>BLSH010305603.1:39444-55356 GCA_018402905.1 Glandirana rugosa | reverse complement strand
ATGCAGCACCTGTACTTCCCCCATTCACTGGCCAGCCTGGAATCAGGGTGAATACAGTCGACTTTAGGGCCATTGATTGTTATTCACCGTTTTTTCACAGAAGATCTCTATAGATCTATTGTGGACCAAAGTCATTTATATACTGGTCAATGCATCGCTGCTAGTCCTCATTTGTCACTTGCCAGAGATTGGAACTCAATTACGGTTTCCGAATTTAAGACCTTTCTGGGCCTTACCCTTAACATGGGCATACATAAAGAAGCTGAACTGCGGTTATATTGGTCCACTGACTCAATTCATCATGTGTATGTCTTCTCTGCTTCCATGGCCAGGAGACGATACGAGCAGATCCTGCGGTTTATGCACTTCAACGACAGTGAACTCTGTCGTCCATGGGGGGGGGGGAGGGGGACTCTGAATATGATCGGCTCCACAAAATTTGGCCCCTCATAAACCACTTCAATCAGCAGTTCACAGCACTTTTTATTCTCAACCAAATTGTGTGCGTGGACGAGTCCTTGATTACATTTGCTGGCAGTCTTGCTTTCAAACAGTACGTCCCCCAGATACGGAGTCAAGATGTATAAGCTCTGAGACAGGGCCACAGGCTATACATGTAGTTTTATGGCTTATAAGGGCAAAGACAGTCACGTAGAGCCGGAAGGATGCCCAGACTATATGAGGAGTGCTGGCAAAATTGTGTGGAGCTTGGTGACACACTTATGCGGAAAGGGGTACCATTTGTATGTGGACAATTACTACACAAGCGTGCCAATTTTTAGTCACTTGTTTGATCACCAAATTGGCGCATTTGGCACTGTGCGATCTAATCGCCGGGGCTTCCCCCAACGGCTGGTAGATTCCCGACTTAGTCGGGGGGAGAGAGCCTGCTTGAGATGTGGTAATTTGCTCGCGGTGAAGTGGAGGGATACAAAGGATGTTTTCGTTCTTTTCTCCCCGCAGACACGGCTGTCCAAATTAGAACGGCGACTGGTGTTGTGGAGAAACCCCTCTGTGTCCATGATTATAACCAATGACCTCAATGACCAGTTATTGGTGCCGCACTTAATTGCCCCTAAGTCCAGACGCTGGTACAAAAAAGTGTCTGTTTACTTATTCCAATTGGCTTTGCTGAACGCTTTTGTGCTATACAAAGCGTCAGGACGGACTGGACCTCTCCTTCAATTCCAGGAAGAGATCATCAGAGCCCTGCTGTATACAGATGGTTCTGCACCCCATGTTCCCAATCCAAATGCAGTGAGCCGGCTGCATGGATGGCATTTTCCACATGCCATCCCTGGTACCCCTACCCAACGATACCTTCAAAAAAAGATGTTGTGTCTGCCAACGACGCGGGTACAGGCATGACACCCGTTATTATTGCCCCTCCTGTTTTGACAAGCTGGTCTCTGCATCGGCTTTGAGCGCTACCACCATACACTAGTTGAGTGTTAGCGTGGGGAACAGCACTACACAGCAATGGGGCACACTGTCACAGGATCTCCAAAGATGTCACCGCATTTTTAGAGACCCTAACCTTCACTGTTATAAAAAAAAAAGTACCAAAAAAACAAAAACAAAAAATAAAAAGTTATAAAAACCAAAAAACATATAAAATAATAAAAGCCAAAAACAGTTGAACGTTTCTTGTTTTTCTATCTCTATTTTCTTTCTATAGCTCTCTCTATTGTTTTTTATGCATACCTGTAATGTTTTGTTGCTGTTTATTATCATGTTTTTTTTTTTTTTGCAGGTTTGTAATGTTTTTATAATGTTTTCATGTAACATTTCATTATTTTTTTATTCTTAGCAGGAATATTATGTTTTATATGTTACTGTGTTTTATTAATCTTTATTTAATTTTCAGGTACGCCAGCTGCAGCACCCATTTATTTAGGGTGATAGCAATAGCGTTTGCTCCCACCATATATAAAGCAGTGACTCCAGCGCTGTTGGAGGTGATTTCACCACCACAGTTAAAAAAAGAGCATATATACCGGAGCATAGGGGCAGTGGGTGGAAATTGGGGTGGATTGCCCCTATGCTCCGGTATATTTTTTTTAAAAAGGGGCTATGCCCACCATTAGAAGTGGGTGGATGAAGGGAGGTTTTCTAATGGTGGGCATACCCACCGATTGATTTTTTTTTTTTTCATTTAACCCACAGGCTGCATTAAAAAAAAGAACATTACAACATATGCCCAACAAGGACCAGCTACAGATTAGTATATTGCTGGTCTTAGAGTGGTTATACTGGAATGATGTCTGCAGGTATAGGTATCATCTAGGTATCGTTCTTTTTAGACGGCAATTGGCTTACATGTAAAAGCAATCCTAGCGGCTGATTAGCTGCTAGACTGCTATTACAAGCAGTGGGAGGGAACGCCCCCTCCCCCTCTGGCCGTCTTACATGGTTTTCTCGGGCTTTCCTGTTTCACCGGGGAACCCAAAAATGCAGCCGGTGGTTCCCACAGCTGACCATAGAGCTGACTGAAGACTAGAATGGCTCCAATCTTCTCTATGGCCTAAGATACCGGAGGCTACAAGCATTTCATGACTTCGGTTTAGTTGGATATAAACCGCGCCATTGGGAAATTGGGGAAGCATCTTATCACATCGATTTCAGGGTGGTCAGATGCTTTAAGGGCTGAGGAGAGGTCTAGAGTCTAATAGACCCCACATTAAAAAAAAAAAAAAATATGCAACACTACCTATTTTTACCATAGAGGATATTTAAATTTCCCATGATAACAATAAAAATAATAGAAAAAAAAGATGAAAGGGACAATGTAAAAATAAAATAAAAAGCAAAATGAATAATTAAAAAAAAAAAATGCACCCGTCCCCCTCTGCACATATGTAAACAGCAATTGCAGCATGCACGAGAGGTATCACCGCAAACGTCAGATCGAGGGCAGTAATTCTAGCAGTAGACCTCCTCTGCAGATGTAAAGTGGTAACCTGTAAAATCTTTTAAAGGCTTTAAAGATGTATATAATTTGTCGCCGCTGTGCGGGTATGCGTTATTTTTAAAGCATGTCATGTTTGGTGTCTATGTACTCGGCATGAGATCATCTTTTATATTTCACCAAATATTTGGGCAATATAGTGTGCTTTTGTGCATTAAATTTCAAAAAATGTGTTTTTTTCCACAAAAACTGCGTTTGAAAAATCGCTGCGCAAATACTTTGTGGAAAAAAAAATTGAAACACCCTACATTTTAATCTGTAGTGCCTCTGCTTTAAAAAATATATAATGTTTGGGGGTTCAAAGTAATTTTCTAGCAAAAAAAAAATTTTTTTCATGTAAACAAAAAGTGTCAGAAAAGACTTGTTGGATGATGTGTGGCATAGGCTTCTAATGTTGGGCATAAAATGCCAGGACAGTTCAATACCCCCCCAAATGACCCCATTTTGGAAAGTAGACACCCCAAGCTATTTGCTGCGAGGCATGTTGATTCCCTGGAATATTTTATTTTTTGTCGCAAGTGATTGAAAAATTACATAAAAAAAAAAATTACAAAAAGTTGTCACTGAAATGATATATTGCTCACACACGCCATGGGTATGTGTGGAATTACACCCCAAAATACATTCTGCTGCTTCTCCTGAGCACGGGGATAACCCATGTTTGAGACTTTTTGTGAGTCTATCCGCGTACAGAACCCCAAAAACCAATCGCCACCTTCAGAATTTCTAATGGCGAAAATGTATGCCTTCACCCCACACTAACTATCACAGTTGCGGAGGCCATGTAATGCCCAAATAGCAACCCCCCCCCCCCCAAATGACCCCATTTTGGAAAGTAGACACCCCAAGCTATTTGCTAAGAGGCATGTTGAGTCCATGGAATATTTTATATTTTGCCACAAGTCTCGGGGAAATTACTTTTTTTCAGAAAGTTTTCACTAAATCCTATATTGCTCACCCATGCCATGGGTATATGTGGAATTACACCCCAAAATACATTCTGCTGCTTCTCCTGAGTATGGGGATACCCCATGTGTGAGACTTTTTGGGAGCATATCCGCGTACAGTACCCCGAAAACCAATCACCGCCTTCAGGCTTTCTAAGAGCGTAAAATGGTGATTTTACTCCTCAGTGCCTATCAAGGTTTTGGAGGCCCTGAGATGTCAAGGTGGCACAAAAGCCCCCCCCCCAAATGACCCCATTTTGGAAAGTAGACACCCCAAGGTATTTGCTAAAAGGCATGGTGCATATTTTGCAGCTCTCATTTGTTTTGGAAAATGAATAAATAAATGGAAAATTTTTTTATTTATTTATTTTTTTTAAATGTCAAAACTTTGTGACAAAAAGCGACATATGCAAAATACTCAACGTGTTTCTCAAGACATAGCTTGGGGTGCCTACTTTCCAAAATGGGGTCATTTGGGGGGGGGGGGGGGGTTGTGCTATCTGGGCATTCCATGGCCTCCAAAACTGTGATAGTAGTGAGGAGTAAAGTCAGCTTTTTATGCCCTTAGAAAGCCTGAAGGCGGTGATTGGTTTTCGGGGTCCCGTACATGGCTAGACTGCCAAAAAGTCTCACACAAGGGGTATCCCCGTACTCAGCAGAAGCAGCAGAATGTATTTTGGGGTGTAATTCCACATATACCCATGGCATGTTCAAGCAACATATCATTTAGTAACAACTTTGTTAAAAAAAAAAAATGTAATTTCCCCAAAACATGTGGCAAAATATAAAATATTCCATGGACTCAACATGCCTCTCAGGAAATAGCTTGGGGTGTCTTATTTCCAAAATGGGGTTATTTGGTTTTTTTTTTTTTTTTTGCTATCTGGGCATTTCATGGCCTCCACAACTGTGATAGGTAGTGTGGGGTGAAGGTATACATTTTCGCCCTGCAATCCTGAAGGGGGTGATTGTTTTTTGGAGTTCTGTACGCGGACAGACTCCCATAAAAGACTCACACATGGGGTATCCCCGTACTCAGGAGAAGCAGCAGGATGTATTTTGGGGTGTAATTTCACATATACCCATGCCACGTGTGAGCAATATATAATTTCAGTGGCAACTTTGTGTATTTTTTTTTGTGTAATTTTTCAATCACTTGTGACAAAAAAAAGGGATTTTATTAAAACTTGCCATAAAATCCCTTTCTCCGAGTTCACTGACAGACGCAGCTCATCATGACGTGTGGGGTTTATGCTGGTCTCAATAGGAGTTAACTAGGCAGGGAAAAGAAACAGCTGGCCCCTCCCATGGGGGTCGTCCTCTCTTCCTACATAAACCCCCTCATAGCATAGCTCTTCAGTTCGTACACAAGCCGTACAAGAACAGAGCACAGAGGGGTGGGTGCTGCGTCTGTCAGTGAACTCGGAGAAAAGGATTTTACGGTAAGTTTTAATAAAATCCCTTTTTCTCCTATCGTTCACTGACAGACGCAGCTCATCATGACGTGTGGGGACGTCCCCAAGCTTTGTCAAAAGGGGTGGGTAAACGCTAACAACAGTACCCAACTTAACCTCTAAGGAGGCGCCAGATGCGCCTAAACTGCCGCCTGTAAAACTTTGCGGCCAAAAGCAGCATCCGAAGATGCAAACACATCAACTTTATAGAACTTAGTGAAAGTGTGAACCGAGGCCCAAGTGGCCGCCTTGCACACCTGTGACACCGAAGCCTGGTGTCTGAAAGCCCAGGAAGTGCTAACAGCCCGGGTAGAATGAGCCGTGACCGGAAAAGTGCCCCGAACAGAATACGCATGGGTCACGGTCTGTCTGATCCAACGAGAAATCGTAGCCGACGAGGCCGCCAACCCTTTGCGCGGGCCTTCTGGCAACACAAACAAAGCATCAGCTTTTCGAAAAGAAGCTGTAGCAGCCAAGTACACTCGTAAGGCCCTCACTACGTCCAAAGCATGCAACTGAAACTCCTTTGGGTGCAATGGACGAGGGCACAATGAAGGAAGAACAATATCTTCATTAATGTGAAAGGATGAAACCACCTTCGGAAGGAAGGAAGGAGAAGGTCGCAAGACCGCCTTATCCTTATGTATGACTAAGTAGGGAGACTTGCACGATAGTGCTGCTAATTCAGACACCCATCTGGCGTAAGTGATGGCAACCAAAAAGGCCACCTTCTGCGACAGCAATGATAAAGAAATCTCCCCGATATTCTCATACGGCGGTTTCTGAAGAACAGAAAGCACCAAATTCAGATCCCACGGAGCTATTGGAACCTTCACCCGAGGCGCCACATGTCGCACACCTTGTACAAAGGTACAAATCAACGTGTGCGAAGCTAAAGGTCTCTGAAAGAGAATCACCAGAGCCGATATCTGGCCCTTGAGAGTACTCAAAGCCAGTTTTTTATTCAGGCCCTGTTGTAAAAAAGTCAGGACCCTGGACACGACATAAGAGCGAGGGTTATGGCCCTCCGCCTCGCACCAAGCAATATAAGCCTTCCAGGTGCGGTGATAAATCTTGCGAGAAGTACACTTGCGAGCTTTTAACAAGGTAGGGATCACGGAGTCGGCGACTCCCCTGTCTCTCAGCACCTGGGACTCAATAGCCAAGCCGTCAAAGCCAGCAAGGGTAAAGCAGGGTGCAAGATAGGTCCCTGAGACAGAAGATCGTCTCGCAGTGGGAGCCGCCAAGGGGCATCTGCCACCATTCGCACCACATCGGCGTACCAAGTGCGCCGAGGCCAATCTGGAGCCACCAGGATTATTGGTATCCACTATCCTGCGTATCAATCGCAGTTGTATCGGAGGGAAAGCGTACAGAAGACGATAACGGCCCCAGAGCGTCCGTGGCCACTGCCAACGGATCCTTCGTTCTGGACACAAAGGTCTCCACCTTGTGATTGAACCGAGACGCCATGAGATCCACGTCCGGCGTCCCCCAGCTGCAGCAAATTTGATAGAACACCTCCGGGTGGAGAGACCACTCTCCCTGGTCCAGTGTCTGGCGATTGAGATAGTCTGCCTGCCAGTTCTCCACACCCGGAATGTAAATGGCTGAGATCGCCGGAATGTGACGTTCCGCCCAACGTAGTATCAGAGCTGCCTCCGTCGCAGCTGCTGGACTCTTTGTGCCGCCCTGATGGTTCACATACGCCACTGCTGTGGCATTGTCCGATTGAATTTGAGTCGGACGACTCTGCAATCTCACTGTCCAGTGAAAAAGGCACAATCTGATTGCTCTCAGCTCCAGAACGTTGATGGGGAGGGCAAGCTTCCTGTGCCGACCAACGGCCCTGGGCAGACAGCAGCCCCAGGATCCCTCCCCAGCCCGAAAGACTGGCATCCGTGGTGATAATCACCCACTGGAGGGGCAGGAACGACTTCCCCTGAATCAGGGCCGAGTCCCGAAG
The DNA here is from genome assembly GCA_018402905.1 of Glandirana rugosa. Taxonomy (NCBI): domain Eukaryota; kingdom Metazoa; phylum Chordata; class Amphibia; order Anura; family Ranidae; genus Glandirana; species Glandirana rugosa. The sequence continues at coordinate 48,021 of BLSH010305603.1, read as the reverse complement.
CCACCAGGTCAGAGACGCCCTTGTCTGGGAACTCAGACGGATCAGAAGGTCCAATGACCGAGGGGACCTGTCCCACCGAGCCAGAATTGCTCGCTGAAGGAGACGAGTGTGACTCTTTGCAAATGGTATCGCCTCGAACGATGAGACCATGAGCCCCAGCACCCGCATACAGAACCGTAATGAAGACTGACGGTGCGACAAGAGGGTGCGCACTGCCGACTGCAGAGACAGCAACTTGGCCGGAGGAAGGAATACCTTCGCCTGCTCTGTGTCCAGAATTAGACCCAGATACTCCAGGCGATGGGATGGAGAGACCGACGACTTCTGCAGGTTCAGTAACCAGCCAAAGTTTTGTGAAAACTCGAGGTGCCGAGGCCAGGCCGAAGGGGAGTGCCACAAATTGAAAATGGAGGTCTCCAACCGCGAAGCGCAGGAAGGGCTGATGTCGTGGATGAATGGGTACATGGAGGTAGTACGCATCCCTGATGTCCAGGGACGCCAGAAATTCCCGCTGATGAAGGGCGGCCACGACCGAGCGGATAGATTCCATCCGGAATTTCCGCGCCCTGACATACCGGTTCAGGGCCTTCAGGTCCAGTACAGGCCGACCCCCCCCCCTTTCTTGGGAACCACGAAAAGATTCGAGTAGAACCCTCGAAACCTCTCTACTGGGGGCACTGGCACGATCACCCCCTGGTCTGAGAGTGCTTGTACAGCCTCAAAAAGGGCCTCCCGGCGTTCCTGCAGGAGCCCTAAATTTGATGGGAAGAACCTGTCTGGGGATAGAGTGTCGAACTCTATCCTGTACCCGGTGGACACCACTTCCCGGACCCAGCGGTCGGAAATGTGAGCCAGCCACCGGCCTGCGAACCCCAGAAGACGTCCCCCCACCCGAAACCCGGGTGGGGGCAACCCATCAGGCTGAGGAAGACTTGTCTTCCGCCTTTTCGGTTTTGTGCTGCCACTGCCGTCTTCCGGCCCCTGCAGTGACCTTACCGGAGCGGGTCCCTTTACCTGCTGCGCCCGGGGCGCGAAAAAACTTCTTCTAACCCGAAGGAGGGGGCCCCTGTCTACGGCGAAACTCACGCCTATGGGCTTTGGTACTCTTACCTCCCGTGAAGTCCTTAATAATCTCATCCAAGCGTGGACCAAATAGACGTCCACCCTGAAAAGGGAGGTCAGCAAGACCTTTTTTGGAAGCGTGCTCACCGGACCAAGAACGCAACCAAAGTATCCGTCTGAGTATGACGGCAAATATCGTTATTCTGGATAACATCGGCAGTAAATCAACGGCCGCATCACAAAGGTACTTGAAACCTTGGAGCAAAAACTCAGCCTTCTGCGGTGCATCCATCAGGCGACCGCCTTCCAGGTCCTTCAGGAGCTCTTCCATACACTCGGATAGATGTTGCGCCGCCATGGCGGACGCCAAGGCCGGTCGCACAGCGGAACCTGCCACCAAGAACAGCGACTTTAAAAGCGCCTCTGTTTTTCTATCAGTGGGATCCTTAAAAGAAGGAGTCCCTTCCAGAGGGATGGTCGTCGCCTTACTAAGGCGTGCTATCGGTGGGTCCACCACAGGCAATTCCCATTTTTTCAAAAAGCTTTCCTCAAAGAGATAACGAGCAGCGAACCGTTTTGACAGCGAAGAAGAGTGCTGTGGACGCTGCCATTCACGATAAAGAAAATTATCAAAAAAGTAATTGTAGGGATAAGCCTTGGGGGCCCTAGAGGACCCACACACATACGCAGCAGACTGCGATTCACCATCCTGATCCAGTTGCAGCTTAGTGCGAATGCCAGCGATAATGGTAGCAACCAACGCCTTCTCACTCGCAGCCGCCGCCCCCTGATCCCCTTCGCCGTCCGATGAGCCCAGTTCCCCATCGGATAGGTCCACTGGGGTCTCTGAGACCCCTGAGGCCACTTCCGGCTCAGAATCCTCCCCTGATGAATAAAGAGGAGGAGGGGGACGCTTCTTGGGGGCCTGTTGGGCGACCTCCGCCCGGGGGAGAAATTCGCTAAAGACCGCCCGCAGCTGGTCCAAAAATGCCCCTTGCGCAGATTGCGCCACCGCAGATGCCTCCTCAGCAGGGTCAGGAGTGTAATCTGCCATCGTCTTCCTCCAGAAAAACACTCTTAGTGACACACAGGGGACTAAGGAGAATAAGGCACCCCCACACTGCCGCACACCACCGCCCACAGTGCACCAGGAAAACCAGGAGGACTGCACCCACCGCCATCAGCACCCACAGGGAGCCCAGCTATATTTGCTGTTCCGCTGCCTGTAACTTCTGGATGTATCGGCAGAAGAGCCGCGCCGCCAGATCACCGTTCCAAAGAGAAGGAAAAAACGCTGCAGACACGTGTATGGCAGAGGTATGCAGTCAAAATGGCCACCGTTAAACATTAGAGGCCAAACGACACCTTCAGGGAACGTGCAGTACCGCAAATGGCCGCTCTGAGCGCTAGAGGGAAAGCCCCATAGGCCCAAAATGTCCGCGGCTACGGCAAAATGGCGGCGGTCCGCCGCATGGCGGCGAAAAAACGAAACGAACGGCCTAGACGATCGGTGCAATGCGGGGGGGGGAAAGGGGGGGGCGGGGGGTGAACGGGAGCTCCACGCGTCCCACCAGCGGCTACCCAGCAAGAAACATTTTTTTTTTTTTGTGCGGCCGTCGGTCCCCCTTTGCGCCCCTAAAAAGGGGGGAAAGGCAGGAACTCTTGCTCACCACTCCGACGAGCGCCGTAGGCAGCCACCAAACGCAGACCTTCTGCCCCCTCTTGGGCGGTATGCTGCAGGCCAGAAAATCGCCCTTGCCGAATCGCATCTGGGGCTGGGCGCAAGGGGGGGGTCACCCCAGGCCGCCCACACGGAACGGGCACGATGCGGCGGGTCCCCATACATCGGGACTGGCTCGCATCGGTTGGCCAGGTCGGGGAAAGTACAGAGCTCATGGACTCTCTATGCCCCGACCGGCTTCTTGATAGCAAATCAATGTCTTGATAGAAGTCAAACAAAAGAAAACTTAAAATAAAAAATGGTCACAAACAGGACCACAAATTCCCCTAAGGGGAAGCCAGGTCAACTCCTTGCAAACTAGGCATAACAACTGAAGAGCTATGCTATGAGGGGGTTTATGTAGGAAGAGAGAACAGCCCCCATGGGAGGGGCCAGCTGTTTCTTTTCCCTGCCTAGTTAACTCCTAGTGAGTCCAGCATAAACCCACACGTCATGATGAGCTGCGTCTGTCAGTGAACGATAGGAGAAATAAAATATTCAATGGGCTCAACATGCCTCTCAGCTAAATCATTGGGGTGTCTACTTTCCAAAATGTGGTCATTTGGGGGTGGGGGGGTTGTACTGCCCTTCCATTATAGCACCTCAGGAAATAAGATAGGCAGTCATAAAATAAAAGCTGAATAAATTCCAGAAAATGCACCTTGTAGATGCTATAACTCTTGCGCAAAAAATAAATATATGCTAATTGATTTTTTTTTTACCCGAGACATGTGGCTGAATGTTTTTTGGCAAAAATTTATGACTAAAATTTAGTTTATTGTATTTTTCGAATAACAAAAAGTAGAAAATATCACTTTTTTTCAAAATGTTTGTTCTTTTTCGTTTATACCGCAAAAAATAAAAAGGGCAGAGGTGAACAAATACCACCAAAAGAAAGCTCTATTTGTGGGAAAAAAGGACACAAATTTCGTTTGGGTACAGCATTGCATGACCGCTCAATTTCCAGTTAAAGCAGCACAGTGCCAAATTGAAAAAAATGCTCCGGTCCTACATTGGGAAATCCTTCCAGGGGTGAAATGGTTAATGTACTACTTATCAATATGCTTGTCTTGTAAATCAAAATAGGTTATGAGAAGCAACATTCTTAAAGCGGAGTTCCACCCAAAAGTGGAACTTCCGCTTTAAGGGAAGGTGACCCCCCGACATGCCACAATGGGCATGTCTTTTTTCTGTGGGGTGACTAGGGACCCTGTTTTCACAGGGCCCCAGGTCCTCTTCCTCCCCTGGAGCCGCGGCTCCGGAAAGGAAGTCCACCTCCCCCCTCCCACTTGGCGATCTTCTGGGACACGTCACAGGTCCCAGAAGATACGCAGAGCCTCTCACAAGCTGCAGTGTGACTTGCGCATGCGCAGTGAGCGCCCGGCTTTGAAGCCAAAGCCAGACGCCCACACTTGTGATGCCGGCGCCGCCGAGGGGAGGGGGGACGAGTGAGCCCTTGGACGGCCGCATCGCTGGAACAAGGGACAGGTGAGTGGCTGATTGTTAAAAGTCAGCAGCTACCCTTTTGGTAGCTGCTGACTTTTAACAGGGTGGACTTTTAACTTTTAACAGGGTGGAACTCCACTTTAAGCCGCATAAGTAATATTTAGTTTTACACCATCTTGACCTTAATTAGCAAGGTGGCAACATATTGTGAACTCATTATCCAGGAGAGAACGGCCTGATCAATTAACCTATGCTGCGAATAGGCAATCGCGCAAAGCTGTAATGCGACGCTGTGATCGCGGGAGGGCAGTAATGTCCTGTGCGGGCTTTAGCATAAAAAGACAGACTCTGCGTCGCTAGGCCGTGCCCTCTGTTGAAGTCGGAATGACAAAACGCGTCAGTACGTGACCTAGCGGCGTTGATGGAGTGAGTGTCACAGACTGAGTGAAGCCCCACGTACCGGATCCTTGCAGTGGATGCGGGAAGGTGCAAAGGCGCGTTCGACGGAACGGTGACAACAAGAGTTTTTTTCTGATCTATGCTTTTATTTATTTTAAGCCTGTAAGTGTAATCATGTGGGGGATGGGTGTAGTACAATAAAATCCATTTAAACGGTATCACACTATGTGAGACTTTTTTCACTCCACAGATGATCACTTTGAGGAAAGTCTGATGCCGAGAGCCTATCCCCGAGCCAAAGGATATTTTAAAACAACGCTTTCAATTATTCAATTTCTGTATACCCAAAGGGGACGTGTGTCTCACGAGGTGATAAGATCCTGGTGTCGGGGTGCACATTTATATTATCTCAGTGAAGATTACTCTGAACTCAGCAGGATTGATTAACTGTTTTATTAACCACTTCAGCCCTGGAAGGATTTCCCACTTTAGGACCAGAGCACTTTTTGCGATTCGGCACTGCGTCACTTTAACTGACAATTGTGCGGTCGTGCGACGTTGTGCCCAAACAAAATTTACTTCCTTTTTTTCCCACAAATAGAGCTTTCTTTTGGTGGTATTTGATCACCTCTGCATCATTTCTGATTGCCGCTATAAACAAAAGAAGAGCGACAATTTTGCAAAAAAAAAACAAATTTCTTATTTTTTTGCTAAAATACAAATCCAAAAAAAAATATAAAAAAACATTTTTTTTCCATCAGTTTTGGGCGATTTATATTCTTCCTCATATTTTTGCTAAAAAAAAAAATTGCAATCAGCGTTTATTGGTTTGCGCAAAAAATTCATTTCTGGGGTTATTTATTTATTTTTACTAGTAATGGCGATGATCTGCGATTTTTAGCGGTACTGCGATATTGCAGCGGACATGTGGGACCACTTTGACACTTTTTTGGGACCATTGGCATTTATACAGCGATCAGTGCTATAAAAATGCACTGATTACTGTGTAAATGCCATTGGCAGTGAAGGGGTTAACCTGGAGGGGGCGCTCTAAGGGTTGACTGTGTTCCCTGGGCGTGTTCTAACTGTATGTGGGCTGCCCTGGCTGGGGAAAGGGGAAAGGGGATGATCACGGCTTCCATATAGAGGAAGGCTGTGATCACCGCCCTTCCCCCTCTATGAGAACGGAGATCCGTGTTTACTTACACGGACCTCCGTTCTCTCGCTGCGGGGGGGCCATCGCAGGTAGCCGGCGGCGATCGAGTCCGCCCTACCCGCTCCCTGGCCCCCCCCGAACACAGTGACAGCACTAGTTATCACAGCCACCGTCAGATGACGGCAGTTTGCGATAACGAGCCATTTTGACACCGTCAGACTGCAGTCGGCAAGTGGTTAAGGACTGTGCAAGACTGCCTCTGTGAAGTCTACCATGTTGAATGGATGTGGTGATAAGCGCTGCTTGTAAATCCAATTTCTGGACTGGGACATTTTTAGGGAATTTATATTTGTTAATACATACAGTATCTCACAAAAGTAAGTACACCCCTCACATTTTTGTAAATATTTTATTCTATCTCTTCTCGCGTGACAACACTGAAGAAATGACACTGTGCTACAATGTAAAGTAGTGAGTGTACAGCTTGTACAACAGTGTAAATTTGCTGTCCCCTCAAAATAACTCAACACGCCATTAACGTCTAAACCGCTGGCAACAAAAGTGAGTACACCCCTAAGTGAAAATGTCCAAATTGGCCCCAATTAGCCATTTTCCCTCCTCGTTGTCATGTGACTCGTTAATGTTATAAGGTCTCAGCTGTGAATGGGGAGCAGGTGTGTTAAATTTGGTGTTATCACTCTGACTCTCTCATACCGGTCACTGGAAGTTCAACATGGCACCACATGGCAAAAAACTCTGAGGATCTGAAAAAAAGAATTGCTGCTCTACATAAAGATGCCTAGGCTATAAGAAGATTACCTAGGCCCTCAAACTGAGCTGCAGCATGGTCAGGGCCGGCACTACCTTGGATCCGGGTGGGACCATTGGTCCCAGGCAGCACTCAGAGGGGTGGCCGCGGCGACAGGGGTGGACTATCACTTTGCACTGGAGAGTGCAGTGTAAGGAACGAATCTACATTCCATATTTCTTTATTGAGGATTTCACAAAAAAATGAACATGGTGTACATTTATTACAAGTCAGATGTTCCGACTGGGTCAATGCATAGAAGGTTTAAGATTTTTTCAGGTCAAGTGGCAAATAACTATATTACAGGAGCATAAACAAGCTTTAAGCGTTAACATTATTGGCGTCAGACGGTGGGGAAGGGGGGGGGGGTTGGGAAGGGGGGTTAGGGTAATGGGAAGGGATAGGGGGGAGGAAGGTATGGAAAGAGACATGTTTGAGGATAGGGGGCACCAGCATAGTATTCAGTAAGGAACGAATCTAGGATCACTAAATTGCCGCCTGTGATGGAGGGCGGGCACATTGTTATTGACAAGAACTTCCTCCCTCTAGTGCAGTGTCATCCATGCATGTGTCCTGCTGGGGAGCGGAACGGGGTAAACAGGAAGGTAATGTGGGAAGAGGGCGCAGGGTACAACCATGCCCAGCAAAGTAGACAGAGAGCGGCTTTATTCCTGCATGTAGGCTAGATTGTAGCACTACACCAGCCCCCTGCCTGCACCATGCACTGTACTACTGGTGCCTCACCCTCAGCAAAAGTTGAGTGATTCTAGATGCATTCACCTTTTCCGCTCCTCTGCTTGCCTTCTCCCTCCCCTCTCCATTCATTTATATCACGCTTCCTACTTTCTGTTTCACAGTGTCCCGATGTCCATGGGATATCACCAGCCCAGCCCCTAGCCTCCTTTTTTTCCTCTCCCTGCTCTGGACGATGTGGAGCATTCCATATCTGTGTAATGACCCCTCCTCCTGTGCCCTTTCCCTTGGACCCCCTCCTCTCCAGCCCTACTGCCAAGAGTGGTAGTCTTTCTCCTCCTCTGTGCTGTTAAGGCTGCCACTAACTACTCAGCTGACAGGTAATACACTTTCAGGATTCATATCCCCGATACAGCTGCAAAGACTGCTCTTTCACATTCTATTTTTAAAAAGGGCGCATTCACAAGAGATGCAAACGTGTCTCCCAAGCAGGCTTGCCTTTTATCAGCATGGGGGTACATAGGGGTTGTGCACATCTCCATACCAGCACCCCATTCATTTCTATTGGGACATGAAGCTGCATGGACACAGCCACTGTATCCTAATATGACATACAGGTGCGTGTTCCAATAGAAGTGAATGGGACGCTGGAACATGGATGCACGCAATGCCTGTGCATCCCTGTGCTGATAAAAGAGAGCCCCGCACAGAACACACGTCTGTGCCAAGTGTTTGGGAAATCACCTTGTATTTTTCAGTGCATGTGGGTGCCAATAAGAGTTAATGGCACCCCCGCATGTGGGTTCACACGCATGTGAATTGGACACCACATCCAATTCGCAGGAGACTTGAAAACACATTGTTGTTAATGTGTCCAGTTAACATAGGTGCAGTGCATTCGCAGTCTGCATTGCACAGAAAACGTGTGCGTTTTCTGTGCAATGCGGTGCAAATTCCCAGCCCATTTTCTTCAATGGGAGCGCATCTGACCCACAGATGTGCTCCGCATTAAACGGGGATCTTTCCCCCTGCTCACTGCACCTCCCTCCCCGGGCAGCTGCTGTGGTGTGAGAAAGAACAGGAGCCGCCGAATGGCGGCTCTGGTCCTTCTCACAGGCAAACAAGCTGGAATACGCACCGCTATGGTATGAATCCATCCTCAAGCAGCAAGTTTTTTATGCAGGTGTGGGAACGTGTGCAATTTATACACACTAACTGCGGCACCTACACTGATCTGCACACAAGACACGCCCCGAGAGAAAATAGTCGTGTCCCTACGTGTCCGTAACGCAC
>BLSH010305603.1:17463-29307 GCA_018402905.1 Glandirana rugosa | reverse complement strand
TGAGGCTGCACTAATATGCGGTACTAATTGGCACTGATAGGCAGCATTGATTGGAACTGTTGGGGCTGCACTGATCACCAGGACAAGGATGATCAGTGCTCTGATTATCAGTGTAGATGTCCCCTTTCACACTTGCCAGTTACCAGCTCTTCTCTCCTCATGCTGTCGTGAGGAAAGGAATGCTGATAACCAGCAAGTGTGTTTACATTGTGATTGAACACAACTGATCATGTGGTAAAGGGCTGCTGTGATTGGCCCTTTACCCCGATCGGTGATCACAGAACGTACCGGGTGTGCGTCACAGCACCCGCGTGGGGGGGGGGCGTGCTTCTGGGAGAACATCCCTCACACAACTGGACATTGTTGGCGTCAATCGACTATAGCGCGGTCGGCAAATGTATAAATCACCCCCACTCTCTCTGCAGTGGTTGTGATTGACAGCAGCTAGAGCCATTGGCTCCAGCTGCTGCCTTGATCTCCAGTGAGGAGAGAGAGAGCTGAGAAAGCCACTGCTCTCCAGCCTAGTGCTGGATCGAGATCAGACTCAGCTAAGTATAAGGGGCTGCTCAAGGGGGGAGCTGCAACAGGTTTAACTTAAAGTGGTTGTCAACTCATGACAACCACTTTAAACTACAGGTAAGCCTATAATAAGGCTTACCTGTAGTTTCCCTGCATATCTACCAAACCTGCACGGTTTAGGAGATATGCAGTGTATTGTTATGTGCCCACATCACCAGGCACATGCGTAGTGAAGAAACGGCCTCCGTGCCGTTCCTTCCCTGACATCGTGCCACGATTGGTGGCTCCCGTGCGCAAGCACAGGAGTGATATCACGTGGGTCCGGCAAATCACAGAGCCGGAGTCCGCCGCCCCGGAAGGAAGAGGGTGAACATCGACGCTTCCTCGAGTGGGGACAGCGCGGGCATCCAGTGCAGGTGTCACATAATAGGCTAGTATGTGATGCATACTAGCCTATTATGCTTTTACATGGTAGGGTCATTCAGAGCAACGAAGAGGAAGTAAAACCCATCAGGGTTTACTTCCTCTTTAATACAGCGAACGCATTAAGGTAAAAAAAAACCTTCTACCTTTAGAGCCACTTTGATTTTAAAAATTAAGCTCATCCTGGAGGCACTGAAAAGTTAAACCCTCTGACAGTCTCTCCTATCCCTCAGGGACTATTATTGGCTTTCCCCATCGCTGCTGCATTTTTATTCTATGTGGACTATAGCAGAGTGGAAAAAGGTGAGGGGGACGGAGCTTGAACATTATTAAGGAGATCTTGCCACTGCGGTTGCCAAGAATTATAATAAACTGGCAGGTACCTCAGCCTACTAGACACCACCTATAATCAATATATAATTTTCATGTGGACTGACCCCTTTAATTGTTTGTACTTGAGATATAAGGGAAGTCCTTTTAATATCTCTGTCTAGGCTTCTGAAGCTTTCAGCACTGGTGTAGGAATGGAATATAACAGGGGGGTTGCAGATAATAAACCTAGAACAGTTTAGAAAGAAGTGCAATTTCTCAATAAATGTTGGTAAATTTTGCCTGCAGTTCCACCAATACGGACCCCCCCCGCTAATAAGGAAATTGTCCAAAACACACCTTGTCCGATGTTTGAGCTCATGGCACAATTGTGACAGGTCCTGTGAAAAAAAGAACATATTTTTACCCATAATATCTTACAAGCTGACTACCACAAGAAAATGCGAACTATGCGTAGTTATCAGCAAGAGCCTGTGTTTTTATTTTATTTTTTTGTGGATGGTGGGCAAGGCTAGAACCACTCCAAGTTCTTCCCTGCAGTCTGAAAACTTGGAACTGGTTGTGCCATTTTGGCATAGACAGCCTCTTTAATGACTCTTGCAAACCGATTGTTCTCGGTCTCACTGTCCTCGTAGGAACATTTTCCTTAAACTGGTTCTAGGGGAAAAACATCCCTTGTGTTAGCATGGGCCATGACAGGCCCTCTTAATGGAGATCTGGGTTCTATTAGACCCCAGATCTCTCCTCTGACATCCAAAGCAGCAGATCAAACCAAGATTGGTTTAATCTGCTGCTTTACAAGCCAGCAATGGCTTGTAAACCAACAAACCAAAACTGGAAGTGAGGAAATCCTTGTTGCTTCTGGTTTCTGACATCACAGTGGGAGGAATAACATCAGTTTTCTCACTGTGTGCCCAGAAGCCGATGTCGCCAGTTGCATCCTTACCAGGCTCTTCGATCGGATGGGAGAGCCCGGTAAAGGCGGCGGCTGGAGGGGGGGGTGGTACTCTCTTCCGCCGTCTGTAAAACTAATATAGCAGCTGCATAGCCACTCACATTACTTATCCACTTGTCCTCCGGAAGATTTACCCCCGTCCATGACCAGGCCATTTTTTTGCAATATGGCACTGCTACTTTATCTGACAATTACACAGTCATGCAACGTTGTACCCAAACAAAATTGATCACATTTTTTTCCCCCACAAATAGAGTTATCTTCTGGTGGTATTTGATCACCTCTGTGGTTTTTAGTTTTTGTGCTATAAACAATAAAAGAGCGACAATTTTGAAAAGAAAAAAAACAATATTTTTTAATTTCTGCTATAAAACAAAAAAAAATGTAATTTCTTCATCAATTTAGGCCAATATGTATTCTGCTACATAGTTTTGGTAAAACAAATCCCAATAAGCGTATATTGATTGGTTTGCACAAAAGTTATAGCGTCTACAAACTATGGGATATTTTTATTTATTTTACTAGTAATGGCTACGATCAGCGACTTATAGTGGGACCGCTATTATGCGGTGGACAAATCGGACACTAACTGACACTTTTTTGGGGCCCAGTGACACTAAGGCCCCTTTCACACTGAGGCGCTTCTGAACTGCCAGTAAAACACTGAGCGCTTTTGAAGAACTTTTCAGGCGCTTTTGAAGAGCTTTCCATTCATTTCAATGGTGAGGGGCATTTTTTTACTGCCCTGCCAGCGCACTGCCCCAGTGTGAAAGCATTCATTGATTGATTTTAATGGAAATAGGTTTTCATGAGCTTTTCAGGCGTTTTTGTTAGCGCCTCAGTGTGAAAGGGGTCCAATACAGTGATCAGTGCTAAAAAATTACCAGTTACACTTATTGGTAACGGTGTTTCTAGGCATTCTTCCAGGACGGCACACCTGACAAAGTAGGCCTTAGTTCTGGAAGAAGAAATATGCACTGTCACTGTACTAATGACACTGGCAGGGAAGGGGTTAACATCAGGGGCGATCAAAGGGTTCACTGTGTTCCTAGCCAGTGCTTGTGTACTGTGGGGATGTGCTTTTACTAAGGGAAGGCATAGATCTGTGTCTGTGCTTTGCAGGAACACAGCCTTCTCTACTGACAGAATGCTGATCTGCCTTGTTTACATAGGCAGATCAGTGTTCTGCCTGTGTACTGAACAATCGGTGGGCGCGGGCAGACATAAAGTCCACGGTACCTGCCGCTGGGCTCCCGCTGTGTGATCACAGCGGGAGCGAGCCGCCGGCGGTGTGCATGTGCACCCCAGACCCGGAAGTGTTGGATCAGCCGTGCCACTTTGCCGCCGTATATCTCAGTTATATGATCGGCAAGTGGTTACACTACAAAAAGAACTGACTGATCATGGTTATAGCCACAATTATGAGCCTGGTAAAATCACTTTAATACGAAGCTCTATGTCCGTATGGCCTACACTTGTTTCTGTGAAGGTTGTTTCATGCAATGCAATGAGGAATACAGAGATTCATTGTGCAGATAGGACAACCTCTCAAGAAGCGAATGGAGCAACATAGAAGGGAAAACTCTACGGGTCAGGACACAAAAGAGACATTATTACAAGAACAGTGAGGTGCACATGATGGATAGAGAGGAAAACTGGTTTACAAGAGGCACGAATGAGACCACCTAGGTCAAAAATGTAACAGCCTCCCTGGACAGGGGTGAGACCAGGACCGCCATAAGGCGGCTCAGGCAGCTTTGGGGGGAGCGGTAAATTCTGAAACCCCAGCCACTTGCTGGGGATTCAGATCGTTAACCGATCTGCAGACGTGTTGTTTTTACACACTGTGTAGTGGCCGGGAGTGTTTTTACTTCGGTAAAGCCGACTGTCGGCTTTCATGTGGAAGTGATACAAGCAGCTGTGAAGCCGCCTATCACTTCCACAAGCACCGCCGCGATATGCCGCCTGCCACATCCCCCCCATGTTCACCGGGCTCCACTGTCCCACCTGTGAGTCATGATGGGTGTCGCTGTAAAGGGCGCTCAGCGGACCTTGTTCTGCTAAGCTTCTGTCCTGTACACAGACCAGGAAGTGACATGCATGACATCACTTCCTGGTAATGAGTTGTCAACCAGTTCCCGGGGAAGCAGCTGATGTTCTGTGTTCCATCAGCTGCAGTAAAGTACAGCGGAGATATCCAGAGTCTAAAATGCTTCTTCGCAGGGGCATAACGATAGGGGTTGTAATTGCAACCGGGCCCCACGGTCCTGTGTGCCTCCCTTGTACACCTGAATAGGAGGGATGGCGGCATTTAGAGGACCCAATCTCCTCCATTTTCCTTTATCCAGTTTACTTGTCTTCTGCTGTCCCCGGGGCCCCAGTGTGCTTCCCTGGTGCCACCCCCCCCCCCCCCCCACACACAGATCTGCTCTCTTCCCCTTTCCTCCCTCCTGCCAGCTGCTCTAGAAGATGTGTCATGATGGAGAGATGGGAACGGGTCGGTAAATTTGTCATTTACAGGCTCCTTCCTTTTCTGAATGAACAGAGTCAGTGATTGGTACCAATTGGTTCATTCATAACTGAATAGTAAACTGTTTTTACTATACTTCCGTTTCTGAATGAATAGGAGGCTCGGTGCACAGCTATTCCTGTCCATTCATTCTGTGCAGCTGAGGCTACACAGATGGAAATTGAGGGCTGAGGTTTGTTTAGACCCCTGATATCTCATCAAAGCCCCCCAACAGAGCTCCTAAAAATATTTACAAATTGTAAAAATAAAATTATAAAAGAAATAAAATGAAAGGGTAAAAAAAATAATAAAATTAAAATAAAAATTAAAAACTACTGACACCAGTGAGGGAACTATCAGGATTGCAAAGGTTGCAATTGTGACCGGGCCCTGGCATTTCACCATCACAGGGGGGCCCAAAGATGGCAGAAAAGGGGATTTTATTAAAACTTACCGTAAAATCCTTTTCTCTGAGTTCACTGACAGACGCAGCCCTTCATTGACAAGTGGGGTTATATGCACATCCTACCAGGAGTTGACTAGGCAAATAGAAAGAAAGCAAGCTGGCCCCTCCCAGGGGGTCGTCCTCTCTCTCCCATATAACCCCCCTGCTCTGCTTAGCATATCAGTTCGTAACAAGCCGTACAAACGCAACACAGAGGGGTGGATGCTGCGTCTGTCAGTGAACTCAGAGAAAAGGATCTTACGGTGAGTTTTAATAAAATCCCTTTTTCTCTTACGTTCACTGACAGACGCAGCCCTTAATTGAGAAGTGGGGATGTCCCAAAGCTGTGTCAGTCAAGAGGGGTGGGTAAACGACAACAACTGTACCCAACAGAATCCTCTCAGGAGGCGCCAGCCACGCCTACACCGCCGTCTGTAAAACTTTACGGCCAAAAGCAGCATCCGAAGATGCTGACACATCAACTTTATAAAACGTAGTAAACGTGTGCACCGAGGCCCAAGTGGCTGCCTTCCACATCTGTGACACCGAAGCCTGGTGCCTGAAAGCCCGAGAAGTGCTAACTGCCCTGGTGGAATGAGCCGTGACTGAAAAAGGGGGTACCTTGCTCCGAACAGTATACGCATGGGTCACGGTCTGTCTGATCCATCAGGAAACAGTAGCCGACGAGGCCGCCAATCCTTTGCGCGGACCATCTGTCAGTACAAACAACGCATCAGACTTCCGAAAGGAAGCTGTAGCCGCCAAATACACCCTGCAAAGCCCTCACGACATCCAATGAATGTAACTCGAATTCCTTGGGATGCGAAGGATGCGGACATAATGAAGAAAGAACAATAGCTTCATTAATGTGAAAAGAAGAGACCACCTTCGGTAGAAACGAAGGAGAAGGACGCAAGACCGCCTTGTCCTTATGAAGGACTAAGTAAGGAGGCTTGCAGGACAACGCTGCCAACTCAGACACCCGCCTAGCGGATGTGATGGCCACCAAAAAGGCCACTTTCTGCGACAGCAATTGTAAGTGAATATCCCTGATCTTCTCATATGGCGGTTTCTGCAGCACAAAAAGCACCAAATTCAAGTCCCACGGCGCCATAGGCGACCGTACCTGAGGAGCCACATGGCGCACACCTTGTACAAATGTACGAATCAACGAATGTGATGCCAAAGGTCGCTGAAATAGAATCGCCAGAGCTGAAATCTGACCCTTGAGAGTACTCAATGTTAAATTTTTTATCCAGGCCCTGCTGTAAAAAAGCCAGGACCCTGGACACAACGTAGGAGCAAGGGTTCCAACCCCCTGCCTCACACCAGGCAATATAGGCAGGTGCGATGATAAATCTTGCGCGCTTTAAGCATGGTAGGGATCACGGAGTCCGCGACACCCCTATCCCTCAACACCTGGGACTCAGGGAACATCTGCCACCATTCGCACCACGTCGCCATACCAAGGATGCCAAGGCCAATCTGGAGCCACCAGGATTGTCAGAATCCCCTCCGCTTCCACCCTGCACAGTAGCCGTGGTAGAAACTTGATGGGAGGAAAAGCGTACAGGAGCCGATACAGACTCCAAGGCGCTACCAGGGCGTCCATGGCGGCCGCCAGCGGGTCTCTCGTCCTGCACACAAAAGTTTCCACTTTGTGATTGAACCGAGACGCCATGAGGTCCACATCTGGCGTGCCCCACTTGTGGCAAATCTGGCGGAACACTTCTGGATGTAGGGACCATTCCCACTGATCCAGCGTCTGGCGACTGAGAAAATCCGCCTGCCAATTCTGTACGCCCGGAATGTAAATGGCAGAGATTGCTGGCACGTGAAGTTCTGCCCATCGCAGAATGAGAGCCGCTTCCGCAGCCGCTGCCAAGCTCCTCGTTCCGCCCTGATGGTTCACATACGCCACTGCCATAACGTGTCCGACTGAACCCGAACCGGGAGGCCGCGCAACCTTACCGTCCAGTGGGAGAGGCAGAGCCTGATTGCCCTCAGCTCCAGCACATTGATTGGAAGGAGAGATTCCTGTGCAGACCAACGGCCCTGAGCAGACAGCTGCCCCAGGACCCCCCAGCCCGATAGGCTGGCGTCCGTCGTGACTATTGACCATTTCAGGGGAAGAAATTACTTCCCCAATGTCAGAGCCGGGGCCCGAAGCCACCAGGTCAACGATCCTCTGGTCTGACGATCCAGTCTGATCAGCTGGTCCAGGGACAGTGGGGACTTGCCCCACTGTGACAGAATCGCTCGCTGAAGGAGCCGAGTGTGACTCTGGGCGTAAGTTACCGCCTCGAAGGCTGAAACCATGAGCCCCAACACCCACATACAGAACCGTAAGGAAGACCTCCGCCGTGACAGCAGGGTTCGCACCGCTGCTTGTAGTATCAGTAACTTGGCCGGAGGTAAGAACACCTTCGCCTGCTCCGTGTCCAGAACCGGACCCAGGTATTCCAGGCGACAGGACAGCATCACCGTCGACTTCTGCAGATTGGTAAGCCAGCCGAAGTCCTTCAATGAGGCCATGGTGATAGCCACGTTCTCCTCCAGAGCCGAAGCAGACTCCACTCTCAGTAGCAGATCGTCGAGGTATGCTACCACCGCAATGCCTCTCTGCCTCAGCAGCGCCAGCACCGGGGCCACCAGCTTGGTGAACACCCGAGGAGCCGAGGCCAGAACGAAGGGCAGTGACACGAATTGGTAATGAAGATCTCCCACCGCAAAGCGCAGAAAACGCTGGTGCCAGAGACAGATGGGGACGTGGAGATACGCGTCCCTGATATCCAGGGACGCCATGAAATCCCCTTGGTGCAGGGCGGCCTTGACCGAACAAACAGATTCCATCCTGAATTTCCAAGCTGTCACAAAGTGGTTTAGCGCCTTCAGGTCCAGAACTGGCCTGACCCCCCCCCCCCCCTTTTTTAGGGACAGCGAATAGGTTTGAGTAGAAACCGTGAAACCTCTCCAACTGAGGCACTGGCACGATCACCCCCTGGTCGGAGAGTGCCTGAACAGCCCTTAGGAGGGCCTCCCGACGCCCCTGAGGGAGTCTCAAGTTCGATGGGAACAACCTGTCTGGGGGTAGAGTGCTGAACTCTACTCTTGTACCCGGAGGACACCACTTCCTGCACCCACCGGTCAGAAATGCGGGCAGTCCACCTGTCTGCGAACCCCAGAAGACGGCCATCCACCCGAATTTTGGGTGGGGGCAACCCATCATGCGGAGGAGGACTTCTCCTCTGTCTTTTCGCTCTTGCATTGCCAGGGGCATTTACAGGCTTGCCGGGCCTCGACCCCTTGCCCGCTGATCCAGGAGCACGAAAAAACCTCTTCTGACCCGAAGAAGCAGGACCCTGCTTACGACGGAACTCCCGCCGCCTGGGCTCAGGGAGAAAAGTACTCTTCCCTCCAGTGAAATCCTTGATGATTTCATCCAACTGCGCCCCATAGAGTCGACCCCCCTGAAAAGGAAGATCCCTAAGACCCTTCTTAGACACGTGGTCACACGAGTGTAACCAGAGTACCCGTCTGATAATGACTGCAAAAACAGACATTTTAGACAACATGGGGAGCAGGTCCAGAGCTGCGTCACACAGGTACCAAAGACCCTGAAACAAATGGTCTGCCCTCTGCGACGCCTCAAGCGTCCTCCCACAGTCCAAATCATTCTGCAACTCCGTCGTACACTCGGACAGAGATTGCGCCGCCATGGCTGACGCCAGGGCCGGTCTCATGGCTGACCCTGCCAGTAGGAAGAGTGCTTTTGACACCGCCTCCGTACGCCTATCGGCTGGGTCCTTAAACGAGAAGGACCCCTCCAAAGGAATGGTCATTGCCTTGTTCAGGCGAGCCACTGGAGGGTCCACTGCGGGGAATGCCCACTTTTTTACAAAACTATCCTCAAAAGGGTAGCGGATAGCGAAGCGTTTAGGTAGGGCGAAGAAATTCTGTGGACGCTGCCATTCCTGATAAACCAGGTGGTCAAAAAATTGATCATAAGGATAAGCCTTAGGGGACCTGGGTGGCCTAGCAGACCCGCAAAAGCATGCGGACTCCTGCGACTCCCCTGCTTGGTCCAGTCGCAAGGACGCATGGATATTAGTAATCAGTGCGGCCACCAGCGCCTTTTTGCGCGCAACCGAAGCCCCCTGGTCTTCTTCGCTGTCCGAGGGAACTAGCTCGCCCTCTGATAGTTCCACGGGGGTCCCCGTGACCCCCGAAGCCACTTCCGGTTCAGACTCTTCCCCTGAGGAAAGAGGGGGAGGCGGACGCTTTTTAGGGGCCCCCAGAGCCCTGCTCGGCCCTACCTGGGGAAGGAACTCCCCAAATACTGCTCTCAGCTGGTCCAGGGACACCAGGGTCCCCAGCGCAGGTTGCGCTGCCGCTGACTCCTCCTCAGAAGGACCCGCAAGGTCATCCGCCATCGTACCACCGGAACTGACAGGCAAAATAAAAAAATGCCCTGACACCCCCACAATGCAGCCCCACCGCCACCCCACAGATAAACCAGGGAGGCCCCAGGAGGACTGCACCCACTGCTACCAGCACACCAGGGAGAGCCCAGCTATACTTGCTGTTTTGTGCCTCACAAGCGCTGCGTCCTAGTAGGAGTGCTTAGGGACCGCCAGTCATAGAGCCTGTGCCGCCTGTTTTCATCCACGCTGTCCCAAGTGAAAGAGAAAGCAAAACGGCAGCAGCACATTTTTCTTTCCAGGGACATCCAATATGGCCGCCGAACGTTCACTAGAGGCCAAAGCCTGTATACAGGCCGCGACTATGGCAAAATGGCCGCCGCTCAGCACTAGAGGGAAAACCTCAGGAAAATGGCAGCGGTTACGGCAAAATGGCGGTGATCCGCCGCAAAATGGCAGCGGATCGCCGCATGGCGGTGCAGAAGCGCGGGGTGCGGTGTGGGGAGGTGGGGGAGGGAGTGTAGGAGGGGCGCCAAAACACCCAGGGGGGGACACTAGTCCAGCGAACACCCTCCACCGGCCGGCCAAATCACTAAAAATCGCCCAGCCCCCCCCTCCACGCCCCTGGGGGGGAAGAGAGGGGGTCACTCACCAGTCCGATGGGCGTAGCGGGTAGCCACCCGGTTGCAGACCTTTCTCCCCTGTTGGAGAGGGATGCTGCAGACCCCTGGACAGGAACCAGGTCCGGTCATTGGGTGCAAGTGGGGGTCACCCACTGGCCGCCCGCACGGAACGGGCACGATGCGGCGGGCCCCGCCAAGGATAGGGCTAGCTCGCATCGGTCGGCCGTACTGGGGAGAGTGCAGGATTCTAGCTATCCTCTATGCCCCAGCAGGCTTCTTGATAGCAGTCTTCATCAGATAGCTTGAAAAAAATAAAAAGCGGTAGCAAAAAAGATGAACCGCAGGTCCCATAAGGGAGCCAGGTCTAACTCCTTGCACTAGGCATAATAAAACTGATATGCTAAGCAGAGCAGGGGGGGGTTATATGGGAGAGAGAGGACGGCCCCTGGGAGGGGCCAGCTTGCTTTCTTTCTATTTGCCTAGTCAACTCCTGGTAGGATGTGCATATAACCCCACTATTCAATGAAGGGCTGCGTCTGTCAGTGAACGTAAGAGAAAGGGAGCCCACTGCAGAACTTGTGAAAGGGCTCCACTGTGGTACCGTAATAAAGGGACCTGCGATGGGAGTAAAGGGCCCCAGGATCAGTGGGAAGAGCCCTGGCCAGGGGTCAGGGGGCCCTTCATAATTTCTTGCACCAGGGCCCTGAAGGTTCTAGTTACGCCTCTACTTCTTCGCCTGAGTAGAAAAAAATCCTTGCACCAGCCCTGAGTGGAATCCTTTTGTCTTCCACATATAATGCCATTTTACCATCTCACAGTGTCAGTGTTAGGAAAAGGAACCATTTCTGGCTAAATCTGTCATTTCCGCGGTGGTGCGCACATTCGCGCGCTCCCGTGCGCGCGCGCTCCCGTGCGCGTGCACGCGCCGGAAAACGGCGCCAAATGGGCCTATTTAAGCCTGAGACTTCTGAGACCAAGTGCTGCTCGCTCTACAGCGTTCCCGACCTGTAAGCCTCGGCTCTGGATACCTGTTCCCGTATTGCTCTGCCTCCTGTCGACCCGGCTTGTCCTGACCTGCTGTCTGCTACCTGCACCGACCCCGGCTACCCACGACCATCCGATTGTCTGCTCCCTTGTACCTCTGCTGCCCGCCCGTTAACGAACCTTGCTTGGACTTTGACTACTCTTTTGCCTGATCCTTTGTACCTTCCTGCCAACCTGTTGCCGACCCAGCCTGAACGACCATCCTTCTACCTGCACGTCTCCTGGAGCATCGCTACGTCATCGGTGACCCTCCAGCCCTCGTGCCATCCCGCACTCTTGGGCCTAGCAATTGCCCGCCCGTCGTCTCCATGTTCCCTCGTCTGTTAGCCTACCAGCACCCATCGGCCCCAGCCACGTCCATCGTCTGTCGTCCAGTCCTGTTCGGCCCAGCTGTCCTCCGTCTCGTTATGCCCTTGTCCATAGGTCTCGGCTCCGAATGTCCAGCCCTTGCGACATCTCGCTCGTCGTGAACCAGAGTCTTCAGAGTCCGAATTTATCCGGGTAAACCGCGGCAAAAGGCCGCGCACGTGCGCGTGCCCTCGCGCGCGCGTGCCCTCGCGCGCTTACACGCGTGG
>BLSH010305550.1:12304-24503 GCA_018402905.1 Glandirana rugosa | reverse complement strand
CTCGCATTTCCTCTTCTGATATGTGCTGCTCTAGGAGGGTTCGATGGTCCGAGGAGAGTGGGGGGAGTTTGATCGAATTGAGGAAGTCTAGGGTTTTAGATTGGTCTTCTGAGGGGGAGGGAGGCGTGTATAGTTTAGAGAGCTGGGTTTGAAAGGTTTGGAGAATTTTAGTGGGGTTACTGGTTAGGGAGCCTGGAGCATTTTTCAGTCGGATTGGTTTGTAGGGCTTTTCTAGGTTTCTAAGAGACAGGGCCAAAAAAGTGTCCGGTTTGTTTGCCTTCATGTATAGGCGATGGTGAGTGCGGCGGAG
Organism: Glandirana rugosa; assembly: GCA_018402905.1. Lineage (NCBI taxonomy): Eukaryota > Metazoa > Chordata > Amphibia > Anura > Ranidae > Glandirana > Glandirana rugosa. The sequence goes on along the minus strand of BLSH010305550.1, from coordinate 24,193 downwards.
AGTTTTCTCGGCTGCGTCCGTCATGAAGAAGTCTAGCTCAAGTCTAGATTTCTCTAGTTTGGCTTTGTTGTGGGGGGTTGGGGCAAGTTGGAAGGCATCATGTGCTAGAGAGAATTTGGGTTCTAGGGAAGCGAATTTCTGTTGGCGTTCTTTTTTCCTGCGTGTGGCAATGCTAATGAGAGTGCCACGGATGACCAGCTTATGGGCTTCCCAAGTAGTTAGAGGGGATATCTCTGGGGTAGTGTTCAGGGTAAAGTATTCTTTTAGGGAGGTTTCTATTTCTAGAGCGTGGGACGGGTGGGAAAGGAGGGTATCATTGAGAGACCAGGGTCTTCTATCTTGCAGGGGGAGTAATGTAGATAAGGTGGTAAGCGTGGCATTATGATCGGACCATGGGATGGGCGCAACTAAAGAGGAGGAGATTTGGGGGAGGGTGCCGATTGTAGTAAAGATGTGGTCAATACGAGAAAACGAGTTATGTGGATGGGAGTAGAAAGTGTATTGTTTCTTGAATGGGTTTAGTTCGCGCCAGGTATCTGCTAGGGAGTGTTTCGCCAAGAGTTGTGAGAAGATAAGTTTATTGGGGGTCGAAGGAGAAGTGATGGGGGATTTGTCGAGGAGCGGGAGGAGGACTTGATTAGAGTCACCTCCAATAAGAGTGGTGCCCATCTTATGAGTCTCTAGAATCTTGAAGAGATGAGAAAGAAAGGGAGTAGGATTATGGTTAGGGGCATAGTAGGAAACAACTGTTATTGGGGTGTCAATTAAGTGGCCTGTTAAAATTAGGTATCTACCTTCTGGATCTTGTATTGCACGCTTCAGGGTGAACGGAACAGATTTGTGGAAGGCGATTAAAACACCTCTACATTTGGAGTTTGTGGAGGCTGTGAAAAACTGGGGATACGTGGGGCTTAGAAATTTAGAAGATTGATGCGAAGCAAAATGGGTTTCCTGTACGCACACTATGTGTGCTTTGAGGGAGGCATATGTGCGGAAGGCTTTATGCCTCTTGTTTGGGGAGTTTAGGCCTTGGACGTTATGTGAGAGGATGTTAAGATTAGCCATTAGAGCGGGGGAAGGTTAAGTTATAGTGTGTAATGCGTTACTCACTGTGATTGGTGATCTCCATCCGACGGAAGAAAAGGGATGTAGAGAGGAGAGGGGAACTAAAGAGCAAAGAAAAAAGGAGAAAAGATTAGTACAATACAAAAAACATTGTGTGCGAGAAGTAGTGTCCATCGAGAGGAATGGAGAGTTCCCCTCAATGGAGAGCATGTTGCCCGGGGATACCCAAAAAATAGGGGATCGCGAGGCAAGGCGAGGTGCTGCAGTGACATGCAGCCCGGAGGAGAGAGATAATTGTTTAATCATTTGGTGCAAGCCAACTGGCAGTATTAAGTCAAGAAATCATATAAGACTCTGAACATAGCAACATGTTCGGCGGGTGCAAGCAATGGACACCGAGTGAGGGAGACCTTGATAATGGTAGTCAAGTCCTTTTTTAAAGAAATCTACTGAGCTGGCCAGAACCAGCTCTTGAGGGAGTCTATTCCACATTTTCACAGCTTTTACTAATAAGAAACCTTTCCATATTTGGAGATTAAATGTCTTTTCCTCTAGACTTAAAGATTGCTCCATTGTCCTCAGTGAAGACTGTAAATGTATTTATACATGTTGATAATATCCCTCCTTAATCTCCTCTTTAATCTCTCAAGAGAGAATACAATCAGTTACTCTAATCTTTCTTCATAGCTGAGCTCCTCCATGCCTCCTATCAGTTTAGTTGCCTTTCTCTGCACTTTTCCAGTTTCCCACTATCTTTTTTGTAAACTGGTGCCCAAAACTGAGCTGCATATCCCAGATGAGGTCTTAGTCATGACTGTTGATACTGACAGGACAGTGTAGTTTTGTATGATCTACATAGAGTGTGTTTTTTACCATTATATATGTAATATACTGCTATGTGGACCATTGTGGTATGGCAATTACAAAATCCACCCTTGAGAGCTTTCGATACATTACATTAGTGGGAATATGTTTTGCTGAAGTGGAATTTATGTATATATTCTGGTTGATTACAGAGCCACTGACAATGGTTTAAATACAAAAACCAGCACTACCCCAACCTATATTATCTGTGCAAACTTACAAATATAAATAAATATACAAGATAACAGTGATTTATATTGAGTTGAACAACTGTTGCCAAAATATATATATATATCCACATCAAATTTGAACTTGTAGTGCTCCAAGATTAAACCACAAAGTCCCAGAGAAAAATATGTGAACAAAAATATATAGTCTCTCTGTGCAAATGAAAATTCCATCATCCACCTAGTATGCCAGTGAAACAGAAATCTGGAAAGACAAATCCACCATGTGAAACTGAAGTGTAGATCCACACTTACCAGATGAAGTTGACCCTTCTTTGCCTTATAGCAAGAAGGGTCTTGATAAGCTTGATGGGTTTTCCACCCAGAGGCTATTCCTCAAACCTATCCCTTGTTGGATGGTCCTCTGCATCTTGCAGCAACTCAGAGTCAGGAATCCATACTAGCGATGGTTAGAAGCTCGAAAAGGAAAAAAGGAAACAGCTCCTCATGGTGAAGTAAAAAAATGGTTGTTTATTAAGGGAGCTCCCAGTTGGTCAGCATTCCCTGACCATCACATTAATAGACCCCATAGACCACATACAGGTGGTAACAGGTAGCACGGTTGCCTATGTAGGAAGTAATAAGGTTCCTGTATGAACGGGGTCCCATCCTGTCTTCTGACAATGCTCTAAGCCAGAGTAGCGTGTGTGTCAGCTTGACATGTTTTGTCACGTAAATATGACGTCATCAGAAGCCAGTAAAGCACCATTATATGCATTGAGTGGGGTGCTCTTGCCATGATTGAAATGGTCTGATATTGAAGGGATCAAGCAAATTTGGAGTCTCTAAACATTTGTATTTGTTCACCCACTTTCCAGGAAATAAAAAAAAAATGACCCTGCTAGGGATGGGCCGGACACCCCCCCCGGTTTGGTTCGCACCAGAACTTGCGAGCAGGCAAAAAAATTGTGTGAACATGCGAACGACGTTAAAATCAATGGGACTCGAACATGAAAAATCAAAAGTGCTAATTTTAAAGACATATGCAAGTTATTGCCCTAAAGAGTGTATGGGGATACGGGTCCTGCCCTAGGGGACATGTATCAATGCAAAAAAAAGTTTTTAAATTGATCTTTTTTTTTAGGTGAAGTGATTTTAATAATGTTTAAAGTGAAACAGTAAAAATGAAATATTCCTTTAAATATCGTGCCGGGGGGGGCCCTTAGTCTGCCTGTAAAAGGGCGCACCTCTGTTATGTTTAGAACGTCAGAAGGGGTGGGGTCACTCGGTTACATCACTGGGTGGCCCCGTCCTTACCTATGAAATAAATGTAAGACTGCAGACCGCCCATTCTGGGAGATGCCTCTGTATGGCACAGCTGTGGCAGCGGGAGTGGGGGTTTTGAAAGGAGAAGGGAGATGAAGATGAAGATTTAAGATGAAGAGAGGAAGGAAGAAGACCGAAAGAAGAAGCAGAAGACCAGAAGAAGGACCAGGGCAGGAGAAGATGGAGGAAGAAAGAGGAAAGAAGAAAATCTATTTTACACAATAAAGGACTTATCAAAAACTGCCTCATGTTTTCTGTACCACTTTACTCCTTTTTCGGTGAATGGGTAGGGGTACAATGTACCCCATACCTATTCACATAGGGGGGTCGGGATCTGGGGGCCCCCCTATTAAAGGGGGCTTCCAGACTTTGATAAGCCCCCCACCTGCAGAACCCCAACAACCACCGGATAGGGTTGTGGGGATGAGGCCCTTCTTCCCATCAACATGGGGACAAGGTGCTTTGGGGGGACCTCAAAGCATCCTCCCCATGTTGAGGGCATGTGGCTTGGTATGGTTTGGAGGGGGGCACTCGCTCGACCCCACCCCCATCTGACATGCCAGGGCACGTGCTCGGATAAAGGTCTGGTTTGGATTTTGGGGGGACCCCTATGCCATTTTTTTTTAAGCACGGGGTTCCCCTTAATATCCATACCAGACCTGAAGGGCCTGGTATAGACTTTGGGGGGAACCCACGTAATTTTCTTTTTTAATTTTGGCATGAGGTTTCCCTTAAAACCCATACCAGAATTGAAGGGCCTGGTACGAACTTTGAGGGGGACCCCTACACAATTATTTTTTGATTTTGGGCGGGGTTCCCCTTAAAATTAAGGGAACCCTACTTATTTTTTTTTAAACTTCAGAGCAGGGTTCCCCTTAAAATCCATACCAGACCCGAAGGGCCTGGTTTGGATTTTGGGGAACCCAGGCAATTTTTGGGTTTTTTTTTTACTTTTGGTGTGGGCCCTGCTGTTGTAAATGATTTAAAAAATTGTGATGACATGCCCCAGTCAAAAAGGTGCTGAAAAATTGGGCCTTGGGTGTTGGCGGTGCCAGAACACTGCAACTCCTTGCAGTTACTCTTGTTGGGCGTAGGAACAGGCCCTGCTGTTGTAAATTAGTATAAAAATTGTGATGACATGCCGTGGTCAAAAAGGGGCTAAAAAATTGGGCCTTGGGGGTTGGTGGTGCCAGAACACTGTAACCCCTTGCAGTTACTCTTGTTGGGTGCAGGAACAGGCCCTGCTGTTGTAAATTAGTTTAGAGATTGTGATGACATGCCCCGGTCAAAAAGGGGCTGAAAAATTTGGGCCTTGGGTGTTGGTGGTGCCAGAACACTGTAACCCCTTGCAGTTACTCTTGTTGGGCACGGGAATGGGTCCTGCTTTTGTAAATTAGTTAAAAAATTGTGATGACATGCCCCAGTCAAAAAAGGGTGCTGAAAAATTGGGCCTAGGGTGTTGGCGGTGCCAGAACACTGTAACCTCTTGCAGTTACTCTTGTTGGGCGCAGGAACTGACCCTGCTGTTGTAAATTATTTTAAAAATTGTTATGGCATGCCCCTGTAAACCAGATGCAGAAAAATTGGGCCTTGGGTGTTGGTGGTGCCCTAAATACAAAATATCGTTCTGGATCTGGACAGGAGGAATAGGAGCAGTGGCAGTCTTAAAGGGATGCCAGATCCCTAGCAAATTTAATAAGTTGCATCAGCATCAGGGGTGTCACGCACCTGGTGGTGGAGTCTGTCTTGTGCAGGAAGCAACCACTCTTGCGGCTCTGGTTCGGGAACCCCTGGTAGGATAGACAGGGAGCTCGGGAGCATAAAGGGGCACGAGGGCTGGACTGGTTCACTGGTGGTGGTGTGAGTGGTCCGGTAGAGCTTGTGCAGACAGTAGAGTAGTAATTCAGGCCGGATTGGCAACTAGCTGGCAATGCGGTACAGGCAAAACAGTTGTCAGGTGCAGGCAGGGTCATCAACAGGCGGGCAGCGAGGTACACAGGGAGAAGGCAGAAGAGTAGTCGGGGTCAAGCTGGGGGTCGATGCAGGTGGAGATCAGACAGGGTCAAGACAAGCTGGGTCACGGGAACAGATAAACAGGTAGCCGGGTTGGTCAAGAACACACAAAACGCTGTAGAATGGACAGCACTTGTTGCTGGGCTTTGCAAGCTTAAATGGAACCGGTTGGCGCCGTTTCCGGCGGGTGCGCGCACAGGCACGCGCGAACACGCACAAGCGCACAAGTACTCTGAAGAGCTCAGATCTTCTCCTAACATTGCCCCCCCCAGCCTTCGGATGCCTAGGCGGGAGTTCTTTGTGGCCAGGTTTCTTATGAACGAAGCAATCAGTTCATCTGCATGGATATTTGCTTCAAGCTCCCAAGAGTTCTCCTCCGGACCGTAACCTTTCCATTTCACCAAATACTACAATGCACCACTCCACTTCCTACAACCAAGAAGGCCTCAAATTCAAACTCTTCCTCACCATCTATCAGGATCGGTGCCGGTGGAGCGGTTTTTCTATCCGGAAAGTGGTCCAGGGACATGGGTTTTAGTGGCGTGACATGAAAAACCGGGTGAATGCGCAAGAAAGAGGGAAGATCCTGCTTATACGCCACCCGGTTGATTCTTTTCTGCACCGGGAAGGGCCCGATGAACTTAGGCCCCAACTTCTTAGAGGTACAGGACATTTTTAAGTTCCTAGTTGACAGCCAGACCTGATCACCGGGCAGAAGCTCCAGCTTTCCTCGCCTCTTCTTGTTAAAGGCATTCTTATCCCGTTCTTGTGTTTTGAAGAGTGTTTCCTGCAGGTATTTTTGATCCTCTTCCAGGAATTTGATGGTTTCGTGTATGGCTGGTACCACACCCTCTGGTGCCACACTGGGTAGAGATAAGGGATGATAGCCATAGTTTGACCAAAATGGGGACTGCTTGGTAGCAAAGTGTACGGTGTTATTGTAGGCAAACTCTCCCAATGGTAACAGGAATACCCAGGCATGCTGCGAGAGGGACGAGAAGCAGCGCAGATACTGCTCCAAGGTTTGATTCGTCCTCTCGGTTTGACCATCCATCTGAGGATGATATGCAGTAGAGAAGGACAACTCAATCTCCAAAGCTGAACAGAGTGCTCTCCAGAACTGGGAGGTGAACTGTGCCCCACGGTCCGACACTATATTGGTTCGGATTCCATGAAGGCAGACTATTTCCTTTATAAAGATTTCTGCAGTCTCAGTGGCAGTGGGAGTTCCCTTCATAGGGAGGAAGTGGGCCATTTTCATTAGTCGGTCAACGACTACACAGATGGTGCTGAAACATTCTACCAGAGGTAACTCGACAATAAAGTTCATTGCTATTTTAGACCATGTCCGTTCAGGTAAAGGGAGAGGGTTTAAAAGACCCTAAGCTTTGGCCTTAATGGTCTTATTTCTTGCACAAGTGGAGCAGGAGCTAATGTATCTCTGACAATCCTCCCCCACGAGTGGCCACCAGAATGAACTTGACACCAGTTCAGCAGTTTTCCTCACACTGAAATGTCCAGCTAGTTTGTGGTCATGGCAGAGCTGCAGGACCATTGGTCTTTGTTGTTTGGGCACAAAAATCTGGTTGCCACCATAACCCAGGGCCCAAGACTGGGGTTCATCTTGCAGTAATGAAATTACTAATCCCACCTTTGTGGCTTCTGAAGAGAAGGTGCAGGGCTGCAACCCGAAATAAAGTTCACATGAATTGAAGGCCCTATATTTGCGTGGTCCCCGGAGAAATTATCCTGCAAGGGGACCTTGGGCTCAGGTGGTAGGGCCACAATGGTGCGTCCAGCGGCCGGGTTTCCGCCTGGAGCTATGGGTGCAACAAGCTCCTGTACCCGTTCTTCCAGCCGGGTATGTCCCACCTGCAGGTCCTTGACCGCCTATGTGAGGCCGGCAAGGTGGACACCAAGTTCATTCATAGCAGAGGGTGCTCCCTGCGCAGACTCAGACATGGCTGTCCATTGCTGTCATGCACCTGGTGGTGGAGTCTGTCTTGTGCAGGAAGCAACCACTCTTGCGGCTCTGATTCGGGAACCCCAGGTAGCATAGACAGGGAGCTTGGGAGCACAGAGGGGCACGAGGGCTGGACTGGTTCACTGGTGGTGGTGGTGTGAGTGGCCTGGTAGAGCTCGTGCAGACGGTAGAGTAGTGATGCAGGCCGGGTTGGCAACTAGCTGGCAATGTGGTACAGGAGGTGCAGGCAGAAGAGTTGTCAGGTGCAGGTAGGGTCGTCAACAGACGGGCAGCGAGGTACACAAGGAGCAGGCAGAAGAGTAGTCGGAGTCAAGCTGGGGGTCAATGCAGGTGGAGATCAGACAGGGTCAAGACAAGCTGGGTCACGGGAACAGATAAGCAGGTAGCCGGGTTGGTCAGGAACACACAAAATGCTGTAGAACGGACAGCAATTGTTGCTGGACTTTGCAGGCTTAAATGGAGCGTGTTTCCGGCGCGTGAGGTTGCACGCACAAACCCACAAGTACTCTGAAGAGCTCAGAACTTCTCCTAACAAGGGATTTGATAGCTGCTGATCCATGACTGATTAATTTTTATAAAAGTGAGCGTGTCAAGTGAGTCTGTGAACAGAGGCACTCTTTGATCGGTTATGAACCCTCTAGCAGCACTGAATGTTTGATCAGAAAGCATGCTGGATGCAGGACAGGCCAGTAGCTCAATTGCATATTCAACAATTTCCGGCCAGTGGTTCATCCTCAAGACCCAATAGCTCAGTGCATGCTCAGTTGGAAAGGTCTCCAAGTCTGCTCTTGTCTCTATATATTCCTGCACCATATAATGCAGACGCTGACGATGGTTGCTTGAATCTATCTGGCCTGGGCGCTGAGGACTGAAATTTTTTTTAAAGGCATCAGCCGGCCACCTTCTCCACCGCTCAGCCTCTGAAGGACCGAAGCTTCAGAAACACATTGTCCAGCACCAGGACATAGTAGTCTCCCAGTGTCTGGAAAGGTGTTGCACAAACTTTTCTTCAAGGTATCCTGAAAATGTTTCATAATCTGCTCCCTCTGCACAGACAGGATAAGCTGTGCAACTTTACCCTTGTAACATGGATCAAGAAGGGTTGCCAGCCAGTAATGATTCCTCTCCTTGATACCATGAATTTTTCACAGGCTTTTCAGAATCAGAGAGCCCATGCAGCGTAATGCAGGAATTCTCTCTGCATAAAAGGGGCCTTGAGAGGAAAGGAAGTTCTCCTCTTCCTCCCACTGTTCTGCCTCAAGTGCCCGTCCATGATTCCATCAGTGTCACTAATCCATGCATTGTCGCTGCTCACCATCCTTGTGGCCTCCTCAAATGGTGACATGACAGTGCATGCATCCTTAATCAGTATACACTGACGTGGTGAAAAGAAGCCAAGCTCCCTTGAGCCTGTCCTGGTGCCATGCTCACATAGGTACTCATTGATGGCCCTCTGCTGTGCATGCAGCCGCAGCAGCATTGCCAATGTTGAGTTCCACCTGGTGGGCATGTAACAAATGAGGTGGTTGATGGGCAGGTTGAATTCCAACTGAATGTCAGCCAGCGGGCACTGGCATTGTATGAATGCCGGAAATGACCAAAGACTTTTCTGACCTGCCTCAGGATCTCTGGTAAGCCTGGGTACTTGGTCAAGAAACGTTGCACCACCAAATTCAAGACATGTGCCAAGCATGTGTAATGTGTCCCTGTCAGAGGGCAGAGAGAAGGTTGATGCAATTATCGCATACAACCATTCCTGGCTCAAGCTGCTGTGGTGTCAACAATCACTGAGCCTGCCCCCCGTAGAGCTGACAGAATCTCTGCCCCAGTGTGGCTCCTGTCCCCGAGACAGACTAACTCAAGCACTGCATGGCATCTTTTAGCCTGACTGCTTGTGTAGCCCCTTGAACTCTTAGGGAGCACTGCAGGTTCAGAGGACAATTCTGCAGAAGAGACCACAGAAGTAGAAGAAGAGGAGGGGGTGAAGGAGGCAGATGTGGCAAAATCACCACCAGCTTTTTGGAGGCATGGTGGCGGAACTAGCTCCAACACTGAACCCTGTCCTGCATCCTTCCCAGATGCCAGCAGAGTTACCCAGTGCTCCGTGAAGGAAAGGTAACATTCCTGACCATGCCTGCTGGACCATGAGTCAGCAGTAATATGAACCCTGCTTCTGACCACCCTGTACAACGATGCCAAAACATTGCCTTCAACATGACGGTAGAGAGCTGAAATTTATTTTGGGAACCTGCCACTGTACAGCACATTCCACAAATTCATGAAAGGGGGCAGAATCTACCAGCTAAAAAGTCAGCAGTTGGAGTGCTAGCAATTTGGCCAAGCTAGCATTAAGATGCTGAGCATGCGGATGGCTGGGACAGTATTTTTTTGACGGTTCAGCAACTGGGGTAGGGATATTTGCCTGCTGAATATACCTGGTGGTGTACTGCTAGCAGATTGGCTGCAAGTACTTTGTGGCACGCATTGCTAGACCTTCATTCCTCTCAGTGCAGGTTTTGGAGAGGACTGGAGGTATAGAAGGGGTTGAGATCCTAGATGGGGAGCAAGGAGAAGCCCGCCTTGTTTTCTGGTGTGGGTTTTTCAGGTGCTGTAGCAAGCAGCACCCTGCGCCTGTGGAGCTCTGTGGTCTGATGCAATTGGGTGGCTGCCCTTAAGCTGGACCCTGGAGGACATCCTGCCTCGTTGGAGTTGTGCCTCCTCATTTTCCTTCTCTCAGGCACCCAAGTACAGTCCGTGTCCTCATCATCCCCTCCCTCCGCATCACTGGAGCAAACTATGCTGCAGCTGGGGAAACATGACTGCTAGTTTCTTGTCTTCTGCGGCACCCCCTGTCTCTAGACTCACGCTACTCCCTTCCTTAACCTGGGAACCAACATCGGAGCCTTCAAATTGCTGCGCATCCTCCATCAGCGTGTAACCGACACTATGGTCGAATAATTTTGGTGACTCCTCCGTGCATGATGGTGGGGGTACAGAAAGAGTAACTGTGGACAACGATCTGGTGGAATAAGCTGCTTTGCCAGCTGCATTGGAAGGCAAACTTGCATGAGTCTGTGTGACAGATGATGACACAGAGGCTGCTTGCCATCTTTTAGTGGCTTGGGAGCGTCTGCCTCTACTTTTTAACCTTCCTAACATGATGGGGATTTTTTTTAACACCGCACTACACTGTATTATATATCTTACACCCCCGACTGCACTGATATACAGTGTATATTCAATACACTATATGTATATATATATATATATATATATATATATACATACTAGACTGTATATATTTTAACCACTTCATTACCGAGCCTGTTTTTTGGGTTCAGTGTTTATGCGTTAAAAACATTTTTTTGCTATAAAATTACTTAGAACCCCCAAACATTATATATGTATTTTTCTAACACCCTAACAGCGGTCTTCCAAGCGTGCTTTTTTTAAAATAAATTCAGTTTTTTTAGTTAGACCAATTTTTTCCATATTGTGAAAGACAATGTAACGCCGAGTAAAATGATACCCAACATGTCATGCTTCAAAATTGCGTCCGCTCGCGGAACGGCGACAAACTTTGCAGCTTAAAAATCTCGATTGGCAAAGTTTAAAAAATTCTATGGGTTAGCAGTTTTGAGTTGCAGAGGACATCTAGTGCGAGAATTGTTGCTCTCGCTCTAACGGTCGCAGTGATACCTCACATGTGTGGTTTGAACACCGTTTTCATATGCGGGCGGGACTTGCGCATGCGTTCGCTTCTGCGCGTGAGCTCAGCGGGTCGGAGCACTTAACATTTTTATTTATTTTTTAATTATTTATTTTGCTTTTTACTTTTTATTTTTACACTGTTCTTTTTTTTTAAAAAAAATATCACTTTATTCCTATTACAAGAAATGTAAACATTCCTTGTAATAGAAAAAAGCATGCCAGGACCTCTTAAATATGAGATCTGGGGTCAAAAAGACCTCAGATCTCATATTTACAGTAAAATGCAAAAAAAAAAAAAATTATTTGAAAAAAATGACAGTGCAAAAAAAAAATGGGCCCTTTAAGACAGTTGGGCAGAAGTGACTTCTGACGTCATTTCAGCCACTCACTTGGCTCACTGACACTGGGGGGAGATGACGGGAAAGCAGCGGGAGGGGGGGCACCTCTCCCGCCACTGATAAAAGTGATCTTTGCCGCTGAGACCACTTTTATCTGGCACAGAATCGCCAGAAGAAAAAAAAAAATATCTGAATGGTGCCTGTAGCTGCAGGCACCATTTAGATATCACCACTCAAAGGCAGGACATTATATGACATCCACCTGTAGCTGCAGGCACCATTTAGATATCACCACTCAAAGGCAGGACATTATATGACATCCACCTAAAGAGAAGTGGTTAATACACCATGTCAAGTCTACTATATTCCGTATGTAGGTGAAGAGAAATCCACCTACAGTATATTACAGGACGGAAACTCA
>BLSH010305477.1:544825-561252 GCA_018402905.1 Glandirana rugosa | reverse complement strand
TGTCATTTTTTGTCACAATGTTTTGGAAAATTATGAAAATCTATTATTATTTTTTTTTACATTCTGTCACCAACGTCATCATATAACAGGTGCAGCAGGGATCAGGGACACTGACTGGTGACAGTATGTAAAAAAAAAACAAAAAACAAACTATACTGTGACCAGAGTAATATAGTCTTACCATAGTAACATTGTACTGCTCTTCTGGGGAAGTGATCGTTTTTTGTTTTGTTTTTACACATTATGATTGCTTATACCAGTGAATTTTATAAGCAACCTTTTTTTACTGAATTAAATTGATTCATTCAGTGTGTATTGCTTTGTTTAGCTATGATTGGGCACAGCTAATCATATGTTACGGATGGCCCTGTCTGTACCATGTGATCACTTTGACCAATCACAGCTAGCAACACAATTGTACACAATGGATGGCATGAAAGGAAGCCATCCATTGTTTACATTTGTCATGTGATCTGCTGTGATTGGTCACAGCGATCACATGGTACCGGCAGCGGCCCGGTACAAGGATCTGTCATCACCAGACACAGCTGGTGACAGATCGTGCGGCAGCCTGTGGGGTGCGCACGAGGTGCGTTTCAGGAGGGCGTCACATGAGGCATATAAGTTCACCATTCGGTAAAAAAATAATAATTGAACATATTTTTGTAGTAAAAAATATGTGTTTATTAATTTTTTTCTACAGAAGCCTACAAGGCATTGCACTCGTGATCACGGGTGCATTGTCAGGCTTCTCCAGACACATCCTTCTTGCCCGTACCTCTGTATGGGCTTTCTGTTAGAAAGGTGGAGGAAGGGTCAGTGGACTACAAGGACGCTCATTAGCACCCTCCCATGTAACATGTTCCAAAGGTGAACTTGGCCTTTGAATCCTCAAGGTTTGTCTTATAAATTAAGGCCTCCTACTCCATAAAAATTGTGGCATATAGGAAAAAAAACCTGCAGAAAAACTGAAAATCTCCTACCAAATACTTACCATAATTTTCCTTTCCTGATGGACTCCATGGCAGCCTACGTGCGGGTTTACCCCGCCTCCTCTCCAATCCTATAGGACCCCATTACCATAAATTTAGCCTCATGGTCAGTACCTGTGTTCCGTAACTAGCCCCTCCTCTAGACCCGAGGGTGGGGACTCCGGCTGCCATGGAGTCAAGAAAGGAAAATTAGGTTAGGAATTTGATAGGACATTTTCTGTTTTCCTGACAGACTCCATGGCAGCCTATGTGTGGGACTTAACTAGCCAAAAACCACAAGGGCGGGAATGCTGATCAAAAAATATTTTAATTCACACCGTCAACTGACAGGATTTTCAAACCAAATTCAATGGAAGATAATGACGCTGGCTCCACACAGTAATGCATCATGAAGTTATTCAGAGAAGACCACGAGGCTGCTCTACAGATGACATCGAGCACCACATGTTGCGCAGCTGCCCAGGAGGTAGCGACGCTCCTAGTTGAGTATGCTATCACCGCTATCACAAGCCCTTAGCCCTGTAAGCTCTCTGGATGATCTGGACCATAAAAGCTGCGATTTGTCCTGGAAGAAGTCTCTTTCCCCTTGTTCCTCCCGGAGAAGAGTACAAAAGGTGGTCTGATCGTCTGAATGAGGTGGTAGCCTGCAGGTATTCCTTCAGAGTTTCCCCAACATCTAGGGGGTGCACCTCCGTGGCAGAGTGATCTCTTGATTCTCATGAAATACTGATGTGACTTTGCCCTAGAGTCGAGCATGGGGATCAGTACTACCCGATCCGGGAAGAAAGTTAGGAATGGCTCTTTGTGCCCCAAGGCCCCAATCTCTGAGACCCTCTTGGCAGAAGTAATTGTCACCAGGAAAGCTGTTTCCATGGACAAGTCTCCAACCAATGCTGTATTGACCCAGTTGGTTGCTGGCCCCGCAAGGAGGTCAAGTACCAAGGGAAGGTCCCAAGGTTTCCTTTGAGGTCTCAGCCTTGCTCCCCCACCTGTGGAATTGGCGGACCAAAGGGTTTCCCGCCCAGGAGGTTCCTGTGAACGCTGAAAGGACCGACACCTGAACTCTCAGTGAGCAGACTGACAGAGGTAACTCAAGTCCAGACTGCAAGAACTCCAGAACTTCTTGTACACCGGGATCTTTGAAGGATTTCCCATTGGAGGATGTGAATTCTGCAAACCTGGCCCATATCCTTCGGTAGACTCTATTAGTGCTTGATCTACTGGAATTCATAAGGATAGAGATCACCCCAGGGGTGCAGCTCAGGGCCTCGAGCCTCTCCCTCTCAAAAACCAGATCATCAGGTGCAGCCGTGCTGGGCATGCGTGTAAGACCGCTCCCTGAGACAGGAGATCCGGCCTGAGGGGAAGGGGCACCGGTAGCTGAACTGTGTCAGCAGAGTAAACCAGGGCCTGTTGGGCCAGGGCTTACTTCCACATGAGGACTCTGGATCACTAAGATTCTATACACCAAGAGACATGGATATCCCCCTACTTTGGTAGGAGTGAGTATCTGCTACACAGAACCCTGACCCTTTTATTTTAGGAATAGCATATCTGGCTATTCCACCGTTCCAAGACCATTTAGGTTTATGGTAGCCATTGAATCTGCCTACTTTGGCGTCGCTTTTTCCAAACGTTTTCCGGTAGTCTCCCTGCAGGTCCTCTATACCTATGACCCCAACACTGTGGGTGTCTCCCTGGCAGGTAACAGGCTCCATACTCGGATGACCATAAGAGCACTGACTAGCTCGTAAAAAGAATTCCAAGGTTTACTTTTGTCATCTTACCTCCTCTTTGAACTGAGATAGAGGTCTCATCTAGCCTGTACATACTCATGTGGACCTGTCTTTGCCTTGAACAATATGAGGATTTGTTTTTAATGCTATGACCACTTATCCCGAGGAAGATCTAAAGACTAATTCATCATTGAAATGCGTTGGGTTCTGCCTGTCCTCCCATGGCAGAGTACAGTGGTCATATTGTCTGTTTTCTGTCATACCCATATTTTAAACGCATGAAGTGTATGTAATTATTACAATTGTACATTCACCTTATTACTGCCCATGTCTCTCCTTGGAACCCTTGCTGTGGGTTCATTTTAAAGGAACTAATAAATGTTTAAATTTTATTCTGTACTCCTTTCTTGATGAGTTGGTTTCCCTGATAAAGTCCCAGTGGTGGTCTCTTCTGCCTTTATCCTGTTGGGCCAGGATCACTGCTATCTCATCCTTCTCGGATCAGAGCCTCTGCAGAAACCTGAGGGTAATTGGTACTGGCGGGAAGGCGTAAGCCCTGCTGAACCTCTAGCTGTCTGTTAGGGCACCCACCCCAAAGGCCTGGGGGCACTGGCCCAGCGTGTAGTACTTGCCGAGTTTGTGATTGTAAGGAGAGGCAAACAGATCGACCTCGGGGTCGACCCCTAGAGACAGGATGCAATCGAACTCTTCCGCCTGAAGGGACCACTCCCCATTGCTCAACTCTACCCAGGAACGCCTGGACATTCCGGGCTCCAGGAATGTAGACAGCCAAGAAATCTGTCAGGACCCTCTGGGCCCATGTTAGGATCGGCTCCACTTCTCGTAATAGGGGAAGACTCTGCATCCCCCCTTGTCTCTTCACATAGGAGACCGCCGTTGTATTGTCCATACTTAGTAGTACAGCCTTCCCCTCTGTCAGGTGGCAGAAAGCTTGGAGGGCACAGTAGGCTGCCCGTAATGTCAGGATATTGGAAACTGGAATGCGTGGAAGTGGGCCCCACCTTCCCTGGGCAAACAGATGGACCTCGGGGTCGACCCCTAGAGACAGGATGCAATCAAACTCTTCCGCCTGAAGGGTCCACTCCCCATTGCTCAACTCTAGCCAGGAACGCCTGAACATTCCGGGCTCCAGGAATGTAGACTGCCAAGATATCTGTCAGGACCCTCTGGGCCCATGTTAGGATCGGCTCCACTTCTCGTAATAGGGGAAGACTCTGCATCCCCCCTTGTCTCTTCACATAGGAGACCGCCGTTGTATTGTCCATACTTAGTAGTACAGCTTTCTTCTACGATTCCTTCCTCCTGTCCAGTTATGCGGCCCTGGTGGCCTTGGGCCTAGCGCTATGGGGCGAGTATGCGGCTGAAAGCGCCATTAGTACCCGCCCCATCAGTTGGTCTGTTGTGATCAATGCCGGGGTTGGGGACTGCAGCGCGGAGGCCTCCCACCAGCAGGGGGAGCTCTCCACTGCTGTGGTGCGCGGGCGGTCCCTGCCCTCCAGTCTGATGGGTGTCGCATTTCCTGGCGCTCCGATCACCTGGGAGGGGCGGGGTTTCTTTGGGGGCGATCCAGCGCATGCGCAGTGGACCAGCCGGGTTAGTGGCGCCACACGCCGCCGGAAGTGCGGCATGTTGGTGGTAGACGCCATTAATCGGGACCGTGTGTGCCTTTATAAAAGGTGGGTTCACAGCAGCTTGTAAGCAGGTTGGGGGCCCTTGAGGATACGTGTTTCTATACATATATATTTTGACATCTGGTAAGTACTATGCTGGACGATAAGTCTGTTTAGCATACACTTATACGATGCAATAGTTTTCTCCATGCACTGGCTGGTTGATCCTTACTGATAGCAAAATACCTTTCCTTATACAGCCCTCTGGACCCGGATCGAGTACCAAGTACTGAGTGGCTTCCGTGAGGGTTTGACTATGGCAGTATATCCCTGCTAAAACACACTTTAGCTGCTCCATTAAGGCTATATCCCCCCACCTTCTAATATGTTATCCATATCCGTGTAAAAAGACTGACCCTCTCTAGAAGATATTTTGGAAAACATCTCTAGCAGGTATTTACCACTTAGATGTAAAAAACATATTTGATGCATGGGCACTACTAGGACCTGTTTTACTACACAATGTTTTGGGGTCTAATATATATGTATACACACTTATGTCCTATACACTATGTGTTTGTACCACACACAGGCCCCCATACTTGCCTGGTGCGGCTTTGGGCCTCCACGGGAGCGTCAGGACTGGTCAGAGGGGAATTGGAAGAGGGTTGGGCACCACGCTACTCCCTTGTGTGGTGGCTCCTATATACCCCAGGGGGGTTCCACCAACGTTTTCAAATACAACCCCATGACACATATCATAAAATGTAAGTGATTGTCACTGAGCATATTTGTTGCAGCATATTATAGCTTATTATGTAACAGTGGATTATATATCATACCCTGTATTTGTGCTTTACACATGTACTTTTTGTCTTTTATCAGATTAATACTTTTCCAGCTCCAGATGAAGCGCCAAGTATATGAAGCGCCAAGTATATAAAGCGCGAAACTAGTTGAGCAAGCAGGTTTCTGCAATTTTGCTGTTGGGACCCTATCAACGTAACCAAAATCAACCCTATATCATTTCTGTCTTAGATTGTTTAGAAGTTGATATATTGAGATATTGTGGGTATTAGGTTGCGTTTGACACAGGTATCCCAGCAATTTGTAGTATTGCATGGTGGGCCCCTCTGGCTACCGACAACTTATGTGGTTGGTACCCACAGGGAACCACAGTATTCTTCACCCTGTAAGGGGTAATGTCTTGTAATACATATGATATATGAGATATAGTTTTAAACTATGAAATTTTAAATGTCTTATGTCTAATTGGGGCAGTCATATGCCAATTTCTGTAACAAATAAAGTTTATATATTTATATTATACCCAGTATGCCGTTAAAGTCCATTTTTTTCAAATTTAAACATTACTCCTCACGTAGGAGACCGCCATTGTATTGTCCATCCTTAGTAGTACAGCCTTCCCCTCTGTCAGGTGGCGGAAAGCTTGGAGGGCACAGTAGGCTGCCCGTAATGTCAGGATATTGGAAACTGGAATGCGTGGAAGTGGGCCCCACCTTCCCTGGGCAACTTCTGCTCCGCAGTGGGCTTCCCAACCTGAGTTGCTGCCGTCGGTTGTGACTACCACCCATGAAGGTGGGGTGATGGAGTGACATCTGAGTAAGTTCTCGCGCTGCAGCCACCATGGCAGGCTGTCCTTCATGGCTGTTGCTATGCGAACGGTGTGGTCGACTCTGTCCGGCTTCCATTGCTACAGAAATCCCGTTTCAAATGGGCGCATCCTCCACAGGGCCATGACCATGGGGGACGTGGAAAACATGGTGCCGATTATTCTGAGATATTGGGAGGCTTTTAGATGTGAAGAGGATAGGGCTAGCTGTACTCTGTCCCAGACTACTGAAATCTTCTCCAATAGTAGGGAGATCGTGTTCCTGGCTGTGTTGAACTGTGCACCCAGGTTTTGTGATGAATCCAAGTGGCTTTTCTCTAGGTTCAGCCTCCAACCAAACTCCTGAAGTGTGGAGATTACCTGGGCTCTTTGGGACAGCAGCTGATCTTTGTCCTGCACCAGTAGAAACAGGCCGTCAAGGTAGTGGTGCAGCCATATGCCCTTCATCCTGATAACAGCTAGTACGGCCTGGAGGACCTTTGAGAACACTCGTGGGGACGTTGAGAGCCCAAAGGGAAGGCAAGTGAACTGGAGGTGATCTTACCTGACTAGAAAATGAAGGTACTTGCGATACCCTTCTGATATGTGGAAGTAAGCGTCTTTTAAGTCTAACGACACTAGCCAGTCATCTGGCTGCACAGAACTTTGGATTGTCGACAGAGTCTCCATCTTGAAGTTTTCGTTTTTGATAAATTTGTTTAAGTGCTTGAGATCTATAACTGGTCTCCATGAGCCATTCTTTTTTTTTAACTAGAAAAAGGGGGGAGTGTACGCCCTGAAACTTTCCCTCTTCTGAGACTCGTACAGCTGTGTCCTGAGCCACCAAGGAATCCACGTAGGCCAGAAGTATTCGCCTCTTTTCTTATGAGCGTGGCACCAGAGTAGGTATGACCCTGAGAACGCAGGGACTTGCAAAGAACCAGGAGTGCCCGGAGGAGACTGCCCTGATGGCCCAAGCATCCGAGATCGAGGCTGCCCAGACATGCTGGAAGTGGAGCAAACATGCTCCCATCTGACCTGCCTGGATGGGCCCAATCTCAAAAAGCCTTAGTCATTTCACGCCCGGCACGCGCTCTATTCTTAGCGGCCCTGTGGGCAGATGTCTGGCCCCTCTTCCAGTTTCGCCTGAAGGCCTGTAGCTGTGGGTATCCCTCGCCGGATCAGTGGCTTGTCTCCTTGATTGAGGCCTCTTCTGGCCAAACAGTCGCCTATCCTGCGGGAGGAATCCTGACTTCCCCCCCGGTGGCCCGGGCAATGGCCTTCTCCAGCCTATTGCCAAATAGCGAGGTCCCTTCGAAAGGAATCCTACACCAGGCCTGCTTAGAGGATGGGTCGGCAAGCCAGGGGCACAGCCACAAGGCCTGCTTGGCTGTTATGGAGGACAGCATTACCAAGGCCACCAGGTGAATTATGTCAAGGGAGGTGTCCGCCAGGAAGGCTGATGCCCACTTCATCTCTCGTATGGGTGCTCTCCTGGCTACTTCCTCCGAGATGCTACTTAGTACAGTCTCTACATCTTCGGCCCAGTCCTCCATTGCCTTTGACATGGCTGCCAAGGCTAGGGCAGGTTTGCAGGCTGTGCCTGCTGTCACATAGTTCCTTTTGAGATCTAGGCCGATCTTCCTGTCGAGAGGATCTTTTAACCACTTCAGCCCCGGAAGGATTTCCCACTTTAGGACTAGATCGCTTTTTTCAATTTGGCACTGCGCTGCTGTAACTGGTAATTGCGCAGTCGTGCAATGCTGTACCCAAATGAAATTTGTGCCCTTTTTTTCCCACTTATAGAGCTTTCTTTTGGTGGTATTTGTTCACCTCTGCGCTTTTTATTTTTTGCAATATCAATAAAAAAAAAGAATGAAACTTTTGAAAAAAAATGATATTTTTGTTATTAGAAAAACACAATAAACTAAATTTTAGTCATACATTTTTGCCAAAATGCATTCAGCCACATGTCTTGGGTAAAAAAAAAAAGTAAATTAGCGTATATTTATTGGTTTGCGTAAAAGTTATAGCGTCTACAAACTAGTGTACATTTTCTGGAATTTACGCAGCTTTTATGACTGCCTATCTTATTTCCTGAGGTGCTATAAAGAAAGGGCAGTACAACCCCCCCCCCCCCAAATGGCCTAATTTTGGAAAGTAGACACCCCAAGGAATTAGCTGAGAGGCATGTTGAGCCCAGTGAATATTTTATTCTTTTGTCTTTGTGATTGAAAAATTACAAAAAAAAAAAAAAATATTACACAAAGCGGTCACTAAAATGATATATTGCTCACACATGCCATGGGTATATGTGGAATTACACCCAAAAATACATTCTGCTGCTTCTCCTGAGTAGGGGGATACCCCCTACCTGTACGCGGATAGACAAAAAGTCTCACACATGGGGTATCCCTGTACTCAGGAGAAGCAGCAGAATGTATTTTGGGATGCAATTCCACATATACCCATGGCATGTGTGAGCAATATATAATTTCAGTGACAACTTTGTGTATTTTTTTTTTTGCCATTTTTCAATCACTTGCGGCAAAAAATTAAAATATTCCATGGACTCAATATGCCTCTCAGCAAATAGCTTGGGGTGTCTACTTCCAAAATGGGGTCATTTGGGGAGATTTTGTACTGCCCTTCCATTATAGCACCTAAGGAAATAACGTAGGCAGTCATAAAATAAAAGCTGCGTAAATTCCAGAAAATGTACTCTAGTTTGTAAACGTTATAACTTTTGCGCAAACCAATAAATATACGCTAATTGACTTTTTTCTTACCTGAGACATGTGGCTGAATGCATTTTGGCAAAAATGAATGACTAAAATTGAGTTTATTGTATTTTTATAATAACAAAAAGTTTTTTCAAAATTTTCGGTTTATTTCGCAAAAAATAAAAAAACGCAGTGGGGATCAAATACCACCAAAAGAAAGCTGTATTTTGGGGAAAAAAAGAATGCAAATTTCGTTTGGGTACAGCATTGCATGACCACGCAATTACCAGCAGCGCAGTGAATAATTGCAAAAAATGCTCTGGTCATTAAGGGGGTAAATCTTTCCGGGGCTGAAGTGGTTAACGGAATTTTTTTTTTTTTCAGAAAGTATTTGCACAGCAATATTTCAAACGCAATTTTTGGGGGAAATAACACTTTTTTGAATCTTAATGCACAAAAACACACTATATTGCCCAAATATTTGGTGAAATATAAAAGATGATCTCATGCCGAGTACATAGACACCAAACATGGCATGCTTTAAAAATAATGCATACCCATGCAGCCGTGACAAACTATATACATCTTTAAAGTGGTTGTCAAGTCATGACAACCACTTTAAACTACCGGTAAGCCTACAATAAGGCTTACCTGTAGGTCCAGGAAATATCTCCTAAACCTGTACAGTTTAGGAGATATCCCCTGTATCTGCATGTGCCGATGTCATGGGCACATGCACACTGAAGAATCTGCACCCGTGGTAGCCCAGGGTGCCGTTTCTTCTGTATTTGTGCCGTAAATGACAGCTCCCATGCTCATGTGCGGGAGTTACGTCAGCGTGGCTCCGCCAATCACAGCGCTGGAGCCTGCGCTGTGATTGGACGGAGCCGCAGACCCGGAAGAAGGATGTCGCCGGTCACAGCGGTGTGCCGAGACTGCTGCAACAGCTTTGTTCCAAGGTAAGTGTTTCATAATGATCTAGTATGCACTAGTTCATTATGCCTTTGCTTTGCAGTTTTTTTTTGGGGGGGGGGGCGGCTTTACAACCACTTTAAAAGCCTTTACAGGTTGTAACATAATGTAAAGTGTAAGATAGTTTGCCTTAGCAAGAAGTCATGTGATGTATAGAAATAGTATAATTGTGGATGTAGTTTAATTCTGTGTTATTAAAAATATAGCATGCAATGTCAGCCATGCTATATGAAATTTCATTAGCATGTAAATAGAAATAAGCAAGCTAAAGAGTCCAGTTGACACCTAGACGCTAATAAGAGTTCCTAATTAGAATGAGAAAAAGTTGTCACCTTCTGGAATCTTCAAGCAGAAATCTCAGTCTCTCTGGCTACGGGTGTCGGCAGGGGGGCATGGGAAGGTCTACAAGCTTTGATTAGAGTCAACATATCAAAAGGATACATTTCATCTCTCATAAAAGCTGAAATATTAGCGTCAGAGAGATGAAAATAATTCCTTTTGATCGTACCGATGATAAGCTTCCAGTACATACCAAGCTGTATGTGTAGCTGGTTTCAGTTCTCAGAAAAACACACAAAACCGTTAGATGGCACTGAGCTGCGGTAGGTGGATCGTGCTTGGCACTGTCGCAAATGGGAAAAGGCGCTGGTTTTGGAAATCCTATCCATAAACCAGCAGTCAGCCCCGTTCTGATCCGGTTTGACATTGGTCGTTTCGGAACATGAATCATCCTGTGGGCTGGGACGGGAACACCCCCCAGGGTTGATTGACCAGGGGCTAACGTCCAGCCCACATCCATATGTCAATAAATTGGGGAATCTCCATGTTCCAAGGGTGCCTCTATGAAGTCAGTTGTAAACTAAGGGGTCTCCACAAATTATTTGACATACTTCTGTCCAGGGATAGACTGCAGTAACGTAACGTTTATTTCTGTTTTTATTCCTTTTTATTTTCATAGCGAATTGCCAATTGTATGTATTGTCTGTTTATCTTTTTGTATTTTTTTGTAACTCCTTTTTCTTTGTATATATTTTATGCACTGCCCACTTTTGGGATATTACATGTTAGAATTAATAAGTGACTTCTGTGTACTAACCGAGGACTCATATCTCTAGAGAGATTGTTGTATTTTAGGGCCTAAATACTCGGTTTAACTGCTTCCACACAGCGTGCAGTATATTTACTGCGGCTGTGTGGATGCTTCCCGCGAATCGCCGTAAATAAGCTGTGATTTGCGGGTGGCCACTAGGGGGTGTGCGCACGCCGCCATGCTCCTGATGAGCGGCCACAGCAAAAGAATGGGGAATCGCTGATGTAAACTCTGTCAGTGCGGGCATAGGAGATCTACTGATCCCTGTCACTGGGATCAGTTAGATCTTCTATGCCCATGGTAGCCCAGCCCCCCCACAGTTAGAACACGCCCAGGGAACACAGTTAACCCCTAGATCGCCCCCTGCAGGTTAACCCCTTCACTGCCAGTGACATTTACACAGTAATCAGTGGGCATTTAAATTTCTGTTCGGTGTATAAATGTCATTGGTCCCAAAAAAGTGTCAAAATGTCCGCCACAATATCACAGTACTGCTAAAAATCGCAGATCACCGCCATTACTAGTAAAAAATAAAGAAAAATTTAAAACCCCAGAAATTAATTCTCATCATCCGTAAACGTGGCCACTTTTGTGCAAACCAATCAATAAACACCAACTCTGATTTTTTTTTTACCAGAAATATGAGGAAGAATATAAATCGGCCAAAACCGATGAAAAAAAATGTCTTTTGTTTTTTTTTTTTTATTTGTATTTAGCAAAAAGTAAGAAAAACTGTTTTTTTTTGCAAAATTGTCACTCTTCTTTTGTTTATAGCAGTGATCAGAAATGACGCAGAGGCGATCAAATACCACCAAAAGAAAGCTCTATTTGTGGGAAAAAAAGGACGCAAATTTTGTTTGGGTACAACATCGCACGACCGTGCAATTGTCAGTTAAAGCGACGCAGTGCCGAATTGCAAAAAGTGCTCTGGTCCTTACCTGGGAAATCCTTCCGGGGCTGAAGTGGTTAAGCTACGTGCCAATCGGTGTGCAATTGCTCTGTGTGTGGGCAGATTGCATGCAGATTGTAAACTAGCAGATCTGCCAGACAGAGATCTGTGTGTGTTTGGTGGCTCGGCAGACCAGTCTGCAGACGAATTGTCGAGTGGTGGCAGGCTAACGGTTATTGTGGGTGCCTGGTGTGTGGACAGTGGGAAGAGTGATTAGCCCTGGGGTTGTAGCTTGCAGGATAGCTAGAGAAACCCTAGAAGTGTGTATTAATTGCTAGTCTGCTCCTCAACCCTTAGAGTGCACCAGATTGTATGTAAGATTCGTATCTGCCTGTGTGTGGTCAACCATCTGGATTGGAGTGGAGTCTCCCTCTAGTGGTGGCTGAAGGTAGTGTGGGCTGTTAAAGTACAGTGAAATACTACTGCCATATAAGTTCCCCCTTATTCCCTCATATACCCCCAGTCACAACACACGCGTCTCAGTTAGCTAGTTGCCATGGGTGTGTGTGATCTGTGACACAGGTTACCACTTTAGATCTACAGAGGAGGTCTACTGATAGAATTACTGGCCTCGATCTGACATTTGCTGTGATAACTCACATGCATGGTGTAATTGCTGTATACATACGTCTTGTAAAAGCAGTCTAGCAGCTAATCAGCTGCTAGGATTGCTTGTACATAAAAGCCAACCGCCAACTGAAAAAAACGATACCTCGATGATACCTATACCTGCAGGCATCATTTCAGTATAGCCACTCTAAGACCAGCAACATACTAATGTGTCGCTGGTCCTTGTAGGGCATATGTTGTAATGTTCTTTTTTTCATGCAGCCTGTGGGTTAAATGAAAAAAAAGAATCAATCGGTGGGTATGCCCACCATTGGAAAACCTCTCTTCATCCACCCACTTCTAATGGTGGGCATAGCCCCTTTTTAAAAATATATACTGGAGCATAGAGGCAATCCGCCCCAATTTCCACCCCTGCCCCTATGCTCCGGTATATATGCTCTTTTTTAACTGTAGTGGTGAAATCGCCTCCAACAGCGATGGAGTCACTGCTTTATATATGGTGGGAACAAACCCTGTTGCTGTCACCCTAAATAAATCAGTGCTGCAGCTAGCGTACCTGAAAAGCAAATAAAGATTAATAAAACACAGTAACATAAAAAATAACATTCCTGCTAAGAAGAAATAATAATAAAACATTGCATACCTGCAAAAAAAAGATAAAAAACAGTAACAAAACATTACAGGTATGCATAAAAAAACAATAGAGAGAGCAATAGAAAGAGGATAGAGATAAAATAGAGATAGAAAAACAAGAAACGTACAACTGTTTTTGGCTTTTATTATTATTATTTTTTTTTTTGTTTTTATCACTTTTTTTATTGTTTTTTTGGTACCCTTTTTTTAACAGTAGTTCCAGGTTGGGGTCTCTAAAAATGCGGTGACATCTTGGAGACCCTGTGATTATGTGTCCTATTCTTGTGTACCGATGCAGAGACCAGGCTGGTCAAAACAGTAGTGGCAATAAGAATGGTTGTCACGCCTGTATTCGCATCGTTGGCAGACACAACATCTTTTTGGGGGGGTTCGGTTCGTAGGGGTACCAGGGATGGCATGTGGAAAATGCTGTCCATGCAGCTGGCTCACTGCATTTGGATTGGGAACAAGGGGTGCAGAGTCAACCGGATACAGAAGGGCTCTGACGATCTCTTCCTGGAATTGAAGGAGAGATCCAGTCCGTCCTGATGCTTTGTATAGCACATAAGCGTTCAGCATAGCCAATTGGAATAAGTAAACAGACACTTTTTTGTACCAGTGTCTGGTCGTACGGTCAATTAAGTATGGCGCCAATAACTGGTCGTTGAGGTCCACCCCTCCCATATATTCGTGGACACAGAGGGTTTTCTCCACAACACCAGTCGCCGTTGTAATTTGGACAGCCGTGTCTGCGTGAAGGGAGGAAAGAACGAAAACATTCTTTATATCCCTCCACTTCACTGCAAGCAAATTACTACTTCTCAAGCAGGCTCTCTAGGTTGGGATTCTACCAGCCGTTGGGGGAAGCCCGGCAATTAGGTCGCACGGTGCCACGTGCATCAAATTGGTGATCAAACAAGTGACTAAAAATTGGCACGCTTGTGTAGTAATTGTCCACGTTCAAATGGTACCCCTTTCCGGATAAGGGTGACACCAAGCTCCACACAATTTTGCCAGCACTCCCTATGTAGTCTGGGCATCCTTCTGGCTCCACGTGACTATCTTTGCTTTCATAAACCATAAAACTATATGTATAGCCTGTGGCCCTGTCACAGAGCTTATACAACTTGATCCCATATCTTGCACACTTGCTGGGGAGAAACTGTCAGAAGCGAGACGGCCAGACAATTTAATCAGGGACTCGTCCACGCACACAACTTGGTTGGGAATAAAAAGTGCTGTGAATTGCTGGTTGAAGTGGTTTATGAGGGGCTGAATTTGTAGAACCGATCATATCCAGGGTCACCCCGTGGACAACAGAGTTCATTATCGCTGAAGTGCATAAACCGTGTCCTGGCCATGCGAGCAGAGAACACAGACATATGGTGAATTGGGTCAGTGGACCAATATAACCGCAATTCAGGTTCTTTATGTATGCCCATGAGGAGGGTAAGGCCCAGAAAGGTCTTAAATTCTTGAACCGTCATTGGTTTCTAGTCTCTGGCAAGTGACAAATGGGGATTAGCGGTGATGTATTGACCAGAATATAAATTGCTTTGGTCCACAATAGATCTATAGAGATCTTCAGTGAAAAACAGTGAATAAAAATCGATGGCCCTAAAGTCAACTGTATTTACCTGAATTCCGGGTTGGCCAGTGAATGGGGGAAGTATGGGCGCTGCATCAGTGGTGGGTTGCCAATCAGGGTTTGCAAGCACGGCAGGAAGGGCACTATGGGCTCTGCGGGCCTGTGTTTTGTCTTCGTCTTCGTGGCTGCGGGACACTACTTGTGCTAGCCACACCAGCTTGAACTGTACTTATTGGACTCGCCACGTCACCAAGTGTTACTGCAGTGCTGGTTTGTCTATGACCAGGATGTACTAGGCCACTGGTGCTTGCCAGGTCACCAGTAGGAGTAGCGGCACTAGTACTGGCTCTCTGCTCCATACGAGAGCCCTGCGGTTCTTGCACCTCAGCGACAGCAGGACGGGATCTGGTATGGCTGACCTTAGCAGGGACCACAACTCCATTGTCAGAGCTATCTGACAGGGTGCCGCTGCTGTCCACTGGTTCGTATACTGAGCCTGATTCTGACAGTGGAGCTTCCCCATCGCTCTCATCTGTCATGCTCAGAAATGCGTAGGCCTTTTCACGAGTGTACCTCAGTTTTGACACGTTGGGCTCTAAATTTATAGGTACAATACTGTGACTCACAGGCAAAAAAGTGCACCAGGGTGTCAGAGCCTGTTTCAAGTCGCTACCAAAATCACTGTCAGATTTTGCAGGGATCAGGCGTGATCTCTGCGAATACTGCAGATATGTGTGATGTGTTTTGTAAGTGTCAGCGATCTATTGATCCTGCACTTGGGTGGGCGGGGTTAGGCGGAGGGGCTAAACGCAGGGGCTAAACGCAGGTGCTAGCAGGTATCTGGGCTCATCCCACTAATGCCACGTTTTTTAGAACACTAATCTAGTGGGGACTCTAGTATAGATCTGATCAGATGCTGCAATAGTATCTAACACCTATCTAATGTGAGTGTGTGTACGTGTCAGAGTACCTAAATAACTGGCCCTTCCTGGTGTTTACGCTGACCCTAACACACGCTAAAACATATATATATATATATATATATATACGGCGGGGGTAACCTGATGGGGAAAAAAACGAACTATCTAGCTAGCGTCACCTGTGACACTTATACAGTGATCACAGCTGACAAGGAACAATCAAGGGGTTAAAAACTTTATTAGGGGGGTAAGGGGGGTACCTAGGCCTACTACTACCTACCCTAGCACTGATTAGTGTCACAAGTGACACAAGTACGGCGATCAGTGAACGATCTGATCGATGCACCCAGTGACACAGTGACAGGGGGTGACAGGAGTGAAGGGTTTAACTGAGGGGGGGGGGGCGATAAGGGGGTGGAAAGTGTTCCTATGTGTGCTGGTGTTGGTGTAGTGTTGTGCAACTCACTTTTCTGCTGTCCTCTCTCTTTTCTCGATCGGAAAAGGAAGGAGAGAGGGAGAGTGACATCACTTCCCCTGTCTGTGTTTACATTACACAAACAGAGGAGGCATTCCATTCACCAGGACTGATCAGCAGGTATAGACCAAAAATCATTGGTCTATTCCTGCAGATTGAACGGTCCTCTAGCGAATCGGACCACCACGGCCTCGAGCGCTGTTTATAAACGGCGATTCGCTGGACGCTGCAACATTGCAGCAGTAAATGTACGCGATGCGGTCGGGAAGCGGTTAAAGGATACAGCATCTTCCAGGGGAAGGATGACATGTTTTACCAATCTCATGACCGCTGCATCCACCAAGGGAGCGGACTCCAGACATTTGACTTCGCCCTCCTTAACTACTTGCCGTCCGCCAACCACAGGTTGACGGCGACAAGGTGGCTCTGTAGCGCAAACCGCCGTCATATGATGGCGGCTGCGAGATCGTGCACGCTCACTGTGTCTGGGGGGGGCCAGGGAGGAGCGTCGGCGGTAGTATACTGCCGCCAAACGC
>BLSH010305477.1:495654-516760 GCA_018402905.1 Glandirana rugosa | reverse complement strand
TGTCTTTTATTCAGCTAGTTATAGGTGGTCATGTGAGCGCCTGCAAGAGGCGTTAACCCATTGTGTGCTGATGTGAGGTATGGTCAGGAACAGCTGATTGTGAAGAGATCACTCCGAGACCGATTCAAAATGCTTCTGAGATGTATTCACATTGACATGTACATGTAGGGAATTAAAACAAAGAGCATAATCTTTATAAAAAAACAATAATAATCAAAAGTTTAATTGTTGGACAATTTCCAATTCAACATGTAAGATATTTAAAACCTCTCTATATATTCAGATGCCAGAAGTAAAAATATATATCTTAGTACATTAACCATTAAACAAGTTGAAAGAGGAAGAGCTTCTTGTTTTGTATCAAGAATGATCAGCAGCCAAACACATTTTGGATTTCATCTGTTTAGACTATTAATGAAAGAAGAATTCTGATTGGGTGCAATATTTGACTGTTCACATACACACAGTAGACACACTGCAAACAACCATTGTCTGCACTGAAACCTTAGGTCTGATTTACTAAAGCTTAACCCTGTTTAAATACAAGAGGTAAGTGTATTATTACTTGAATCTTAGCATGTATTATGTATATCTTCCAGACATGATCTGTAATCCAGTGTGAAACTTTACCTCTATGCAAGTGCTTCCTGTAATGAAGACCGGTCACTGCTGCTCTCTCTCCTTGTGCAGGGTGACTGGTCTTGTATCCTCCCACTTCTGTAGTTTCTACAGGCAACCTGTAGTGGGAGGGGCTTGCTGGGTCTTTCCCATGGCTCTGCTTTCTGAACAGGCTATGTACAGGACAGTGATGATGATAATACTATTTTTACAAAGTGAGAACTAGATTTATAAAGGCATTTGATGTACATAAAGTGGAGTTATATTCTTTGTGGTTATTGAGAAATATAATTAAACTGAAGATTTTGTGCCAGAAGATCAGATTAAGGAAAAAAAAGTCTAAAAGAAGACCACCTGTATTACTTCCATCAGCAATCACTTCCTCAATTGCTCTGCTTTTTTGTCCTTTTTCAGGATAAAGTTTTGAAAGAATAGAGCTGCCTGATTTGTAAAGGAAATGCACACAATTTTCTAAAGTTTTTGCAAATAAGAACCTTCATAAATTGACCGATCTTTTCTGTTTTATATTTTACTTTGCATGACATTGATTTTTATTTTTTGTGCACATAAGTAGTAGAATTGAGGTTTTGGTAGGCTTATGTATTGTTCGATGTAAAGGTAGTACAGTAAATTCATTATTTCAACAAGCAATTTAAATTACAGATGTTATATACTTCATTAAGTAACATACTGTATTTCATGGAAACAAATATGTTTCTCTTTTTTGTACAGACACTTGTCAAGTACCCAGTCACAACATTCTGCTCAGCTCCGACCCTTTATCGCATGATGGTGCTGCACAACCTTGATAGGTAAAAATATGTTTTTGCACAAGATAGAATAAAAAACTTCAAAGCAGTGATATGGTGTACACGGGCTACAGATGCATTGTGAAAAAGATAGTAACTCTTAAGGGTGAATTGTTACACTGTACTTGCAGTTGTAGCTTTTTTCTATAAAGAAGAGTGGTTGCGATTCTTCTAGCAAATTCATACTTGCATAAGTCTCTTAGGGCTGATTCACACCAGAAACTGCATGTTTTTGCACATGAAGAGACGCGCATTTTTTACGCACATTTGCCGTTCATTTTTTCTAAGCTTGAATTTCCTGTGAGGTCACTTCCTTCTTCTTTGGACTTTTATGTGCACTACGCTGCGTTGCAGTGCATTTTTGTAAATTCCTAGTGGCAAAAAATGCAGAATGCTGTACTTTTTTCACTGCACTGCACTGCAATAGTGAGAACCATGACCATAGGATAACCTGGATTTTGGACTGTCTATGTAGTTGGAGGGCAGTCAAAAATGCATCCCACTGCTTCGGGTGTGAATGGGCCCTAATTTATATTAACAGCCTCCCTATCCAGTAATTAATTTTAATGAATAGCCGAAAAGTATGGAAGGGTTAGAATCCCTGTAAATTTTTCTAATGCTGTCTTTAACCCCACTGGGGAGTTGTAGGGCCTGTTCACACTAGAATGCAGTGCAGGAAACCCACGTTCCTATGTAGTTTCTCGCACCTCATTCCTATTGCACTGCTCAATATTAGATAGGTGGTCATAAAGTTATGGCGGATCGGTGTATATAAATTCTGCCATTTACTGTAACACATTGCTCTAACACATAAATAATATCTAATCTGTTGATTTAATGTCATATGTGTTCTATATCAAGTAGTAAATAGTTGACATTACAGGGGTGCTGTCCCTGTGTCTGAACTTCCAGCACTGCAATGGCTAACAGCTTCAGATCTTCATGCAGAACAGCAGTATAGATGGTCCGAGGTGGTGTTTGCAGTATTGCCAGATGACAATAATGGAAAAAAAGCCTGGACAAAAAGAAAATGAATGCAGTTATGTTGGATGGCCATGCATTATGCACATTTATTTCCTTCAATGACGGGTTCAAGGAAAGAAAATTGCTTGATCCACTGATTGTGTTTATGGTGGAATCCATCCTGCTGTGCTATTGTATTCTGACAGCAAGAGGTTTCCCTGCCATCAGAATACAATGATCACTGCTGGCAGCTATAGCCACTGGTAGTGATTGAACAAAAAAAAAAAAAACAACAGGCTGAACGTACTAAAATAGATTGATAGATTGACTTCAGTACAACTTCCCTGCCAATAGATGAAGGGAAACTTCCTGCGGAACTGTCCAAATTTTGATCTGTCTAAGGCCAGCTTTAGTCTAAGGACTAGTAAGCAGCAAAATATTACATTTTTGGTGTTTAACCACTTGCCGACCGCCGATCGGCATCTGACGGCGGCAAAGTGGCTCGTTCCCGCAAATCGCCGTCACACGACGGCGGCTGCGGGAACGAGTTTAGTGAGCGTGCGCGCGCCGCCGCTCACTGTGTCCAGGGGGGGCCAGGGAGCGGGTGCGGCGGCTTCGATTGCCGCCGGCTACCCGCGATGGCCCCCCCAGAGCGAGTGAGCGGAGGTCCGTGTATGTAAACACGGACCTCCGCTCTGTGTGAGGGGGAAGGGCTGTGATCACAGCCTTCCTTTACGTGAAGGCTGTGACCACTTCCCTTCCCCTGTTAGGGCATCCCCCATACAGTTAGAACACGCCCAGGGAACATAGTTAACCCTTAGCGCGCCCCCTGCAGGTTAACCCCTTCACTGCCAATGGCATTTACACAGTAATCAGTGCATTTTTATAGCACTGATCGCTGTATAAATGCCAATGGTCCCAAAAAAGTGTCAAAATGGTCCGACATGTCCGCTGAAATATCGCAGTACCGCAAAAAATCGCAGATCGCCGCCATTTTTAGTAAAAAATAAAAAAAAATTAAAAACCCCAAAAATGAATTCTCATCATCCGTAAACGCGACCACTTTTGCGCAAACCAATCAATAAACGCCGATTGCCATTTTTTTTTTATCGCAAATATGAGGAAGAATATAAATCGGCCAAAAACGGTGAAAAAAAATGTTTTTTTATATTTTTTTTTGGATTTGTGTTTTAGGAAAAAGTAAAAAATTTGGGTTTTTTTTGCAAAATTGTCGCTCTTCTTTTGTTTATAGCGGCGATCAGAAATGACGCAGCGGTGATCAAATACCACCAAAAGAAAGCTCTATTTGTGGGGAAAAAAGGACGCAAATTTTGTTTGGGTACAACGTCGCACGACCGTGCAATTGTCAGTTAAAGCGGCGCAGCGCCGAATCGCAAAAAGGGCTCCGGTCCTAAAGCTGGAAATCCTTCCGGGGCTGAAGTGGTTAAATATGCTTAAAGTGGCTGTATACCCACCCCCTACCCAGTATAAACTAATGGCACAATATTAATGTATATATACATGCAAACCTCCTGCATGTATCCCTACCTTGCAAATGTCACCCCCTTCAGCAGTAGCAGCCCCACAAAACTCTGGAATCAGTGGGTAGGTCTCTTTGCTGGAGCTTGGTTTGTGGAGTCGTGATGTCACAAGACTCCCCCCCCCCCCCCCACCTCTACACTCTGCTGCTCTCCTAGTCCTGAATTTTGAGAAACATCCTTTCAAAGCTCAGGAAAGTCACCACATGACTTCAACATGCCCAATCATGTTGAGGTGTGGAGCAGCCAATCCTGGGAGAGCTGGAGAAGAATGGAGGGGGAGGGATGTGAAGCTCCGTATGCTCATGCATGTGATAAGGAAATAGCTGTCAGTCACAACATAGGGGAGGAAACCGTCACATATTTCTGCATGTGTCTCTTTTTTCCTTCTAATAAAAGATAAAAGTATTTCTCAGAGCTGGAATAACTCTTCGTGGCAAGACTGGACACAGATGACATGACATCTTATACTCTACTACAGTGGTTCTCAACCCTGTCCTCAAGTACCCCCAATAGGACAAGTTTTGGTAATTTCTCTTAGATAAAATAGTTGTCCAAGCCATTGACTCTGATTTAAAGTGCCTGTGCATTACAAATGAAAAGCTACAAACATGGCCTGTTGGGGGTACTTGAGGACAGGGTTGAGAACCACTGCTCTACTAGGCAGAATTGTTAATTAAAATGTTTTTTTTTTCGGGTTTACATCCACTTTAAGGCTAGGTTCACATTGATGCAACATGGCATGTGTTTTGGCATGTCAAATTGCATGCCAAATCGGCGGCTATTGCCCACAATGGCACCGCCCGAATCGGTGTGACGCCAACTTTGCGGCACTGCACCGATTCCCAAAAATAGTTTCTGTACTACTTTTGCCGATTTCAGGCAGGAAACTGCACAGATGTCTCTGAAATCGTCGGACTGACTTGCGGGAATGAAATCATGCGAGTTCAGCCGAACCCGCACGATTTCAATCCCACAGCAGTGTGAACCTGGGCTTAATGTCAATAAGTACGTAACCATAAATACTATTTAGGGCAGTGTTTCTCAACCAGGTTTCCGTGGAACCCTAGGGTTCCTCCAGAGGTTGCCAGGGGTTCCTTGAGCAATGGACAATTTGTACCTCTCAGATAAATTCCCAATGACATCATTAGTCTTTTTAGCTATCTGTAAGGATTAATTATTCCCAATGACCACAAGTGTAAGGAGCATTCTTCCCATCATTGACCATCACACTAATGTATCAGGAGTTGTAGACTTTTAATTTTTTGCAGGGGTTCCCTGAGACCGGAGAATTATTTCAAGGGTTCTTCGGTGTTGAAAAGGTTGATTTAGGGTGACAACTAGTTTCTGTTTAAAAGAAAAGGATGGAGGTAAAGTTCTGAGCATTGAAAGACAACATACTTTTTAGTCCAATTTTCCAGCTTATGACGTGAAAAATATTGCAATGCAAGGACATGGAAACATTCCCATCTGTTGCCATGTAATCTAACCAAGCACTTTACTTCATGACAAATTTGTTTTGTAAAGACTGGCTTATCGTGTATTTTACTTTGACACAGTAATCATCATTTTTCTTGCACTGTGGTTGTAAGTTATTTATCTGAAATTTCACATTATAATATTCACATTTCCTGTTACCTACAACTAAAGTAGAACTAAAGGTAAAGCTTTTTTTTTGGATAGAGTAAGAGGGATAAGGATGTTTATTTTGGAGATCTGTGTCCCATCGGGGAGATTACCTTTCACTTCCTGTCCTGTAGCCAAAACAGGTAGTAAGAGAAAATCCCTCTAAAATGAAGGAATCCGTGGTTGTCACCAGCACTAGTGAATCCATTGTAAGATATTTCTACTATTTCTTTTGTGGGGACAACCCAAAATTTAGGATTTTCTTTTACTTGCACTTTTCATTTCAATAGACAGGGGCGGTGGAGGAGCGGTGTATACATCGCTCCCACACCGCCCCATAGATGCTGCTTGCAGGAGATATTTTACCATCCTGCAAGCGCACCACCCCAGTGTGAAAGCTCTCAGGCTTTCACACTGGGGTGCATTAGGAGCTAATTTAGAAGCACTTTACAGGAGCTATTTTTAGCTAAAAAAACGCCTGTAAAGTGCCTCTGGTGTGAAAGGGGCCTAATGGTGGAACAGGGAACATAAAAAAAACCTGACAGCTGTTTCGATCCCTTTCCACTCTAAGCTCTAAAGTAAAACAAAAGTTTTGCCTTTGGTTATACCCAACTCTTGTCATTACTGGGAACAAATAATAATGTATTCCACATTTTATATTGTAAATGTTTTATAGATAATAAGAATATAGAGTATAGAACAATCTTAAACATGAATCCAATCTATATTTTTCTTTAGTTATAAGTTTAAGAGCCTTAAACACTGTGTAAGTGCTGGAGAGCCCATCAACCCCGAGGTAATGGAACAATGGAAAGCCACCACTGGAGTTAACATTTATGAAGGCTACGGCCAAACTGAAACAGTAAGTTACCTTTTCAGTAAAGCCTATTTATTACAGCTAGACCACTACAATTATTTTTATGCGAAAAATGGAAACCAAAAGGCGCTTGTATGCAGAAATAAACACAGTCATATCGTTCTACCATGATAGGAGTGGTAGCAGCAGCACTAGGTCTGTATTGTTGGTTATAATAAAGGAACCAGCCTGGGTCTCAATTGGTTAAAAAATATATATAACAGTTTATTGAATAACTTACATAGATGACATAGCAGACTTGTGGAGAAACTGGTGTGCTCAGCTCATTAGCAGAAGGCCGGTGGTAATCATTCCCTTGTGAGGTGGAACCAGAGGTATCCCTAGGCTAAGGAGATGACTGTGGGTCCAGCTGGAATTCTCTGAGTACGGAAATGGTGGAAGGGAGGGGCGGCTGGAGGAGCAGACTCTGGCACATTCACAAGCAGTGTCAGCAATGAATGAAATGCACAGTGGTCCCATCAGCATGACGACATGTTTCGCATCACCGCTTTGTCAAGTCACGTCATGGGACCAGACCACTAGAAACGTTTAACAAGAATATGACCCGGAAGTGGCTAGGGGGAGAGAGAGGACATGACGAAGAACAATACCTTTGAGATACCTCCAGCTCCACCACTGGGATTTATATAAAACAGAAGTGACAATTCATATTGGTTATATAAAAATATTATTATAGCCTCCTAACACTTACCAAGGCCCCTTTGTCCAGTGATGTCCACAAGTGTCTCAGCTGTCCAGTTTCTCCTTCCTGATTGGCTGAGACACAGCAGCGGCACCACTGGCTCCCACTGCTGTCAATCAAAGTCAGCTAGCTAATCAGGGGAGAGAGGGGGCGGGGCAGGGCTGGGGCTCCATGTCTGAATGGACACACAGAGTTGTGACTCCGCTCAGGTGCCTCCATAGCAAGCTGCTTATTGTGGAGGCATTGAACAGGAGGGAGGGGCCAGGATCACAGAAGAGGGATCCGAGAAGTGGAGGTTCCAGGCTGCTCTGTGCAAATCCACTGCAACATAAGTATATGTTTGTTATTTTTATTTAAAAAAAAAAACGAGACTTCACAATCACGTTAACCACTTGCTTACTGGGCACTTTTCAGCTTTCAGCGCTGTCACACTTTGAATGACAATTGCGTGGTCATGCAACACTGTACACCAGGGGCGCACCCGAGCGTGACGTCAGTCGGGAGGAGGAGTGGAGGGGAGGAGGGGAGATGCGGTGAGTCATGTAAGCACCGCGCAATGCTCTTACATGACTATGCGTGTGACAGGCACTTGTCGGCGGGCCGGGAGACCATGAAGTAATCGCGGCACTGGCGGGCCATAGATTTAGAGGTGGCGGCCCGGGTGCGGCCCGCAGGCCACGAGTTGCCGACCCCTGCTGTACACAAATTAAATTTTTATAATTTTTTTTCACACAAATAGAGCTTTCTTTTGATGGTATTTAATCACTGCTGCTAATGCTTTTTATTTTTTGCTAAAAAGATGAGAAAAAAAAATGAAAATTTTGAAAAAAAAAACAGTTTCATAGTTTGCTATAAATTTTTTTTTCTCCTTCATTGATGGGCGCTGATGAGGCTGCACTGATGGGCACTGATGGGCACTCATAGGTGACACTGATAAGCACTGATGGGTGGCATTGATGGGTGACACTGATGGTTGGCACTGATGGGCACTGATAGGTGGCACTGATGGGTACTGGTAGGTGACACTGCTAGGCAGCACTGATCGGTGGCACTGATGGGCATTGATTGGCAGCACTGGTGGGCATTCATAGGTGGCACTGCTGGGCAAAGGTAGGTGGCACTGTGGGCACTGGTAGGTGGCACTGCTAGGTGGCACTGGTGTGTATTGATAGGGGGCACTGGCAGGGGGCACTGGTGGGCACAGACAGGCATCTGCGGCTCTCTGTGTGAGGGGCCGATGTCCCTCTGACAGAAGCCGGTGATCGGCTTTTTTTTTGTGAGGGGAAAAAAAAACGATCACCGATCTTTTGTTTACATTACGTGATCAGCAGTCATTGGCTGACAGCTGATCATGTGGTAAGGTGCCGGGAACAGCCCCTTACTCCGATCTGACTCAGTGATCACAAACCGCACTCTCGCAGTTTACTGGCTCTCCCAAACAACCTGACTTTTCTTTTGGTAAAGCTGCCTTGCTTTAGACTTGCCATAATCCTCTGCAAGAAATACTTTTCTCACCCACTCTGCAGATCTTTGCACTGGAGCCTGGGACAAAGGGCACTTGGAGACAGCATGCCCCCATTCACTGCACCGCAAACAGCGCTCTTGACTCCATGTCTTGTCAGGGCTTCCCACACTGCATCCTCTTGCAAGCTTAGGACTTTGTGCCTTGATAGCTGGTCTCCTTGCACTGGCGTTGCTAGGGGCAACAGCATGCACTTCTCCTTTAAGTGCAGCAAAGAACAGTCTGCAATGCTCACCGGCAAGCTCGCACCCTTGCTTCATCCTCACAGTCACTCCCCATCACTTTTGTGCAGTCCAGCAAAAAAAAAAAAAAATGGAGCACTGTCTCTTTAAAGCAAGTCTCTTTCCTCTTGCAGGTTCTCTTCACCTGCACACACAGATTGTGCAGTCTCATTCACCAAAACACAGTTCATAGAATGAATTGACTTCCTTTTTGCAGGGATCTGGACTGTGTCCGAAAGCACTCCTCTGCAATGCTGTTCACCTATCTGCAATTCCACACACAGCCAACATGACATGAACTCACTGTGGAGCAGGGACCTAGATTCTACCGTCTTGTGCCTGCATCCTCCACCACATGTGGCACGGGGTTGTTTAGCTCTCATGGTAGGTGTGTTTGCAGTGAGTTCACGACAGCTAGGATCTTTGTTTGAGGGCATGGTTGTCCATGTTTATTAAAAGACAGTTCAAGAAAACAAAATCAAAGGGGTTTCCCTCGAAGGGTTTTTAACCATCCACATCCAGAAATTATAGATTCAGCCTCCTGGCTTATACATACAGTAGTACTTCACAGGCTTTCCACTTCTGGCTCTCATCTGTCTCCTACAGACCATACACTTGTCAGCACTGTTCATCTAGGCAACAGCTCCTTGCTGCTCTGACCCTCAGCCTTGGGTCTTGGGCTTCTCCCTGTGCACACCTGCACTCTCTGGCTACTCCCTTGCAGCCTGGACTCCTCGGGAGGGTGGAGCCCAGAATCATGGTCCTGACTTCCCTAACAGGCCCACACACACCTGCACAATCAGTGTGCTGGTTATCCCTAAATCCTGGTCCTAGGATTGGAGATTTCGTCCCTCCCAAATCACTCAGAAATATCCAAACTCCAGGCTCCCAACTGGATCTACCAAGCCTGGAAGAAACTGCCCAAAAGGGATTCTTCCATTTCAAATAGTCCTGGAACCTGTCAACCTGCGTGTTTGACAATCCTGGGGACCAAACACTGTGACTGGGAACTGCCCTGTCACAATATATATATATATATATATATATATATATATGTACTCACCGGCCACTTTATAAATACACCTTGCTAGTATCAGGTTGGACCCCCTTTTTCCTTCAGAACTTCCTTTTTTTTTTAACAGAAGAAGAAGACTTCAGAACTTCCTTAATTCTTCGTGGCATAGATTCAGCAAGGTGTTGGAAACAGTCTTCAGAGACTTTGGTCCATACTGACATGATAGCATCAAACAGTTCCTGCAAATTTGCCGGCTGCACAGTCATAATGTGAATATCCACATCCCAAAGGTGCTCTATTGGATAGAGATCTGGCGACTGTGGAGGCCATTGGAGTACAGTGAACTCATTGTCATGTTCAAGAAACCAGATTAAGATGATTTGAGCTTTGTGACATGGTGCACTATCCTGCTGGAAGTAGCCATCAGAAGGTACACTGTAGTCATAAAGGGATGGGCATGGTCAGCAACAATACTCAGGTAGGCCGTGGTGTTTAAATGATGCTCAATTGGTACTAAGTGGCCCAAAGTGTGCCAAGAAATTATCCCCTACACCATTCTACCACCACCAGCCTAAACCATTAATACAAGGCAGGATGGATCCGTGCTTTCATGTTGTTTACGCCAAATTCTGACCCTACCATCAAAATGTTGCAGCTGAATTTGAGACTCATCAGACCAGGCAACATTTTTCCAGTCTTCTATTGTCCAATTGTGCTGAGCCTGTGCAAATTGTAGCCTCAATTTCCTGTTCTTATTTGACAAAAGTGGCACCCGGTGTGGTCTTCTGCTGCTGTAGCCCAAGTACAGGTTAGATGTGTTGTGTCCCTGGTGGAATGAGCCGTGACTGGAAAAGGGGGGACCTTGCCCCGAACAGAATATGCATGAGTCGCGGTCTGTCTGATCCAACGGGAGACAGTAGCCGCCGAGGCCGCCAAACCTTTGCGTGGCCCACTCGTCAGTATAAACAAAGAATCAGATTTCCGAAAGGAAGCTGTAGCATTCAAATACACTCGTAAGGCCCTTACTACATCCAGGGAATGCAACTCAAATTCCTTAGGGTGCGATGGACGTGGGCACAATGAAGGAAGAACAATATCTTCATTGATGTGAAAAGAAGAAACCACCTTCGGAAGGAACAAAGGGGATGGGCGATGACAAGAGTGGCACCCGGTGTGGTCTTCTGCTGCTGTAGCCCATGTACAGGTTAGATGTGTTGTGCATTCAGAGATGATATTCTGCATACCTTGGTTGTAACAAGTGGTTATTTGAGTGGTTATCTGAGTTACTGTTGTCTTTCTATCATCTCAAACCAGTCCGCCCATTCTCCTCTGACATCAAAAAAAGGGATTTTATTAAAACTTACCGTAAAATCCTTTCTCCGAGTTCACAGCTCTCCATGACATGTGGGGTTTATGCTCGTCCTATTAGGAGTTAACTAGGCAGGGAAGAAACAGCTGGCCCCTCCCATGGGGGCCGTCCCCTCTTCCCACATAAACCCCCTACCGAGCTCAGCTCATCAGTTTGTAACAAGCCATACCAAAACAGAGCGTAGAGGGGTGGGTGCTGCGTCTGTCAGTGAACTCGGAGAAAAGGATTTTACGGTAAGCTTTAATAAAATCCCTTTTTCTCCCATGTTCACTGACAGACGCAGCTCTCCATGACATGTGGGGATGTCCCAAAGCTGTGTCAAAAGAGGGGTGGGTAAACGACAACAACTGTACCCAACAGAAACTCTAAGCCTACACCACCGCCTGCAAAACTTTGCGGCCAAAAGCAGTATCCGAAGATTCTGACACATCAATCTTATAAAACTTAGTGAAAGTGTGTACCGAGGCCCAAGTGGCCGCCTTGCACACCTGTGACACCGAAGCCTGGTGTCTGAAAGCCCAGGAAGTGCTAACAGCCCTGGTGGAATGAGCCGTGACTGGAAAAGGGGGGACCTTGCCCCGAACAGAATATGCATGAGTCACGGTCTGTCTGATCCAACGGGAGACAGTAGCCGACGAGGCCGCCAAACCTTTGCGTGGCCCACTCGTCAGTATAAACAAAGAATCAGATTTCCGAA
The DNA here is from genome assembly GCA_018402905.1 of Glandirana rugosa. Taxonomy (NCBI): domain Eukaryota; kingdom Metazoa; phylum Chordata; class Amphibia; order Anura; family Ranidae; genus Glandirana; species Glandirana rugosa. The sequence continues at coordinate 504,823 of BLSH010305477.1, read as the reverse complement.
AGGAAGCCGTAGCATTCAAATACACTCGTAAGGCCCTTACTACGTCCAGGGAATGCAACTCGAATTCCTTAGGGTGCGATGGACGTGGGCACAATGAAGGAAGAACAATATCTTCATTGATGTGAAAAGAAGAAACCACCTTCGGAAGGAACAAAGGGGATGGGCGCAAGACCGCCTTGTCCTTGTGTAGTACCAAATAGGGAGACTTGCATGACAGTGCAGCCAGCTCAGACACCCGCCTAGCGGATGTGATGGCCACCAAGAAAGCCACCTTCTGCGACAGCAGTTGTAAGGGAATCTCCCTGATCTTCTCGTATGGCGGTTTCTGAAGCACAGAAAGCACCAGATTCAAATCCCATGGAGCCATCGGGGACCTCACCCGAGGCGCCACATGCCTCACACCTTGTACAAACATACGAATCAACGAATGTGATGCCAAGGGTCTTTGAAAAAGAATCGCCAGAGCCGATATCTGGCCCTTGAGAGTACTCAAGGCCAGTTTTTTGTTCAGGCCTTGGTGCAAAATGGTCAGAACCCTGGACACCAAGTAAGAGCGAGGGTTGTAACTCTCCTCCTCGCACCAAGCTATGTAAGCCTTCCAGGTGCGGTGATAGATCTTGCGAGACCTACAGTTGCGTGCTTTTAGCATGGTAGGGATTACGGAGTCAGCGACACCCCTGTTCCTCAGCACCTGGGACTCAATAGCCAGGCCGTCAAAGCCAGCGAGGGTAAAGCAGGGTGCAAGATGGGCCCCTGAGACAGTAGATTGTCTCGAAGCGGGAGCTGCCAGGGAACGTCCGCCACCATTTGCACCACGTCGGAGTACCACGAACGCCAAGGCCAATCCGGAGCCACCAGGATCATTGGGATTCCCTCCGCTACTACTCTGTGTAGCAACCGCGGAAGAAGTTTGATTGGAGGGAAGGCGTATAGAAGATGAGACCAGCCCCAAGGGGCCACGCGAGCGTCCGTGGCAACTGCCAACGGATCTCTTGTCCTGGACACAAAGGTCTTCACTTTGTGGTTGAACCGAGACGCCATGAGGTCCACATCCGGCGTCCCCCATCTGTGACAAATCTGGTCAAACACCTCTGGATGGAGAGACCACTCTCCCTGATCCAGCGTCTGGCGACTGAGAAAGTCCGCCTGCCAGTTTTCCACGCCTGGAATGTAAATGGCGGAGATTGCTGGAACGTGAAGTTCTGCCCAACGCAGGATCAGAGCTGCTTCTGCTGCAGCTGCCGAACTCCTGGTTCCACCCTGATGGTTCACATATGCCACTGCTGTGGCATTGTCCGAATGGACCCAAATTGATCACCCATGCAACCTCACTGTCCATTGAGACAGGCATAGCCTGATCGCCCTCAGCTCCAGCACATTGATCGGGAGGCATGCTCCCTGCGCAGACCAACAGCCCTGGGCAGAGAGCTGCCCCAGGACCCCACCCCAGCCTGACAGGCTGGCATCCGTTGTGAGTATCACCCAATAAAGGGGCAGGAATGACTTCCCCCGAGTCAGCGCCGGGTCCCGAAGCCACCAGGTCAGAGAGGCCCTGACCTGGGGGTTCAGGCGGATCAGAAGGTCCAAGGATCGCGGAGACCTGTCCCACCGAGACAGAATCGCTCACTGGAGAAGGCAAGTGTGGCTCTGGGGGTAAGGTACCGCCTCGAAGGTTGAGACCATGAGCCCCAGCACTCGCATACAGAACCGTAATGATGACTGCCGGCGTGACATCAAGGTTCGCACCGTCATCTGTAGTGACAACAACTTGGCCGAAGGTAGAAACACCTTCGCCTGCTCTGTGTCCAGAATCAGACCCAGATACACCAGGCGACGAGAAGGAGAAACCGTCGACTTTTGCAGGTTGATCAACCAGCCGAAGTCCTGTAAAGAAGCCAAGGTGATCTTCACATTCTCTTCTAGAGTCGAGGCGGACTCCGCTCTCAGGAGCAGGTCGTCGAGGTATGCTACCACCGCAATGCCTCTCTGCCGCAGTAACGCCAGTACTGGGGCCACCAACTTTGTGAAAACTCGAGGAGCTGAGGCCAGACCGAAAGGGAGTGCCACAAATTGGTAATGGAGGTCCCCCACTGCAAAGCGAAGAAAATGCTGATGTCGTGAACAAATGGGAACATGGAGATACGCGTCCCTGATATCCAGAGACGCCAGGAATTCCCCTTGATGGAGGGCAGCCACAACCGAGCGAATTGATTCCATCTGGAATTTCCGCATTTTCACATATCGGTTCAGGGCCTTCAGGTCCAGAACTGGCCGGACCCTCCCCCCCCTTTTTGGAGACCACGAACAGGTTTGAGTAAAAACCTCGAAACCTCTCAGCTGGAGGTACCGGCACGATCACCCCCTGGTCGGAGAGTGCCTGAACAGCCTTTAAGAGGGCCTCCCGACACCCCTGCAGGAGGTTCAAATTTGATGGGAAGAACCTGTCTGGGGGTAGAGTGCTGAACTCTATCCTGTACCCGCCGGACACCACCTCCCGAGCCCACCGGTCGGAAATGCGAGTAGTCCACCGGTCTGCGAACCCCAGAAGACGCCCCCCCACCCGAAGCCCGGGTGGGGGCAGCCCATCAGGCGGAGGAGGGCTTTTCTTCTGCCTTTTCGGTTTTGTGCTGCCACTGCCGTTTACCGGGCCCTGCAGAGGCCTTGCCAGGGTGGTTCCCCTTTCCTGCTGCGCCAGAGGCGCGAAAAAACCTCTTCTGACTGGAAGAGACCGGCCCCTGTCTACGGCGGAAATCTCGGACTGGAAAGACGGCCCCCCTGGAAGGGAAGATCCGCAAGGCCTTTTTTGGACGCGTGGTCACCCGACCATGAGTGTAACCAAAGGACTCGTCTGAGAATGACGGCAAATACAGCCATTTTGGATAACATAGGGAGCAGATCCAGAGCTGCATCACAGAGGTATTTGAAACCCTGAAACAAAAATTCAGCCTTCTGCGGCGCATCCATTAGGCTACCGCCATCAAGATTATTCTGGAGCTCTGCCATGCGCTCAGAAAAGTACTGCGTGGCCATGGCAGATGCCAGGGCTGAGCCTGCTAACAGAAAGAGGGCTTTCGACACCGCTTCTATCCGCCTATCAGCCGGATGCTTAAAAGATGGGGACCCCTCCAAAGAGATGGTCGTCGCCTTGTTAAGGCGGGCAATCGGTGGGTCCACTGCAGGTGAAGTCCACTTCTGTAAAAAAACTATCCTCAAAAGGATAACGGATGGCAAAACATTTTGATAGTGAAAAGGAAAGTTGCGGACGCTGCCATTCACGATAAATCAGGTGATCAAAGAACTGATCATAAGGATAAGCCCTAGGAGCCCTGGGGGGTCTGGCCGACCCACAAACATATGCAGACGTCTGCAACTCGCCGTCCTGGCTCAGTCGCAGAGAAGTGAGAATCCCAGAGATAATGGCGGATACTAGTGCCTTTTCGCGCACCGCCGCCGCCCCCTGATCCTCCTCACCGTCAGAGGGGATTAGTTCACCTTCAGAAAGCTCCACTGGGGTCCCTGTGACCCCCGAGACCATCTCTGGTTCAGAGTCCTCCCCTGCGGAACAGGGGGGAGGGGGGCGTTTTTTAGGGGCCCCTGGAGCGATGCTCGGCTCCACCCGGGGAAGAAACTCGCCAAAAAACGCCCTCAGCTGGTCCAAAAATGCCCCCTGCGTGGAGTGCGCTGTTGCTGAATCCCCCTCAGCAGACACGGCGGGGCACTCTGCCATCGTTTTTTACCCCAATAGCAAGTAACTGCAATGAAAAAAACACCTGTTTAAGGCACCCCCACACTGCTGCACACCACCGCCCCACAGAACACCAGGGAGACCCAGGAGGACTGCACCCACCGCCACCAGCACCATAGGAGAGCCGAGCTATACTTGCTGTCTGCTGCCAGTAACTTTCCTGAGGACCGCCAGAAGAGCTGCGCCATCAGCCACACCGTTCCAAAACAGAAAGTAAAAACGGCTGCAGCACATTTTTACAGCATGCAGGGATTCCAATATGGCCGCTGGGTCATCCACTAGAGGCCAAAACCACCTGCAGGGAATGTGACTACTGCAAAATGGCTTCTGTTAGCACTAGGGGGTAGCCCCACAGTGAAAAACGTCCGCGACTGCGGCAAAATGGCGGCGATCCACCGCAAAATGGCGGCCCAAGTCCCTGAAAGAACGGAGGAAATGAACGGTGCGGTGCGGGGGGGGGGTGGAGGAGGGGGGAACAGGACCCCAGGACCAGAGGACCCACACCAGTGGCTACCACCCAGAAAGCGTCAGAAACCCATCGCCCCCCCCTCTACGCCTGAAACAGGGGAGAGGGGGGCATTCACTCACCACTCCTGTTGGGCATAGCGGGTAGCCACCTGTTCGCAGACCTTCCGCCCCTGCCTGGGCGGGATGCTGCCGGCCGAAAAGCGCCCGAACCGGGCCGCAGTCTGGGACCTGGGCGCAAGTGGGGTACACCCCCAGGCCGCCCGCACGGAACGGGCACGATGCGGCGGGCCCCCGTACTACGGGACTGGCTCGCATCTGTCGGCCGGGCCGGGGAAAGTACAGAGTCCTGCATGACCCTCTATGCCCCAGCCAGCTTCTTGATAGTGGAGGAAAAAATAAAATAAAATAAACCTGACCGCAAATCCCCTAAGGGAGCCAGGTAAACTCCTGCAAACTAGGCATAAAAAACTGATGAGCTGAGCTTGGTAGGGGGTTTATGTGGGAAGAGGGGACGGCCCCCATGGGAGGGGCCAGCTGTTTCTTCCCTGCCTAGTTAACTCCTAATAGGAGGAGCATAAACCCCACATGTCATGGAGAGCTGCGTCTGTCAGTGAACATAGGAGAAAGGCATTTTCCTCCATACAACTGCCTCTCACCATTCTCTGTAAACCCTAGAGATGGTTGTAAGTGAAAATACCAGTAGATAAGCAGTTTTTGGAATACTCACACCAGCCTGTCTGGCACCAATAACCATGTCACGTTCAAAGTCACCTTATATCCTCTTTCTTCCCCATTCTGATGCTCGGTTTGAACTTCAGCAAGTCACCTTTACTATGTCTAGATGCCTAAATGCATTGAGTTGCTGCCATGTGATTGGCTGATTAGCAGTTTGTGTTACCAAGCAATTGATCAGATACACCTAATAAAGTGACTGGTGAGTGCATATAATCAGACAGGTTTTGTTGGAGCTTTCACACCTCTACATCTATTATTGATGTGAGTTAGAAGGTTTCTGCGTCTTCCTTGTACATATATTGTGTCACAGTGTCCTCAGCCCTTCCTTTTTTATGGCTGTGGCTTCCTTTTGAAACTTGGCACTTTATCATATTTGTGAGGCTTTCTCACCCCTTTCCATTTAGGTTAATAATGAGTGAGCTATCGTATTATGTATTACGTACCTACCTTCCCTAATGTCAAGGGTTCAACCTTTAGTTAATTTTTGATCTGGACATTATTTGTCTAGCATTCCTTCCCCTGATGTCAAGGGTTGGGTATCCTAGAAAACATTCATATTTTTTCCCCACTACAGCAGTCTATCTACATTTTCTACCACCTGTTTTTCCCCTATGTTTGTTAAATGATTGTTCTCCGCCTTTGTGTTTCTTTCATATAACATTTTCCTTGTACTATCTGCTCTACTCTGGAACACCAGATAGACATTAGTGCCTTTTCTTGTTAGTGGCATTATCTACAGTATATTGCCTTTGACTTTTTTTTCTAGCCTTGTTCAGACGATTCCTTTGCATGCTTTTATTGTCAGATCTCAATATCTTATTAGATTTTTCAGATGATATTGCCCACCCCTCATTTGGATTTCTTTTGGACGCCACATATGTACACATAATTTCTTCATTCCTCTGTCCCTTGATGGATGATAAAAAGAATAAGATTTTTGTACTCACTGTAAACATTTTATCTTTAAGTCTATTGAGGGACACAGGTCCTGCCCCTTCGTGATTTTGGCGTTAGGCACTACTTGCTTACAAGAGGCAGGGTTATATGGGACTGGCTTATAATCCATATGTCATGAAATTACGTCATTCCTGTGTCCCAAAAACTTCAAGAAAAAGATTTTATGGTAAGTACAAAAATATTATTTTAAGTTACTCACAATATTGCTTGGTGGAAATGTATACTTTCCTGGGGAAACAAAACTAACATCAATGTGTTCACCCCAGGCAAGAAATGAAGATAATGGTTACTTACCAACTACCAACCAACAACTGTTGAGACCACTGACCCAGCTTGCTCTCCATTCTAAATGGAGGATATTCTCCTGAGCACGGTTGCTTGTGAGGGAGAAATCTGAAAACTCCTTAAAGTGGTAGTAAACCCTCCGATCATTTTCAGCCACGGAAGCTGCCATCTTGGCTTCTGTTTAATTTACAAATGCCATGATCCTGCACATGTGATCAGCTATGACACCAGCCATTGGATGGTTTGACAGTTCGATTTAGAGCATAACCAATGGGAGTGTTACATTTCCGGCACGTGCCGGAAATGTAACTGGTCTTTAAACTGTTAAATGGATGGGTTTACTACCGCTTTAAGGCCCACGTACAGCATTGCTTTAAACTAAAATTAATTGTTAATCAGAAGTAAAGCCGACCTGTATTCTTGACCTGTGTTCTATTTATCACACCAGAACCTAGCTTGGGAATAGGGTTGCCATCTCTTCCCTTTAAACCCGAACACGTTATAATTACACAGGTTCTGTGGCTGATTAAGGTGGTAATTAACCTCACTTGGTGCCTTCTCTACATTCAATTAGCCTCAGAACCTGTGTAATTCATATATGTTCGGGTTTAAAGGGATGAGGTGGCAACCCTACTTGGGAATTTATTGTACCTACAGCTTCATGTGAGTTTAAATTAAATAGCAGCAAGTAAAGTACAATATGGATAGGGACACAAATACATGTTAAGACTGATTTGAAGGATTTGAGAAAGTTCACAATATTCACAAACTGTGAATATTAACGCTGTATTAAACCCAAAACCCAAAATGTATTATATTGCAGCTTAGTATTTCTTGAATGTGGAGGCTGTATTAGTTTTCAGTGTTTTTTTTTTATTCTTACCTTGTAATCATATATGTAAACGGTGCAGTGCTGGTCACAAAAATCAGAGCTGGTTGGCCTCCAATTTAATGGAAAACGCCAAACACACTTGTAGGGAGATCAGACACTTTCCCTGATGCATCAGCTGTGAATCCTGGCATGAATGGTCGTCAAACATCCCAATCTGGTATTCCTCATGGAAATGTCACAGAAATAGAAACCATAGCATAATACAATCTAAAAGCACTTTTATTAATTATAAAAAAGCAATTGCACTCACAATTAAGTAGTGTATAAAATGCATGTATCATAAGATGCAGCAATACAAAGCATGGAATCCAGGAGTAAGCAGCCGCAGGAGCGTGGTAGCACCACGTCTGGTCCACCCAACTAGTTTCATCATGAGATTGACATAGTCAGGGGCGTGGCTACTAGACGTGCACCACGCTCCTTAAATCTATACAGACAGCGGGCGAAAGTTCGCAATCCGACCTTACAGACTCCTTCCACAACAAAGGGAAAATATTTGTGATAATAAATGCACCTTATACATAGAGCAGTGGTTGTCAACTCCTGTCCTCAGGACCCACTAACAGGCCAGATTTTAAGTATTACTTTGAGGAGATGCAGACTAGAATACTGCAATCACTGAGCAGCAAATGATATCACCTGTGATGTATTTCAGTTATCTTGCAAACCTGGCCTGTTGGTGGGTCCTGAGGACAGGAGTTGAGAACCACTGACATAGAGGAACTGCAAAACATCATAAAAAGGTTACAAACAAGTATCACTGCCCCCACCTATAACTGGCCTTAATAGCAAGGAGCACTGGAAGGGCAGACGCATGTCAAACAAAAACAAAGAATTTCCAAGCTCAATTTACCGATCAGCCTACGACCAACCGAATTAATCTGTCTAACAGTATGTGCTAAAACAGGGGTTTGGTTACACACATTTGCAATAAATGAACCTTATACAAAGAGGAACTGCAAAACATCATAAAAAGGTTATTAGATATAAAAAATATGTCAAAGTTTTTATACAATTTCCTCTGTTTCTAATATAGGAAAAGACAAATAACCAAAAACTGTATAGTACCTCCCTCTAGTGGGGAAATGTAACAATTACATATTCAAAAGTGATAGTATTAGAGTCTGCAAAATCAGAGTGAGCCATTCCTAATAACTAGAGTTGATCGAACCTCTGGAAGTTCGGGTTCTAATGGTTCGGCTGAACTTCAGGACAAAGTCCGGGTTTGGGTCCGGACTTGACCCGAACTTTGACCTGGACCCCGAACCCCATTGAAATCAATAGGGACCCGGACTTTTAGGTACAAAAATGGCTGTAACAAAGTCCTGGAAAGTCCTAGAGGTCTGCAAAAGGAAGAAAAATGGGGGTAAGGGCCGGACAAGTGCCCTACAAAGAAATGGGGATAGGGAAATAACTTAAAATAATTTTTAAGCTAAAATCACATAAAAAAATCAAAAATGGAGGTGGATGTGGAGTTGGAGGTTGAGGAGGCGGTGAAAGTGGCGGTGGAGGAGTAGGAGGTAGCCAACACTGTTTTTTTATTTTTGGAAGTTTTTTTTTTTTAACCACTTGCCGACCGCCGATCGGCATCTGACGGCGGCAAAGTGGCTCTGTAACGCGGATGGCGGTCACATGACGGCGGCCGCGAGATTGCGCTCACTGAGTCCGGGGAGGGCCAGGGAGCAGGTGCGGCGGAGTCGATCTCCGCCGGCCACCCGCGATGCCCCCCCCGGAGTGATAGAACGGAGGTCCGTGTAAGTAAACACGGAAGGTGTGATCACTTCCCTTCTCCTGTTAGGGCAGCCCCCATACAGTAAGAACACGCCCAGGGAACACTGTTAACCCTTAGAGCGCCCCCTGCAGGTCTGCCCCAATATCGCAGTACCGCTAAAAATCGCAGATCCCCGCCATTTCTAGTAAAAAATAAAAAAAATTAAAAACCCCAGAAATTAATTCTCATCATCCGTAAACGCGACCCCTTTTGCGCAAACCAATCAATAAACGCCGATTGCAATTTTTTTTATCACAAATATGAGGAAGAATATAAATCGGCCAAAACCGATGGAAAAAAATTTTTTTTTATATTT
>BLSH010305477.1:465705-481816 GCA_018402905.1 Glandirana rugosa | reverse complement strand
GTGACGGGTGTCTGGCGGTGGTCACTGATGGGTGACGGGTGTCTGGCGGTAGTCACTGATGGGTGACTGGCAGTGGTCACTAATAGGCGATGGGTGACTGGCGGTGGTCCCTGATGGGTGACGGCTGTCTGGTGGTGGTCACTGATGGGTGACTGGTGGTGGTCACTGATGGGTGACGGGTGAGTGGCGGTGGTCCCTGATGGGTGACGGCTGTCTGGTGGTCACTGATGGGTGACTGGTGGTGGTCACTGATGGGTGACGGGTGAGTGGCGGTGGTCCCTGATGGGTGACGGCTGTCTGGTGGTCACTGATGGGTGACGTGGTGGTCACTGATGGGTGACGAGTGACTGGTGGTGGTCACTGATGGGTGCCGGGTGTCTGGTGGTGGTCAATGATGGATGCCTGGTGGTCACTGATGGGTGACAAGTGAAGGTCACTGATGGGTGACGGTGATGGGTGACTGGCGGTGGTCACTGATGGGTGCCGGGTGTCTGTTGGTGGTCACTGATAGGTGTCTGGTGGAGGTCACTGCTGGGTGACAGGTGACTGGTGGTGGTCACTGATGGGTGCCGCTTGTCTGGCGGTGGTCACTGATGAGTGACGGGTGCCTGGCGGTGGTCGCTGATGGGTGACTAGTGTCTGGCGGTGATCACTAATGTGTGACGGGTGACTGGCGGTGGTCACAGATGCGTGACGGGTGACTGGCGGTGGTCATTGATGAGTGACTGGTGGTGGTCACTGATGGGTGACTGGCGGTGATCACTTATGGTGGACGGGTGACTGGCAGTGGTCACTTATGGGTGACGGGGGACTGGCAGTGGTCACTGATGGGTGACGGGTGACTGGCGGTGGTCACTGATGGGTGACGGGTGACTGGCGGTGGTCACTGATGGGTGACTGGCGGTGGTCACTGATGGGTGAGGGGTGACAGGCCACAGGTGACTGGCGGTGGTTACTGATGGGTGACGGCCATGGTCAGTGATGAGTGACAGGCGACAGGCCACTGATGTGCCGGTTGACACACCACGGTAACTGATGGGTGACATGCCACGGTCACTGATGGGTGTTGAGTGACAAGCCATGGTTGCTGATGGGTGACATTCCACGGTCAGTGACGGGTGACACACCACGGTCAGTGATGGGTGAAACGCCACGGTCAGTGATGGGTTACGGGTGACACGCCATGGTCAGTGATGGGTGACGGGTGACACGCCACGGTCAGTGATGGGTGACGGGTGACATGCCACGGTCAGTGATGGGTGACATGCCACGGTCAATGACAGGTGACGGGTGACAGGCCACGGTCACTGATGGGTGACGGGGACAGGGGCTCTTTATGATGACAGGTGCACTTTATGGGGGGTATATGGGGTGACAGGTGCATTGGGGGGGGGGAAGCGTCAGTGTGATTTTACTGTACAGAGCGGTAATTCACTGATCCCAGCTCTTCTCTCCTCACACTGGACACTGTGTGAGGAGAGAAGAGCTGGTAATAGTGAGTTGCCACTCTGTTTACATTGGATGTGATCGGCTGTGAAGTAGATCACAGCCGATCACAAGGTATCAGCCGCCACCTGGCGGCTGATACCTGTGTCGGTGACACGCAGTGTTCCCCAGGAACACACCGACGCACACGCGCAGCGCACTCCCGATCGCGCGCATGCGCCGTGCGAACGGCGGACGTGCCATTTGTGATCAGCCGTGACTCCCGTGACAACCAATGGCTGTTCACCCCTGTCGATGAAGCGGCGTGTCCTGACAGAGCGCGCAATCCCGGCTTAAAGGGAGGACGTCATATGACGTCCACCCGGAACGAGAGCCGCTCCGCTCTGCCGTCATTTGATGTTGGGCGGACGGCAAGCGGTTAAAGGAGAGCACATTAGCTCTTTGTAAATAAATCTTCTTATCTCTTACCTTTTTTTATACCTGTGCCATGAAAGCTGTCATCACAACACATTTCTAATACCCTGTAATCTTATTACTCTACAATGCCTATTCCTTTTGAAGATGGTTTAATAAAACTGATTATGTAAAGGTACAGTTATCCTTTCATGTCCTTCCTCACCCTGGAAGTAACACATCTGTCACCACTTTCCTCAAATAGTGGGGCCTATATAATACCACACAGCTTTTTGTTGAACATCTTCACTGCCAGGTCCTGCTCTTATCATGCCTCTATATTGAGATCTCCACAATATAGTCCATATTTTGAAGAAGTACAGGAGTACAAACTGTCTATTGAAATGAATGGAGATCCTGGCAATCATACAGTTGTGATCCTGGCATTCATACAGTTGTGCTCATAAGTTTACATACCCTGGCAGCATTTATGATTTATTGGCCATTTTTTCCAGAGAATATGAATAACACAAAAACATTTCTTTCGCTCATGGTTAGTGTTTGACTGAAGCCATTTATTATCAATCAACTGTTTTAACTTTTTTAAAATCATAATGACAACAGAAACTACACAAATGACTCTGATCAAAAGTTTACATACCCTGGTGATTTTGGCCTGATAACATGCACACTGTGATCTGTTTGCTTGTAATTAGTGTGTGTGTATAAAATGTCAATGAGTTTCTGGACTCCTGACATGGGGAAAGCAAAAGAATTTTCAAAGGATCTGCAGGAAAAAGTAGTTGAACTGTATAAAAAAGAAAGGGGTATAAAAAAAGATATCCAAGGAATTGAGAATGCCAATCAGCAGTGTTCAAACTCTAATTAAGAAGTGGAAAAAGAGGGGTTCTGTTGAAACCAAACTACGGTCAGGTAGACCAACTAAAATTTCAGCCACAACTGCCAGGAAAATTGTTCGGGATGCAAAGAAAAACCCTCAAATAACTTCAGCACTCTCTAAAACATGTGGTGTGGCTGTTTTAAGATGCACAATAAGGAGGCACTTGAATAAAGATGGGCTGCATGGTCGAGTCGCCAGAAGAAAGACATTACTACGCAAATGACACAAAGTATCCCGCTTACAGTACGCCAAACAGCACAGAGACAAGCCTCAAACCTGGCACAAAGTAATTTGGAGTGATTAGATCAAAATTCAGCATTTTGGCCACAACCATAAATGCTTCATTTGGAGAGGAGTCAACAAGGCCTGTGAAACACGGAGGTGGATCGCTGATGTTTTGGGGATGTGTGAGCTACAAAGGCGCAGGAGATTTGGTCAAAATTGATGGCAAGATGAATGCAGTATGTCAACAAAAAATACCGGAGGAACATTTGCATTCATCAGCCAGGAAGGTGCGCATGGGACGTACTTGGACATTCCAACATGACAATGATCCAAAACACAAGGCTAAGTCCACCTGTCATTGGCTACAGCAGAATAAAGTGAAGGTTCTGGAGTGGCCATCTCAGTCTCCTAACCTCAATATCATTGAGCCACTCTGGGGAGATCTCAAACATGCAGTTCATGCAAGACAGCCCAAGAATTTCCAGGAACTGGAAGCTTTCTGCCAAGAGGAATGGGCAGCTTTACCATCTGAGAAGATAAAGAGCCTCATCCACAAATACCACAAAAGACTTCAAGCTGTCATTGATGTTAAAGGGGGCAACACCCAGTATTAAGAACTGGGGTATGTAAACTTTTGATCAGGGTCATTTGGGTAGTTTCTGTTGTCATTATGATTTGAAAAGTGTTAACAGTTGATTGATAACAAATGGCTTGAGCCAAACACTAACAATTAGTGAAAGAAATGTTTTTGTGTTATTCATATTCTCTGAGAAATGGCCAAGAAATTGTAAATTCTGCCAGGGTATGTAAACTTATGAGCACAACTGTATATACACAAAGTGTAAGTCCACTAAAAGTGGAAATTTTAAATCAACTATAGAGGGTTGCAATATTCCTAATAAGCAATGTAATCTCACCCTTTACACTTTCATGCATGCAGCTGGGGTTTGATGAAGTCAGCAGTTTCCATGTTTCCTCACTGAATATAGTTTAGTAGCCATTTTTGCTGTAGGCTGGGGAGTGCCTTAGTTATAACCACTGTGGTGCTCTCAAGTGAACAAACCGTTATTCATGTTAAAAGCATTGTCACAGTTAAGAGAAGCTTAATATGCAATAACCGTCTTAACCTTTCACTGTAACTTTATCATTTTAGATTGTTGATGGTGGTGGCAATATTTTACCCTTAAATCAAGAAGGAGATATTGGAATTCGGATATCACCCCAAAAACCATTTTGTCTCTTTTCGCAATACACGGTGAGAAAGCTTATTAACAGTATTGCATTCATTTTGAATGTTCTCTATGAAAATCTAAAAGAATGCAGTAAGTTAGAGATTTATATAAAGTAATGTCCAGAAGGGATGAGCTCAGGTGTATCTGGATTTTAGTAGAGTGAGCCCAACAGGAAGCGGTCTTCTGGATGGGCCAATCATGTGCCCGAGGCATTCCCAACCCCGCAGCCCCACATATAAAAGGAGCGTGTGTACATGCAGCTGTGAGCGAGGAATGCCTTGGCTGCTTATGACTGTCCCAGTACAGTGACAGCTTCCTGGGGGGCTTGCTCAGGTGGGTGCAGGCTAGGATCTGAACACACCTGAGCTCATCCCTAACGTCCAGTCTGAGCACTATACAAAAGCTATATGATAAGATGTTCAATGTCAATAGGGTGACCCGGAAAAAACAGCTTCAACACAAAGGGGAGACTTTTACCTTACTGGAGACAGAGCCATAAAAGATGAAGATGGCTATTTCTGGTTTGTTGGACGATCCGATGATGTTATCTTGTCCTCTGGGTAAATATATTTTTCAAATGCATAAGAATGATGCCAATGATCTTTTATATAATTATTTTGTTCACTATAAACAGTAGATTTTAATGCCTGATGCTAAAACAAATCTTAATGCCTAAATTCAGTTTTGGAACCTTAGCATGCGTTAGTAAAACTGTACATATCATCACAACTACCTAGTGTATTTGATATATTGGACCTTTATTTGGTAGTAAATATTAATGACCATCTCCTTTTTTATTATAAGTAAAACTTGCACACAATAGTAAAAAAAATGTTTCTAAACTTTACCTATATTTCTTGCATTACAATTACCTACTCCAAAATTAAAATATACTGTTCCTGACAATCACGGCAATGCCATATAGGTGTAAATTATTTGTTGTTTATATACTTGAAGTTGGGCCAAGAAACAATTAGAAAATATGGCTCCATTAGAAAAGCTGTTAAACTAACTCCAATCAATACCTTTTTTTTCTAGTTTCTGATTGAGGGGCAGGGTCACATCTGTTGAGTTTTTTGTTGTCTGTGCCCACACTAGGGAGAGAACTCTGACTGAGATTACCATTTATTAGTTACATTTCTGTTATTTAGGTATCGTATTGGGCCATTTGAAATAGAAAGTGCTCTGATAGAACATCCTGCTGTTGTTGAATCTGCAGTGGTCAGCAGTCCAGATCCAATCAGAGGAGAGGTATATGACAATACTTGCACAATATACTAATATAATTCACCTTAAGTGCCGGTTCACACTACTGCGTGGCGCGAGATCACATGTGATTCCCAACGCACTGCAAATCACATGCAATGTCCGTGCAATGTGATTTCAGCCATACAGATTGTATGGCTGAATTTGCACCGCATTCGGACCAAACTCGCACAGGACCCTTGTTTTGGTCCGCACTAGTATCGGATTGCATGGGTGTTCACGCTTATGTGATCCGATTCATGTCCGAACTGCCAGTTCGCAGTGCGATATGCGAACTGAAATGGGGGTGTCATTAACATTGTATTGACACTCCCAGCAGTTTGCATATGGCAGTGTGAACTGCCGTGAGATGCAGGAACCCGTAATGCATTTGCAGTGTTCCCGCATTGCACCTATATGAACCAGCAATTATAATAAAGTTGATCAATATAAACATAGAGTACTGAGGCTATGATCAGGAGTCGCTCTCCTGCACACAACCTCAACCCCCTATGTGTAGATTTACTGAGGCTGTTTTCAGAAGTTATATTACCTTTAATTTACCCATTTTCTACATCAACTGATCTGATTTTCTTTTTAGACAGCATAACATTTTGTGCATTGAAAGAGGACACAATTACTTCTAAATCTAAATGTTCATCCCACAGGTTGTGAAGGCTTTTGTTGTCCTTTCTCCTACATACAGTGGACAGGATCCGGGGAAACTGATATCAGAATTACAGGAACATGTCAAGAAAGTGACAGCCCCCTACAAGTATCCAAGAAAGGTAACCTATTCAATGCAAAGGACCAATTCACCCAGAACTGATATTTCAATGCTTGGTAGATGCTGGAGTGTTAAACTACCTATTGGTTAGATCTGTTGCCAGGTCTCCAAACCTACGGTAACCATTATGAGGGTTACCCACAATTCCTGTTGTATTCTTTATTTTATACCATAGAGAATGCAACGGGATGTGCTTTATCACCAAACACTCACAGATCTACTGGAAAATCTGGCTGTAGGATTTGACCTACAACTAAACATAGTAAATATCACTTTGGATGAACGGAAAATATTCTGTAAATAATACACTTATTCCGATTCTATATAGGAGTAATCCAGAGGTATAGGATTACTGCTGTACTCCATAATCCTCAAAAACACCTTGTCTGTAATGATAGTTCTGCAGCATACATGGAATGAATATTATTTGCATGCAATGCCCAAGTGATGAGAAATCACAGCTGTGAACTTTGTTCCAAGGTAGGTGCTCTTTTTGTAGGTGCTTCAACCGGGTGGCCATTTTTTCACATTCATTTCTGCACTCAGTCTAGTTCCAGACATTCCCCTCTATTAATGCAGAAATGCAAGCTCCCTAGCCTTTGCTTGTGAATGATGCACTAGCAAGAAAAAAGGAAGTACATGCCAAGGAAAACCCCTGATTCTGTGAAGGTGCACAGTAGCCTTTAACAAGGCACTTGTGCACTACATGGAATAATGGATGTTGAAAGTTGCTAGTTTGGTCAATAGGTGACGAAGCAGGTCAAAAGGCGGTGTAAAGTAATATTTATACAATACATTTATATTAACCATTAGCTCATTTACTGTTAGCTTTAATGTGTGCCTGAAATCCAGCTTCAAATATCAAGCTTTACCTTTTTAATATGAAAAGCTTTAAAACATTACACCAACGAAACAATACCAAGTGAGGCATCCATTTAAAAGCTTTACTTCAAAACTGGTTCATTTAAACTTGATTTGACATCTCTCTCCACAAGAAATTTTACAGTATAAAATACATAATAGGATTGCAGCATTTGAAATAAACGCCCTGCATCTACGATAGGGTGTAAATACCTTGAGGGATCCAGATTTGAAAGTGCTTTATTATTTATTTTTATTATGAGTGTATTGAAGGATCCAGGCATGGTATTAGGAGTACAACAATGGATCCAGGGATTTTGTTACAAGTGCACTAAGGGATCCAGGCATGGTATTGTGAGTACATCAGTGCATCACGGGATTTTGTTATGAGTGCATTAAGGGATCCAGGTTTGGTATTAGGAGTACATTGATGGATCCGGGTATAGTATTACAAGTGCACACCTTAGTAAAGGTAATTGAGAACAGAGGAGGAAAGTTATACCTTGCATAATGTTGTAATATTACAATATGTTATAATAAGGACATGTGCAAGGCAAGATTTTTAATACAGAAATGTTGGCTTACTGAAAATCCATGTACAGTATAGTATGCACTGTATACATAGTCAGGGCTCCTTTTGCATGAATGCAGTGTGGCATGGAGGCGATCAACCGGTGTCACTGTTGAGGCGGTATGGAAGCCCAGGTTTCTTTGATAGTGGCTTTGCATTGTTGGGTCTGGTGTCTCTCATCTTCCTCTTGGCAGTACTCCCACAGATTCCCTAATGGGGTTTAGGGAAGGAGAGTTTGCTGGCCAATCAAGCACAGTGATACCATGATCATTAAACCAGGTATTGGTACTTTTGGCAGTGTGGGCAGGTGCCAAGTCCTGCTGGAAAATTAAATCAGCATCTCATAAAGCTGGTCAGCAGAGGGAAGCATGAAGTGCTCTAGAATTTCCTGATAGCGGGCAGAGCCGACTTTGGACTTGATAAAACACAGTGGACCAACACCAGCAGATGACATGGCTCCCCAAATCATCACTGACTGGAAACTTCACACTGGACGTCATGCAAGTTGGATTCTGTGCCTCTCCACTCTTCCTCCAGACTCTGGAAAATGTTACATTTCATTTGGAAGTCAAGGTCTCACAGTCCATGATGATTTAGGGAGCCATGTCATCTGCTGGTGTTGGTCCACTGTGTCAAGTCCAAAGTCAGTGCAGCCCTCTACCAGAAAATTCTAGAGCACTTCATGCTTCCCTCTGCTGACCAGCTTTATGGAGATGCCGGTTTCATTTTCCAACAGGACTTGGCACCTGCCCACACTGCCAAAAGTACCAATAGGTGGTTTGAGGAGCATGGCATCACTGTGTTTGATTGGCCAGCAAACAAACCTGACTTTTTTTTTTTTTTTTTATTGGTCTTATGTAATTTTTTTTTTTTTTTTTTTTTGAGTTCATGAATTTTGGGTTTTCACTAGCTGGAGGCCATAATCATCAAAATTAAAAGAAAGAAATGCTTGAAATCTATCACTCTTTGTGCAACACATCTATATTAACAAATTGACTTTTTGATGATATGATATTCTAATTTTATGAGGTGCACCTGTATTTATTAAATGCTTACTAAGCTGCAATGTGTGTTTTTTTTTTCTTTTTTATTAATTGCTTAATTTGTCTTTGTGAATAACGACAGATTGAATTTGTTCAGCAACTACCAAAAACAGTCAGCGGGAAGATTCGAAGGAATGAGCTGAGAAACAAAGAATGGGGAAAAGCCTAAGAATCAGTAATCACTTTTACAAAGTTTTAAGCTTAAAAGCAAACAAATTTGCATTTTTTTCACTTTAGTCATCACCACACAGATTAAGCAAATTTACTGCACGCACATTGCCTTTTTATTTCTTTCAAGTGTTTTAGCTGTTTCATAAAATGGGTTGGATATACATTTTTGTAAGGGTAAATATTTTTATTTATTGTAAAGTATCAATAAACATTTACAACGTAGCTTTCAGTGTGGTTGCTTGTACAGTAATCTACAGTACATAAAGTTACAATACTGCCAATATAAAAATCCCTAGGTTTAGGATCTGAGCTAGGAGGTATTATAATACCAAGGGAGGAAGGGTGGTCTGTTTATGGTGACCAGTTTCCACCCATATATGCTAACCTGTAGAGAGGAAGTCTAGACAGGATGGTAGATTTCCATGAATAGTTTTTTTTCACTGAAAAAGGATTCTTTTTCGAAGAATACAGCAGTAAAATATTAGGGGCTTTAGAGGACAAGGAAGGTGCTCATTGTAGATACTGTACCTTGTAATGCCAGAGTTGGATTCATTAGTAAGGCAAGTTGCAGTCTGGCATTGTTAGCTGAAAAGACCCTTGAGAAATATGCCTGTAGGTCCAAAACTCCTGTAACAATGTTCCAATTTCTGTAGTGCATCTGGGCCAGGTATTGGATAGTTGAGGGTAGATCTGTTGCAATCTTTGTAAAAAATATATTCCCTGTATTCTAAATTCTGGCTATACAAAATCATTTGCTCATCTTCGAGGTAAGTAAACTGAAACTCTGTTAGAGCTACAGCAGCTGAAGAACATGCAAAATCCAGCACACTTTAAGGTGTCAGATGCCTGGTCCCATCCACAGACCTCTGTCAATACAGGACACAGCAGTGATATAGGGGCTAGAAGACAGAACCACAGCATGCACCGGGCAGACACAGGCATCCAACACGTTCTGAAGGGTTTTAAATGCTGAAGATCATTTAGCTGCCATAGCTCCTCAAGACAGATTAAAAAAAAAATAATAAATAATAGAAAATCACCATACACTGAAAAGGTACTTTTCGTCTGCATTTGCTAAATGAGCTGCTAATAAAAGAACTTACATGCTTTTGAATTTATCATTGAGCTTCCACCCAAGCGGTTTTGCCCAACTACAGGTATATGGGTGGCCCCTGCCAGGACCTCTGGAGTCTACACTACATGCTGGCTCCCTCCTGTAACTACAGGCTGATGTGCAGCAGTTCCCAAGAGGGACTAAGAGCAAGAGCTACACTGAATTGGGAGCGCCATCAATCATCGCTGTTAAGGGGAGGAGAGGCACGGATTTGGCTCTGTGTCCCTTTAGTTTGACTTGTGTGTAGCGCTGGATGCATGAAGGCATATAGTTATAAGCAGGAGATAGTGAAGGCCCCAAAAAGTCCTAGGAGGCACCCACATATCTGGAATCAAGCAGTATAGCCAGGTATGAGGGGGGAGCTCAGAGGAGAAACATTTTAGGAACAAAAGCAGGAGCAGTGTCCTGTTGCTGTATGGGCATTGGTCCTTCAATAGCACCTGACCACTAACAAATGCAGTAATTTCGTATGTTAAATATATTCATGCTATCAAGGAACAGTCCACTAAAGTGATGCTTCTCACTGGCCTGTATTTAAAATTTAGGGCAAAGAAAAAAAAACACCCAAAAAACAGACAACAGTGTCACTGAGACAGCCAACTCATGATTTCAGGAGAGGAAAGATGTTGAAGACTCTCAGGACATCTTTCTTTGGGGCCCCAAAAAGTCTGCCACTACAACACGTATCAAATGGATTTTAACATTAACCAGTCATTTCATAATGCAAGCTAGAAAAATATTTTTTTTATTATTTAAAAACCGGATGGAGGTTAGGAGAACATTTCATTCATACAGACATTTCATGTTAAAAACAAAAACACATAAAAACACAGATTTAATATATCACTGTTTTTAAGACAGGGTAACCCCCCCCCCACAAAAAAACCTGCAAGTCCTTCCAATAAAATCATCAGAATAAACCTTCTGTAATGTATAAATTAAAATATATGGAGTAACATGTATAGAACATGGCAAGAATTATTTTTCTTGCTTAGCACCTTTCATGACCTGACAACCATGCCTGAAGCTGTTATTTCATGGTAATCACATAATATTAGCTTGTTAAAAGTAGATGCAACAGACTGCTTCAGGAATTGTAACAGAACGATCAGGCTTATTCAATAAGGCATTGCAAGGAGCATTAATCAAGTACAAAAGCACATTAACTCAGTGAGAAAAACTTAAAAACTATTTATTCACTGAATTTCTTACAGTGAACTGGTATACAACTGGCTGCCATGGGTTAATGCTCGCTACATGCCATAAGGCTGGGTTCAGACATGCCGCGGCTCACAGCAAGGGGTCCGGTGCTTCCCTGCTCTCCGATTCAGGTCCAAATTTGTGTCTGCATTTGCACCCGATTCTGAGCCAAAAGACGCACAGGACTATTTTCAAATCTGGACCGTGGCCGCCCCGGGAGGTGTGTGAACTGGCTCTAATGAGAGCGGGTCAGACTTTCCTGTCATGCGAATTAGATGCAGGGAAACCCCCCCTAAACAATAAAGTAATAGTCTTAAACTCAAGTATATGTCTGCTTCATAAAAAAAGTGATGCATGGTTGAGGGGTTCAAAGTTTTAAAAACGTTAACTGTCACCTAGTAGAAAGAGCAGCTCCTGCATCTCTGTGCCACAGGGTCACATAACCCACAACAGCTTGGCTCAAACCTCAACTTAAGCAGTGTCCTATTAACATTCATCAAAGACTGACATAGCACCCCAGTATACTGCTGCCACAACTCCAATTTATGTGACACAGAATGCAATGTGATCTATAGTTTCTAGTGGACAGGCAAATTAATAGTTTTGGATAGTGTTGCTTATTTAAAGTCTTCTGTATCCCAGGTTTCTCAATTTAATTATTCAAAGTAGAGTTAAAAAGGATTTTAAAAGAACTGGATATACAGGAACTCACATTAGGAGGTACTTGTCAGCTGCAGGTTTTCATAGAAGTTTACATAATTTAATAACAATGAGAAATACCGATATATAGTTGCTGTAAAAGCTTATAACTCAGGCCCTACACAGCATAAATAAAATAATCATTTAAAATAGCAAAAT
Source organism: Glandirana rugosa (assembly GCA_018402905.1). Classification (NCBI taxonomy): domain Eukaryota; kingdom Metazoa; phylum Chordata; class Amphibia; order Anura; family Ranidae; genus Glandirana; species Glandirana rugosa. Next base: position 469,769 of record BLSH010305477.1, on the reverse strand, counting down.
CATGAGTTCAACATTATTCTGACTAAAAACAGTCCCTCGGTGTATCCTTAAATATTCTTTGTTCTTAAAACTATGTTCTTAATGATGGCCTTAGCTTAAAAGTTTTGAGAGTCTCAGAACATGCTGAAGAAGCTAAACTTGTATTTGAAGTAACGGATGTCCTGCTTGTGGATAAAATGGATGAAGAGTCTAGAGACTTTTCCTTCAGAAGTGTATCTTCCCATTTGAAATAGCTACAGCCTTTCCCATTATCATCTCTCTTTCGTATGGCACAGCTGTAGAAGACCCTACCTTGATTTGGACCTCCATTAGACACAGTAAGTTTCTTTGCCCTTCGGCCACAGTTGCACATTGGGGCAGTAATACGGGCAAGTTTTGTTGGCCTATTGACACTACTCAGATTTACAGTGGAGTTTAAGACTGTTTGAGGCACTTTACGAGAAGGCCCACTAACACATGGTAATGTCTGGTTACTCTGATCTTCGTGGATGGTAAACGGTAGTTTCTTTGGTGGTGAAGAGAAGCTGACACTAGAAAGTTTCCTCTTTGGAAAATAATCCAATACTGAAGTGGTTTTACTTGACTGCCTGACAGTTTGAGGAGTCACACCAGGTTTGTTGCTCAGAGCAGTGGGGAGTTTAAATGTTAAGTTATTGGACACTTGCTTCTTCATACTGACATTATAAATTGTGGTGTCTGGACTTCTGTACACAACTGATTTAGAGTTCAGAGTGGATGGGTGACACAGAATACTTTTGGTATAGGGCTGCAGATTTGTTTTATTGTCAAGTCGTAAAACACTAGCTGATAGCGAATTAACTGGTGGTAAAACCGATTCTTCATTCTCGCCAGAGTTAACATTTTGTTCTTCTTGGGAATCTGCTATTACAGCCGCTTCTTCCCAGTCAGCCAAAATAGACAAATCTGAACTGGAGTCCACTTCCACACCTGACACATCATTCACAGACACAATAGTGGTAGAGAATAAGACATGACTGGGACACTGGGGTGCATTGTTGGCAGGTGTAGATGTAAAAGTGCCAGTTTGTCTTCCATTTTGCAAGTGGCCCAAAGAATTTTGGTTTGAGTGCCTGTATTTATTTCCAAAGCCAAGCATAGTAGTAGAGAGTCCATTGAGTAGATTTTGTGGTGGCTGTACATCCACATGTGCTACTCCTAATGTTCTATCTTGTTGTCTGCCATTGATTTTATTTGTTGTTTTACTTGGAGGAATAAATGGAGTAAACCCAACTTCATTAATAGCATTTGAAAGTCTTGAAGTCTTGTCTTGACTTGAATGTCTTTTGAAATCTTGCTTGTCGTCATCTGAAATTCGATTGCCATCTTCTTGTACAGATCCATTGGCTTGCCCGAACAAAACCATCCCACTTTGCTCTGAAGGTTTGCATGGCCGTACCTAATTTCACAAACAAAACCCAGAACCTTTCAAAATAGATCAGTACAGCAACAAGTCTGAGAAATATGTTTCTTTTGAATTCTGGTTTTATGCAACCAGCGGTTCAGATGATTATCTATTTATATCTTGAACATTAAATATCAGGATGAATGGACTGGAGGAAAAACGGCGACCTAAAAAACCAACTGACCTTATCTAAAGATTTGGTTATTTTCATTACACACCCATCACAAATCATTCTCCAAGCAAGTCTTGCTGTGTTTCGGGAATCATCCAGGCCTAGAAGACAATTTTTTATAGTATTTAGGAAAAATGTGACTTTAAATGCAATTAAATTCTAAAATAAGCAATGGCCAAGAGAATTTTGGTTTGAGTGGCTGTATTGATTTCCATAGCCAGATATAGTAGTAGAGGGTTCATTGAGTACATTATGAGTGTCTGTACATCTACACTCAATGCACTTCTGACAAACACAATCTTGTTGTCTGCATTTTAAAACAAGCCATCAATCTCTGTATCTACAAGCATTGTGAATAAATTAATTTTCAACATTTCCCAACATAGGCAGTGAGTTTTTCTATGAGAGGAGATCTTGGCACCCCGACAGCTTTCTAATGGGGGTGGTGTAAGCTCAAGTATATCCCCCCCCCCCTCCCCAGCTGCAAGGGTAAACTGAGATTTGGGTGGGAAATCAAGAGGAATAACAATTTTCTTTAATATAGTATTAAACTCCAAAAACAATATTTTTTTTATATTGCAACTTACCAATTCTAAGATGTGATGGTTGCATTAGTTTTCAGGCTCAGTCTTGTTTTACAACAGAACAAGCTGTTCTGCAGATGTAGCAGTTAGAGGGTTTAGACAAACCATTTACTACTGACAGAGGTGCTTACAAGGATTAGATTTTATTTATGTAAAACCATTATCCCAAAAGGAAAAAAAAAAAAAAAAAAAAACCACGGTTTGTGTAACTGCTTATAAAAATGTTAGCTGGAGTTCAGCTTCACTTTTCTAGTGGTGTATCTAAATCTGCTATTGCATCTAACACTCCCATCGCCCAGACTGACAATGCTGCTATTCCCCTGTACTCCCTTATCCAGAGTGGAAGCACTCTAATATAGGTGGCGTGTTACTGGCTGGATCACCAGGTAAAAACAGGGAAGGAAAAAGACCTAAAACAAGAAAACTAAAAAGCAGCCACATCTAATGATTGGTAAGATGCAATAGATTACATTTTTGGTTTTGGGTTTAACACCACTTTAAGCTCACTGGCTTGTGATTGTTTTTATAGCTTAAAAGCAAAAGTTTAGTCAAATCCTAACTATACTTAAACCTGCTCCCACCCCTATTCTAACTACCCTGTAAAAGGAAAAACGTCTATATGTACCCATTCTGAGGGTGCTGCAGTCCAGTCACATGCTCTCTCCACCGGCCGGCTTCAGTGAAGAGGAGAGATCGCTGACAATGACTGCAATGCCTATGGAGTGATGTCACTCATAGTTGGCTGTCCCACCTCTACACTGAAGCTGGTGAGGGGAGCAGATCATGTGACCAGACCTGAGCACCCTTAGCATAGGGAAGTATCGACATCTTTTCTTTTCAGGGTAGTTAGAATGGGAGTGGAAGCAGGTTTAAGTATAGTTTGGATTTGACTGGGCTTACACTTAGAATACAGAAACATAATAAAAATGATGTGAACCTGAATGTTCTCTTCCAGAAAATTCGATTCCCACATCCTGTAAAGCTCCATTTAAGCCCTTTGGTTTGCGATTGTAGAATAGCTGAAACAAGATATAATAAAATCATAATTATCCATTAAAGACCGAACTCATCAACTACATCCCTGCACCTTATATATTCTACATAGAACAGAACGTACCCCTGAATGGTACAGATATGGCCTCGGGGACCATCCACCTTTGTCCTAGATGCTTGAGGGGTACAGAGAATTTAATCCACATGTTATGGCAATGCCCAAAATTGTTTCAATATTGGTATGATAATAAATCAGTAATACCCAAGCGCAAACACTGATAGGCTCTAATAGCATAAAAGTGGAAATAAAAACGTATTATATCCTCGGTTGCACCAACGGTGCTTTTCATCCCCTGAAGAGGTCATGTGATTCGACAGCGCGTAATCCGGAAGGGTGCGGACAGCCATCTTGTTGGAGGTTTTCCCCATTGAATATGCTGTATACTGGAGTGCATTTTTTTTAAATTAAATACATTAAGTTTAAATAATAGAATACATTTCAAAGGGAGCGCTTTTTTTTTTGAGTTCCATACTACCCTGAGCCATATCATCATGGAGGATGGAAATGGATTGTGGAGCTTTTGAATACTGGAGTGGAGCGAGTAGTGCTGCTGTGGCTTATGAGACTCCATTTAAAGGGGAAGGCGCATATGACCTAATATTTGTTAGGTCTAGGGGTAGGGTGAGATCATAAGCTTGGTGATGGGATATGCATAACTTATGAACTACAGGTTATAAAGTCACAGTAGAAATCATGAAGAAATGTAATATTTTTGTGAAGTTATTGACACATCTTAAGAGCAAATATACGACGAGAGTACATTTAGGCTCCATGCACACTGAAGCTGATAAAACGACCATTTATGGTGGTTTACGGGCGGTAAACCCCCCT
>BLSH010305477.1:439177-455626 GCA_018402905.1 Glandirana rugosa | reverse complement strand
TAGCCACCGGAGCAGACTTACCATCCCCTAGGGGAGGCATGCTGCTGGCCAGGCCCTTGGACAGGCGTACCTAGTCACTGGGCTCTAGTGGGTTTTAGCCAATGGCCGCCCGCACGGAACGGGCGCTATGCGGTGGGCACCCCGAAGGGCGTTCGCATAGTGTCGGCCGGACTGGGGAAAGATTTGGATTCTAGATATCCTCTATGCCACCAGCCAGCTTCTTGATAGCAGTCTTCATCAGATGAATCTTCAGGAGACCGCAGATCCCAAAGGGAACCAGGTCTACTCCTTGCACTAGGCAAAAGAAAACTGATGTGCTATGCAGAGCAGGGGGATTATATGCTGAGGTGAGGACGGCCCAACCTACGCTTTTGTTTGTTTTTGCCTAGTCTACTCCTAGTAGGATGAGCATAACCCCATGTGTCATAAGAAGGCTGCGTCTGTCAGTGAACGGAAGAGAAATATGCCTTGTACAGTTGACTTTTAATTGAAAAAGTTCACTTTTTGAGAGAAATAATGCATTTATTCTTTTCTCCTGCAGGAGCCTGGAAAGCATTGCTCCCATAATCAGTGGATCATAGGTGTAATTTTAGGCTTCTGCAGACAAGCCCTGCAGCTTTCGGCCTGTACCTCCGATATGGGTTGACCATTTACAGGCTTGTGAATGAACTACGAAAGTGCTCATAGGTAGTGGTGCAACGAATGGAAATTTTGGTGCCGAAACCGAAAATGCACTAAGCCAAAACTGACAGTTATTTAAAAAGATTTATATTTTATATACAATTGTCATATGCAGCCTACCTGTGCCTGGGCACTGACAGGCGGCACTGATTGGAAGCAGTGATAGGCAGCACTGATGGTTGGCACTGACAGGTGTCACTGGGTTGTACTGGCAGGTGTCACTGGGTTGTACTGGCAGGTGTCACTGACAGGTGTCACTGGGTTGTACTGGCAGGTGTCACTGACAGGTGTCACTGGGTTGTACTGGCAGGTGTCACTGACAGGCGGCACTGGATGGTCCTGGCAGGTGGCACTGGCAGGTGGCACTGGATGGTCCTGGCAGGTGGCCCTGGATGGTCCTGGCAGGTGGCCCTGGATGGTCCTGGCAGGTGGCACTGATTGGCACTGATTGACACTGACAGGCAGCAGTGGATGGTACTCGCTGGCACTGGCAGAAGAGATCAGTAGATGCACAAAGCACAGAGCACGCTGCTTGGCTACTTGTATGAGCCGCTCTGTGCATGAAACTGTGACCCAATTACACTGGAATGCAGAGAGAGAGAGCTGCCAGATTTTCACTGAGATCAGGAGGTAGGGGGAACTGAACATCTAACACCCACATGTCCTGCCCACCTCCCAACATCAAGTTGAAAATCTGACACCTCTCTCAGCATTCTTTGCATTCCAGTGTAATTAGGTCACAGTTTCATGCACAGAGCGGCTCCTACAAGCAGCCTGCTTTGTGAATCTTTTCATCTCCCACATCCATTGCGGGTATGTGGTGCATAACTTTTCGGGTATCGGCTGGTTCTTTTGTTTTGGCCGATACCGAAAACACAGATTTTGGCCGAAAATGCCGATAATTCTCGGCTGCCGAAATTTCGTGGCATCCCTACTCATCGGCACCCTTGCAGTCCATTCAGAGCCACAAGCCATCAGGGGTGGCAGTTGACGGTAGTTGTGGTCTATTCATTCAGGAAACTGTGAATGAAAGATGCTGCCATATGGACGGAGTCCTACATGGCCTTGCAGTTTTTAATTGTGACAGCTGATGCAGGGAGAAGATCCCCCTGCCCGCTGTCACACTGAGGTGGGGAGGGGTTGTTTAGGCTGTAGGAGCTGGAAGATGTTACACGTTCCACCCTAAATACAGGAGGAACATGTAACATATTCCAAAAGGTGAACTTGGCCTTTAACCTTTGATATCTCCTCTACTCATGTTCCACTGAAAATTGAAGGATGTAGGATTTCCCCTCATCTTCTGTCCTGAAGACAGTTGTTACCAGGACAGATAGTGATCTTACCTATAGGGCAACAGACAGCAATAATGACTCAATGAATGCAAAATTAGAAAAAAAAAAAAAAATAAATGGATTAAGGATTTACATTAAAGTGTTAAGAAACCCAGGACCCTGCATTCACTATATCTGGTCTCCCACAGTACAAAGACTTGTATCAGCATCTGCTTAAAGCTTGTAGGAGTTTTCATTCTCCCCTTACCCTCTGTCTGGACAGTGCTGATCACATGCACTCGCCCAAGAAAAAAAAAAAAAAAAAACACCTCTCTAGCAATACACACAAAACTGAGCATGTGCAGCCTGATTCCTAATGCTCTGTTCCACCAGTAGATGGGTTGGAGTCAGTAAAAGAAGAAAAGGATCAGAGAAGACAGGATCACACCGCCTTTAAACAAAATGCAGAGGATTAATCCCTTAGGTTACAAATGAGTATAACTAGCATGCTTTACTGCATATGCAGACTGATTTTACTGGTGTGGGTTTAGTAACACTTTAAGTAGCTTTGCTATGCAATCATTTGCAGGACACCATTCCCTACCTGACCATGTGACAAATGCACACATCTTTTGCTCCGGGCAGGACTGGTTTGGGAGGACATTGGGAAAAATGATGCCTCTCTCCTTCTGGAGTTTTTGAATCCAATTAGAAAACTGAGATAAACAAATCTTTATAGGGACTCCATCGTCTACTTGTTGCTGAAAAACAGAAAAGTATACAGCTTTTTTTTTTCAACCAAAGTAATGATTAGCTTCAAAATGGAAATACAACAGTTATGTTTGTTCTGTATACAAAATACAAAAAACAGGAGATGGGGAAAATGGCACTATACAGGAAGCAGACAAGTAGCCTGAGAAAAGTAAAAACGAAATTGTGACCCCCACCAAGGTTTTACTAGTTCCTTCTGATGATCAAGATTGAAAAAAGAAAAAAAAAAAGACAATTGTTTCAACAATTGCGTAGGATTTAAAAGGATCACCAAATCCCAGAACAAAAAGGTGTATCCCCGAAAGCAAAAATGTCAAATATTGCAGCTTACCGGTCCTTATATGTGGTGGCTGCATTATTTTCTATTTTCAGGGCCCCACCCCCTTTTTTTCCACCTGTGATCCTGTCAGTAACACACTTCCTGTCCTAGGGTCACAGAAGTCCTAGGCTGCTCCACTGGTCTGAACTACGAACACCTCCCCCTGCACCATACAGAAGGACCTGAGACGGCTGATAAGAGATTTCAGTTCTGTGCACAGGAAGTTACAAGGACACCACATTGGAAAATTTACCTCGATTCCTGTTTTTGTGGCAACTCAAAATTTTGGATTTACCCTCACTTTCGTTCTTGGTAACATTGGTGGTCAGGACAATTTTAGAGAGTGAATCCCAAGGTGTCAATGCATTTCGGTTTACTTTAACCACTTGCCGACTGCAGTCTGACGGCGACAGAGTGGCGGTTATCGCAAACCGCCGCCATACGATGGCGGCTGAGATAACTAGTACTGCAGCGGTGCGCGCTCACTGTGCTTTGGGGGGGGATATCAGGGAGCAGGTGCAGCGGACTCGATCGCCGCCGGCTACCCGCGATGCCCCCCCCCCCAGTGAAAGAACGGAGGTCCGGGTATGTAAACACGGATCTCCGTTCTGTTAGGGGGGAAGGGCGATGATCACAGGCTTCCTGTATATGGAAGCCATGATCATCCCCTTTCCCCAGCCAGGGCAGCCCCCACACAGTTAGAACACGCCCAGGGAACACAGTTAACCCTTAGAGCGCCCCCTGCAGGTCAACCCCTTCACTGCCAATGACATTTACACAGTAATCAGTGCATTTTTTGAGCACTGATCGCTGTATAAATGCCAATGGTCCAAAAAAAAAAGTGTCAAAATGGTCCGACACGTCCGCTGCAATATCGCAGTACCGCTAAAAATCGCAGATCGCCGCCATTACTAGTAAAACATAAAAACCCCAGAAACGAATTCTCATCGTCCGTAAATGCAGCAACTTTTGCGCAAACCAATCAATAAACGCCGATTGCGATTTTTTTTACCAAAAATTTGAGGAAGAATATAAATCGCCCAAAACCGATAGAAAAAAAAGTTTATATTTTTTTTTTTGGATTTGTATTTTAGCAAAAAATAAGAAATTTTTTTTGTTTTGTTGTTTTTTTTGCAAAATTGTTGCTCTTCTTTTGTTTATAACGGCGATCAGAAATGACACAGAGGTGATCAAATACCTCCAAAAGAAAGCTCAAGCTATAAAAAAAAACAAACAAAAAAAAAACATCAATTTTGTTTGTGTACAGCATCACACGACTGTGTAATTGTTAGTTAAATCTACGCAGTGCCGTATCGCAAAAAATGACCTGTCATTAAAAGTGGTTGTATACCCCTGTAGGTGATTTTTACCTACAGGTAAGCCTATAATAAGGCTTACCTGTAGGTAAAATGACTATTTCCCAAACCTGCAGGGTTTAGGAGATATTCACCTTGCATGCAGCCGCTAACATCAGCGTTCTGAGTAGAGAAAACCAGTGTTTGGTTTTCTGTGTTCCCAGAGGCTTCAAAGCGTTTGGGTGGGAGAAGCCTCTACCCCTGTCCCCCTGGCCCTAAGCTTGATGGTCCTTCCTGCTGCCTGGACCAATACTTTGGCTGTGCTGACCATATCGCTGCCTGTAATGACCCAGGACTTTCTAGACCATGGTTCTTCCTGCTGCCTGGACCAATGCATTGGCTGTGTTGACCATATCTCTACCTGCTGCCTCTACTGACTATGGACAGTATTTCTGCCTTGACACCTCTGCCTGCTACCTGGACCAATGCTTTGGCTGTGCTGACAGTATTTCTGCTTGTACTAACTATGGACAATATTCCTGCCTGCTGCTTGGACGATTGCTTTTGTTGTCGCTGACCACACCCCTGCCTGCTGCCTAGACTGATGCTCTCCTCTATGCACCACTGCGCTACTAAAACCACAGGTAATCTTTTGTTATTTGGTATGTACATGCTATGTGTTAGAAATACGAAGGGCCTTCAAAAATGTGATTGGTAGTCAGAAAATGGTATGTGTAATTTATGCTCCTAGAACACCTGGAGGTGCTACTTGGATGTTGGGCCTCTATATGTGCCCAAGCTGTGTAAAAGTCTCACACATGTGGTATTGCTATACTCAGGAGAAGTAGCAGAATGTATTTTGGGGTGTCATTTTTGCTATGTACATGCTGTGTGTTGGAAATATCTTTTCCTGGCTCAGCCTCATGCCAATCACCTTGGTTCAACTCCGCCCCCTTGACCCCATATAGGACATCCCTGAATAGATCAATAAAAGCCCACCAGTACCTGGTGCAGGTGTTCTAATTTTGTCCTCGCTCCGGACATTCCTGTTTCAGATGGTCCTGCCGTTGGTCCTCGCGGTGGATGGTCCCTTGTTGGGGGTAAATCCCCCTGATAGTGGACGCCCTTGGTGCCGGGCCAGGCACAAGCATAAAATGCTGCATGCCAAGTATCTAAGGCAGCCATCCTGGGACTTCTCGCTTTCTCTACCTGCTTCTGTGCTGTGCTTGGGCTGAGATTCCTTTTGCAGGGCTGACAGAGCCGGCAAAGCTGCCCTTGCTGATATTGATTTTTACACGTGCAGTGCTTCAAATATGAGAATATGCAGCCCTTAAGGGATTGGACAGACTGTACCCTGCAATGGACATTCTCCCCTATGTATGATGATGCATTTCATGTTCATTACAGGTTATAGTGTGTGTGTGTGTGTGTGTGTGCACACACACACACACACACACACACACACACACACACACTAAAATCCTTCTCATTCATTTTTATTTTTGCTCACAAATAGAGCTTTCTTTTGGTGGTATTTAGTCCCTGTTGGGTTTTTTATTTTTTGCGATATAAGCAAAAAAAAAAGAAAAAAAAAAAAAAAAAGGAAAATTTTGGGAAAAAAACCCTATGGTGCAAATCACTGAAAATTGATCACACCTGATGTACTAACGACCTATCTCATTTCTTGAGACACTAACAGGCCAGGAAAATACAAGTACCCCCCAAATGACCCCTTTTTGGAAAGGTAGCAAGGTATTTAGTAAGAGGCATGGTGAGATTTTTTTTTCACGGTTTCATTCTTTCCCACAATTCTTTGCAAAATTAAGTTGTGTGTTTTTGTTTTTTGGTTTCATTTTCTTTGATTAACCACTTCCACACTGCCTACCGTCTATTTACGGCGGCAGTGTGGACGCTGGGCTCAAAACACCATAAAAAAAAGGCGATCTGCGAGTGGCCGCTAGGGGGGGCGCGCCCGCCGTACTCCTGAGGAGTGTGCCTGCGGCTCGGGCGGACCCGATGTCCGCCGGCGAGCCTCGATGAGCGGCCACAGCCAAAGAACGGGGAACCGCCGATGTAAACACGGCGGTTACCCGCTCTGTTTTCCTGATGCTGATTTCCTGGACCTCCTCATGTCAGCCTACTATGGGTCAGCTCCGCCCCCTCTGACCCCTTCAGAACAACCTCTTTCCAAGCCTAAAAGAGGCGGTTGTCTGCCCATATGCAGTGTTCTTTTTCGTCCTCGCTCCAGACGCCTCTTGCAATGTCCATGCGATCCTGCTCAGGTTCATGCACTCTCCTGAGTTCAGAAGACCCCCAGTCTGGGCTGTAAATCTCCCTTTGTGGGGTACCCTTGGTGCCGGGTCTCAGTTAGCAGTATAAATAACTGCATGTGTACACCGGCCTCTAGAGAGTGGTTAAATACTGCTGGTTTGGGCTGTGTGGCGAATTGATGAAACAGCAGGCAGGCTGAGGCTTGTAGTTCCACAGGAACTCTCAGTAGGTTGCTGAGAGTGGCCACTTCCTGGTATGATAGGAAGGCCCTCTCCCATGCTTGGGTTCCTGCTTCCCTGTGGTGATTACAACTCCTGTGGCCCCAGCTTGTCTCATAATCACTGCCTCTGTGCTGAGTAATGTGGGATCTCAACATGGCTGCTGCCTTGAGTTGCTGGATAGATCTCTGGCTGTCTGTGTTTCCAGGTGTCCTGGGTCCTCCTGCCTGCCTCTATAGCACTGAAGAACGCATGGAAAAGGTTTGCTATTTTTAATTTTTTTTTTTTGGGTGTGTGTTTTTGGTTGTTTTTTGTTTTTAAAAGAGTGCATTCTTCTCTACACAGAGAGAAGACCCAGATGCGGGATAAACGCCCGCAGGGCAGTACTTAAAGCCCGCATCACCTGCAAAGAAAGAAGCGCTCAAATCGTGACAAGTCAGGTCAGAGGAGTGGTCGGTGGCGGGATAAAATTCTTGTGCAACGCCACTCCCGATCACCCTCATCGGTGCCTCATTGCAGTGCCTTGAGCCCAGGCAAATTGCTGTTGCTACACCACAATGCGACCACTAAACGTTAGCATGTGCATAAGCAAAGACGCAGATCCGCTTCATCTTCCGGAAGGGCCTCGGCCCGGGAAGAGGAGAAGGCCTGCTGGGCAAACTTTCTACCTGGGAGGTGTGTATGCTTCACTTGTTTGAAGGAAGCCACGCGTGATAATGCAAGGTGCATGTGGCTGTAGCTCAGAGGGTAAATGCACTAGTTTTGTTAATGTGAATCTATGCAGCTGTAAGTTCAAATCCCATATGTGCTGTGCTTGGATTGAAGCTACAGGGGACTGGCCTGTTGGCTGTAAGAGGTACGTAGTATCCGGCATAACTTCCATCCTCAGAGCCAGATGCAACATATCGCTACAGTTCAGATTAACATTCAGAGGATTCTGAGTCAGATCTGTAACCAGACACTCATGCATTTGATTTTTCCGTGATTCCTTCTTTGGGCCTGATTCGCACCCATGCGTTTTTGGTCCATCTTGCAGATTTGCACTACAGTCTATTTGGCGTTGTTTGCTATGGAACACGTGTTGTGGTGTGGGTCTGCGGGATGCGGGGGACGCTGGAGATGCATGGTTGTTAGTCGAGGCTAAGAACCCTTTCTGAGGCGCTTTTTAGGCGCTTTCACGTGAAAACCTATTTCTATTAAAATCAATGAATGTTTTCACACTGGGGCCGCGCGCTGGCAGGGTGGTGGAAATACACTCCTCTCCATTGAAATGAATGAAAAGCTCTTCAAAAGCGCTCAGTGTTTTGCGGACTTGAAAAGGTCACTCTCCTGTCCTTCCCATTGATTTTTTGAAATAATGGAAGATGAATGGGCAAAGCCTGATAAAATATTGAATGTCCACAGCAGGGTCTCAAAGTTGTACCCTTCCGCTCTAAGGATGCAGAGCTTTGGGATTCCACGCCTAAGGTGGATGCCTCATTACAGAGACTAGCTCGGCACATCACTTTGCCTCTAGATGATTCAGTATCCTTCAAGATCCGATGGATTATAGGATAGATACAGATCTCAAGAGAATGTACATGGTAGCAGGAGCGGCCTGCAGGCCGGCTATTGCACTTACCTCAGTGGCGGCAGCCAGAAAGGTGTGCACTGCGTGGTTAGAAGCCAGTTCTTTGGGTTAAGTGATGGGAGACAAAGGTTCCTCCCTTTGCAGCCCATTAAGATCACAGTGTATTTTCCAGCAGAAGTAGCCGTGGACCAGGTCAGGATGATAGTTGATGGCTCATTCTGTGACGGCACGCAGAGCCCTACGGCTGAAGCATTGGTCAGCGGATAGTGCTTCCAAGCACAGCCTTTGCTCAGTCCCTTTCGATGGGAAATTTATTGGCAAGACCTTGGAGTTCTAAAGAGGGTTTTGGGGAAGCTTCCGCGTACCAACTGGGGTGACCGTTCTTTAGGCAGTGCAAGGGGCAGGGTCCAGCCTTTCCCAAAGCCAAGGCGAACCAGCCAGCGAAAGCTTCAGACAGGCTCTTCTAAAGGGGTCCCCATCCAGACTTCCCAAGTGGGAGCAGACGGTCTTACTTTGGAGAGGTCTGGGCGGAAGAAGTTTAAGATGCCTGGGTCTTGGACATCATTCAAAGAGGATATCGCCTAGAATTCAAGGAAAGACCTCCCTAGTCTCATTCTGTGGAGACCCAGATTCCTACTTGTCCAGAGAAAAGGGGCTTTATTAATTAATGTAGGTAAATAATTTATTGGCACCTCAAGCAATTCTGCCAGTTCTGGAGCATGAGAAGGATTGTATTCTCCTCTGTTCTTGGTAACAAGATCCTCAGGAGGATTTAGGCCAGTCCTGTACTGAAAAGCCCTGAATGCCTTCATGAAAGTCCCTCCATTCAGAATGGAGTCCTTGCAAACCATCATTGTCCATTGTGAAGGGAGATTTGCTAGCGTCAATAGACCTAGCGGATGCCTACCTACATGTGCCCATAAGTGCATCACACCATTGCTTCAATTTCCAATTTTGTTGTCTGCCATTCGGGCTCTGCACAGCTCCAAGAAAATTTTCAAAAGTTTTGGCAGTGGTCATCGCTATCTTAAGAATCAGAGGCATTAAAACTCTTCATTATCGGGACGACATTCTCCTCTGGGCCGCATCAAAGTCCCTCCCTCAACAGCACGTGCTGATAACCTACAGCACAATCAGATGTTTTGGTTGGTTAATCAACCATCGCAAGAGTCGGTTGCAACCGGCTCAAGTTCTAGAGTATCTAGGAATACAATTCGACACTACCCAAGCGTGTATTTCTGCCTCTCAGGAAGATTGTGGAAATTCTGACCAAAATCGGAAATAGGAATGACCAGGCCATTTCTGATGGCCAAGGAGGGTATGCAGTACCTGGGCCTGTTGTCTTCCATGATACATGTAGCACCCTGGGCCAGATGACGAAAGGGGAGATTTCAATACAGTTTTCTCCATCAATGGGATTGCCACTCGTTAACCCTGAAGATTTACCATTCAGTACCAATAAAACAGTCTCTGATGTGGTGGAAGATATCTCAGAATCTATATCGCGGGGTGCCTCTCAACCCTCCAGTTTCAGTAGTGCTGACTAGAGATGCCAGCCTAGTAGACCGGGGAGCTCATTCCTTAGGCCAACAAGTACAGGGCAAATGAGAGGCATCTCTAGCTCAGCAGTCAAACCTGTTAGAATTTGAGGCCATTCGGCACGCTCTAGTAGCCTTCCAATCGATTTTGCAAAGAGGGCAGTCGAAGTTCTTACCGACAACAAACCATCGTAGTCTACATGGCCCGCAAGGGGGCACCAGGAGCCTTCCACTGCTCAGAATGACATGCCAGATTTTTCCCCTAACAGCAGCATAACTTCCGGGTCCACAAAACAAGCTGGTGGATCAACCGAGTTGGAGATTCTTGGATCTGAACGAACGGGGCTTGAATCCCAGTTACCTGTTCAAAATCTGCAAGGTCTGGGGAACATCGGTCATAGATTGGGTGGCATTGGAGGAAAACTCTCAGATTACGTGTTACGTCTCCCGAAGGTGGCACCCGCAAGCTCCAGGTCAGGATGCTCTATTCATTCCATGGGACTTTCCCCTAGTCTGTGTTTCGTCCTCTCTCGCTAATCCTCAGAGGTTTAATGAGGATTCAACAGGAGGAGGTGACAGTAATAGCGGTGTGGCCTTTCTGGCCCAGAACACCATGGTATTCACTAGCATAGAAAATGAAGATGTGTCAGCCCAATTCCTCTGCCTTCTCACAAAGATTTTCTGCTGCAGAACAAGCAGTTTAACCCGAAGCCGGGGAAACTGAAGTTGATGGCGTGGAGGATGGGAGGAGATCTATAGAGCATTTAGTCGAAAGAAGACTACCAATAATTCTTTATTATAGGATATATAAAGCCTGTTGTCACTTCTCTGCAGGAAAGAGCTGGGATCTGAGGTCACCCTCAGTCTCTAACATATTGGAATGTCTTGGCAAGGGTTTAGCGTATAGCTCCTTAGAAAGTTCAAGTCTACCCTGTCAGTTATGTTGAACAAAGATGGGCCTTGGATCCTCTAGTGATGCGTTTCTTAAAGGCAGCAATAAAGATCTGAAAAAGATTTATTGGAGACCTGAAGTGGGTCCTGCCTTTAGTTCTAAAAGCCTTAGTAGCACCTCCTATTGGTCCGGTGTCATCATGATCTTTGTTTCAGTGCAATTTTTTGATGACAATGGTATCAGCCAGATGGGTGTCTGAATTGTGTGCTCTCTCAGCCAGGGAGCCATATTGCCTAATACTCCAAATGAAATAGTACTCAGACCGGTCCCAAGTTTTCTTCCAAAAGTAGCTTCAGCTTTGCATATGAATTGGGAATCAGTCTTATCAGCTTTCCCGGATAGTAACTCAAAATACGGATGGACTAGGCTGGATCTAGTGCAGGTCTTATCAATATACCTAGAGCGAACTAAGGATTTCTGGAAACAAGATCAGCTCTTCATCTTTCCCGGGGCCTCCAGGAAAGGCATGGCTATGCCACCTAGAATGGTATCTTCATAGATCGTAAAAACTATCTAGATGGCATATAGAGTCAGGATATCCTCAGCCATTGAAGGTCAAAGTGCATTCTATGAGAGGCAGGGCAGATTCCTGTGCATCATACGCTAAGGTGTCAGCAGAAGCAGTGTGCACCTAATACTTTCATTCAGCACTACAGAGGGAATGTAACTGACGGCATCGGAAGCTTTTGGGTCTACTGCTCTGTTGGCGGGTGTCAGCCATTAAAATAATTGATATCCGTTTTAGGATTCTGGTTATTTGTGTCTTTCCCTCCCCTTATGTGGTTGATTGTTTAATTACGTCCCATAGTAGGCTGACATGATGAGGTCCAGGAATAGGGAAAATTGTTTTCATACTTACTGTAATTTTCCTTTCCTGGATCCTCCTCATGTCAACCAAGGAACTCCCACCCAAAGTCCGTCGCAAGGTGGGTAAACTGAACACTGCATATGGGCAGACAGCCGCCTCTTATAGGATTGGAAAGAGGTTGTCAGAGGGGGCGGAGCTGACCCATAGTAGGCGGACATGAGGAGGATCCAGGAAAGGAAAATTACAGTAAGTATGAAAACAATTTTCCCTAATATACACACACACACAAACACACACACACAAACTATAACCTGTAACAAACACGAAATGCATCCTCATATATAGGGGAGAATGTCCATTGCAGGGTACTGCCTGTCCAATGCCTTAAGGGCTGCATACAGGACATATGGCTGGCAATCTCATATTTGAAGCACTGTACGTGTAAAAATCAATATCAGTAAGGGCAGGCCTGCCATTCTGTGTAAACAAGGACATTTCATTTTCTTTGATTAACCACTTCCACACCGCCTACCGTCTATTTACGGCGGCAGTGTGGACACTGGGCGCGAATCGCTCTAAAAAAGCGGCGATCTGTGAGTGGCCGCTAGGGGGCGCGCCGCGATGAGCGGCCACAGCCAAAGAACGGGGATCCGCCGATGTAAACACGGTGGTTCCCCGCTCTGTTAGTGGGGGCATGGGAGAGCTAATGATCCCTGTCACTGGGATCAGTTAGATCTCTCATGCCCATGGTAGCCCAGCCCCCCCCCCCCCCCACAGTTAGAACGCACCTAGGGAACATAGTTAACCCCTAGATCTCCCCCTGCAGGTTAACCCCTTCACTGCCAATGACATTTATACAGTAATCAGTGGACATTTAAATTCCTGATCGCCGTATAAATGTCATTGGTCGCAAAAAAGTTTCAAAAATGTCCGACATGTCCGCTGCAATATCGCAGTACCGCTAAAAATCGCAGATCGCCGCCATTACTAGTAAAAAAGAAAAATATATATATATAAAAACCCCAGAAATTAAATTCTCATCCGTAAACGCGGCCACTTTTGTGCAAACCAAACAATAAACGCCGATAGCGATTTTTTTTTTACCAAAAATAAGAGGAAGAATATAAATCGGCCAAAACCGATGGAAAAAAAATGTTTTTTTATATTTTTTTTTTGGATTTGTATTTTAGCAAAAAGTAAGAAATGTGGGGTTTTTTTTTGCAAAATTGTGGCTCTTCTTTTGTTTATAGCGGTGATCAGAAATGACACAGAGGTGATCAAATACCACCAAAAGAAAGCTCTATTTGTGGGAAAAAAAGGACGCAAATTTAGTTTGTGTACAACAACGCACGACCGCGCAATTGTCAGTTAAAGCGACGCAGTGCCGAATTACAAAAAGTGCTCTGGTCCTAACCTGGGAAATCCTTCCGGGGCTGAAGTGGTTAAAAAGATATGTGCAATTCCTGTAATCAATAAAACAGAGTGCCATTTTTCACCTTTACATACCTGTTTTATTCCTGTCAGCTCTGTACAAAATTCTGAAAGAATTGGGTGCTCTTGTGGTTGTACATAGGTGTGAAACTCGGATTCAATCTCTCCACTGAATGTATTCAATAAAACTGCAGGAAATTCAACTGAAAAGTAAGACAGTTGTTCAGATGAGCATAAAATTTACAAAGTTTGTTGTGTACACCGAACATTTGGTAGGAGTAAAATAATACATTTGTAAATGATAAAAGAAGGAAGCCAACAGAAAATGCAATATATTCCTAAGAACGACATTTACATTGTCATTCTGTTTCAGGCCATTGTGAATTTCTGTTGCAGAAATAGCTCCAAATGTAATAAATGTCAATTTCATTGCTTAAATGATGGATTAAATAATGGAAATCTGTTCTATTCTACCAACTCAAAAGAGAAGTATGGAATACTTTTTTTTTTTTAAACAATCATGCTTACCTAGGTGGATGTAGCATCTGTTCCCCACCGGCTCCAACGTGGAGAACCGAGCAATCAAACACTACCGATTGTTCGGTTCTCACAGCTCCGTGAACAGAGAGCTGGTGCATGCCAGCCCCTCTCCCACGGTCACTGGAGCGCTGGGCTGTGGAGGGGGCAAGAGCGGCTGGCTCAGGCTCTCAGCGGGTTATTGAGAGGCTAGGCCGGGTGCCAATTCAGACATGTGGGCGGATCCTGACCATATGGTCACAATCTTGCCAGAGCCTGGACTGGCTGTGACTTCAGCCCGCTGTCTGCTGAAAACAGGTCACAGGACTGTAGAGCGAACTGAACTTCTGTGATCTACAAAAGTCCAGCCAAACGAGCTTTGGCTGTACTTCTCCTTTAAAATAACAAAAATTAAAGTCAGGGCTATATTTAAATTTCAGTGCTGTTTAAAACATATGAAGACATGCTGGTGATTACATGGCTCTGTTGCTCCATGCTGACCACCTGATTAAAATATTAAGGACATTGCTTTATTACATATTAGAGCGATTGTGTATCAATCTATTTGTGTAGATCAGCCTTTCTTTCTTAACCTTTTTATCATGAAAGAACCCTTGAAATAACTTTCAGGTCTCATGGAACCCCTGCCCACAGCTCATAGTACAATCGCCTAGTGGTAACTGGTAAGAATGCTTCTTCCATTGGTGGTGTGTGGGAAGAATGCCATGTGAAGATTGTAAAGATCATTCGAGTAAGTGGTTATTTATTTGAGAGGCAGATATTGCTCATTTCCTAAGGAACCCCTAGGAAAAAATTTGGACAACTATACCTTAGGTATGCAAATTGCAAAAGCTTCACTTTTACCTGTGCTGCTCTGCTTGGATCCCCCCCTTCACCCTTGGCATGTGCTCCATTCATTACACAGCCTTTGGGAGAAAGGCTGGCAGAGCTTGTATTGTGCTATGTCTCAATAGAGCGTGAGCTCTTCATAAGAAAGCTTGGAAAGAATGGGACCTGACTATCTTGAGAAGGCTATGCTGCTCTCAGCAGGGTGCACAGTGAAAATCGGTGTAGAACAGGGAAAGATTGCTCCCCTTACCGATTAAAAAAAAAAAAAAAAACCACACCACTGATGTCAATGGTTACTTGTCTGAAAGGCAGAAATTGCTCAAGGAACCCTAGCAACCTCTGGAGGAACCCTAAGGTTCCACAGAAACCTAAATGAGAATGTCTTGTGTATATAGTGTACCACAATAACATCCAGGGTATTTCTTTGCTATAATATAGGCTCTCTTGTAGCTGTATCTGGTTCTCTGGAAATCATACAGGAAGTGTTTATTTAGGAATTTTTAAAGACTCGAATTATTAAACAGTCCAAATATTTTAAATGTATGGCTCCATCTAAAAATGTGCAGAGACTGGACGTTCCATGCAGTCTTCACATTTACTCACGTGTGTTAGAATGAGAAGGTGTGTGCTCTATTATAGTATGAACCACTGATGGTTGATGATGTAAATGAAAACGTATTACTTACTGATTTCCTGGCCATAGTGCTTGGTGTCCTTCCAGCATGTTGACTCAAAATCAATGATGATCAAGTATTGAAAAAATTGTTCTGCAAAGCATGAATACAAACATGAGTGGGAAAAAATCTCTAGGTCCCTTATACACATATGGAGATATACTTACTAGATTTGGGGCTGCCACCATTCTTACAGTTCAGAGACAACTTAGAGCTTCTTCGGATCAGACCCAGCTGCCTGTAGAAACAGCACTTAACATATGTAAAATGGTCTTTTATTACCAGTTAGCATCCGTAGCTGTGTCATGTTACAACTCAATTTTTTACCATTCAGAAAGTGTCAGTCCTGACTGGCATAGTTTAAATTTTTTTTTTTTTTTTTTTTAACTTTAACCTTTCCAGATCCGCGCTATTGCCAAAGAACGGCTCCAGCGCAGATCTGAATTTCCGGGACAATGTCCATGGACGTCGCCCCCTTTGCACGCTCCCATTCCGCACTCACAGGTGGCGGTGGCGCCCGCGGGTCAGACGGACTCTATGTCCGCTCGTGACCTGCGATCACCTGTCAGAGCTGCAGAACGGGGAACCGTCGACGTAAACACAGCAGTTCTCTGTTCCGTGAAGGGGGACATAACAGATCTACTGATCCCTGTGATATCTGTCATGTCCTTGCCAGCCCTGCCCCCCATACAGTTAGAATACAATGAGGGAACGCAGTTAACCCCTTCACTGCCCCCTTAGTGTTAACCCGTTCACTGCCAATGACATTTATACAGTAATCAGTGGATATTTAAATTTCTGATCGCTGTATAAATATGTCATTGGTCCCAAAAAAGTGTCAAAAATATTCGACATGTCTGCCCCAATATCAAAGTCCCGATATATCATTTTTTTTTTTTTTTTTTTTTAAATAAACGACATAAATCAATTCCCATAGTTTGTAGACACGATAACTTTTGTGCAAACCAATCAATAAATGCCAATTACGTTTTTTTTACCAAAAATATGTAGAAGAATATCGGCCAAACCCGATGAATCTTTTTTTTTTGGATTTGTATTATAGCAAAAAATAATGTTCTTTTGTCACTCTGTTTATAACACAAACAATAAAAACAGCAGAGCTGATCAAATACCACCAAAAGAATGCTCTTTTTTTTTTTTTCCCCACAAATAAAGGTAAAATTTTGTTTGGGTACAACATTGCACGACCGCGCTATTGTCATTCAAAATGCAACAGCGCTGAAATCCGAAAATTGGTCTGGGCGGGGGGGGGGGGGGGGGGGGT
>BLSH010305477.1:420614-432226 GCA_018402905.1 Glandirana rugosa | reverse complement strand
TGGGCATCCACCAGCCCGCCCCTCCGCACCCCCGAGGGGGAAGCGTATTCACCCTTCCAGACGGGCGCAGCGGGTAGCCACCCGAGACAGGCCTGCCACCCCTACAGGTGGGGAGGGAGAGGTCGGCCAAGCGACGCCTCGACGCGAGCCGCAGCCCGGTCACTCAGCGCGCTGGCGGGACGTTTAACCCACCGGCCGCCCTGCACGGAACGGAAGGGGGCCCGATGCAGCTGACCCCGCAGGCAGCTAAGGGACGGCTCGCATCCGTCGGCCGCACTGGGGAGACTACCTGGACCTAAAGATCTCCAGCATGTCACTCAGCTGGCTAATTGATTGTGTTTTCTCAAGATATGATGAAGAATGCAAAGAAATTGGGGAACCGCAGATCCCAGCAGGGAGCCTAGGTGCTACTTCTTGCACTAGGCAGAAAAAACTGGTGTGCTAGCAGGGCGGAGGGGGTTATGCAGAGTGAGGACTGTCCCCTGGAAGGGGCTAGCTTGCTTTTTGTCTGAACGGTGTTCTGCCTAGTCTACTCCTGGTAAAAGGTGCATACCCCACATGTCAAGATTAGAGGCTGCGTCAGTCAATGAACGAAAAAGAAATTTGGATTTTTTTATACATACCTGTAAAATCAATTTCTTTCAAAGGACATCAGGGGACACAGAGCAGGCTATATATTCTATACATACTGGGTTATACGTCACGACAGCGGTCATGAGTGTCTGCAGGATCCTGGCATTGCACCTGCGATTCACTGATCACGGGTGCAATGCTTTTCAAGCTGCAGTGTAAAAAATATAATAAATGCACTTATTTTTTTAACCTGCAAAATCTGCATTTAATATACATAGAAAATTATTAAATTTTCTTTCTCAGACATTATGGGACACAGAGCAGGCTATATATTCTATACATACTTGGTTATACGCCCCCTATAGGTGAATGGACACTTGTAATCAAATAAAAAACAAACAGGAAGTTCCACCTCCTATATAACCCCTCCCACACTGGGAGCACTTCAGTTTTGTAGCAAGCAATGAACGTCACCAAGACAGAGGGGAGGGACCTCTGTGTCCCGTGAAAGAAATGGATTTTACAGGTAAGTATGTATGAAAAAAAAAAATATCTAGTTTTCTCTTTCTCGGACATCACGGGACACAGAGCAGGCTATATATTCTATACATACTGGGACGTCCCAGAGCATACACAATAGAGATACAATACACAATTCCAATTAAACCACAGCCCTGAATATGCTGTGGCCAAAAAACGAAATCCTCTGCTGTTCTAACATCCGCCTGATAGAATATTGCGAATGTATGTACTGAGGACCATGTAGCGGCCTCACAATCTGTGCCACCGACGTCTGGTGGCAAAATCCAAGGAGGTCCCTATCTCCTGGTGGAAAGAGCTCTCACCCTGAATGGGGGAGCTCTCCCCAGTTAACCATGAATTTGAGTAATCAGCTGGCTAACCAACAGTGAAAACAGCTGCCTTGGATGCCGCCCAACCCTTTCTAGGGCCTTCAGGCAAAAAAAAAAAGGCGGCATCGGTTCTACTGACGTCTGCAGATCTCTTCAAATAGATCTTAACAGCATGCACCACCTGTAGAGAGTGCAATGGTCTCTCCTCCGGTGAGGAGGGCTGAGAATAAAAAGAAGGTAACATAATATCTTCATTGAGATGGAAGGCCAACACTTCCATCTGTTTATGCACAACATGCATTCATAGGCATCAGGTGTCTCTGCATCATGTGTGCTATGCATCATACGACCTATGCAGAGAGGCGCCCAGGCAGACACAAGTCTCAATGTGACACAGGCCCACACGACCCAAGTCTCCATGCGACACGAGCCCCCATGCAAAAAGTCTGTGCAACCCTCTGTTTTAGCCCACATGTGTTTTAACAACCATGTTTAACAAATACGTTTTAAGCAAACAAGCCTTTAAGCAAACACGTGCTCCTGCAAACATTCATTTAGGCAGACGTGCTTTTTTAGCAACCATGCATTTAAGCCAGTTTGCAAGCATGCCCCTGTTCAACTGCAACGGGGCTCAAGCAGGATGAGCAAAGCACATATGCATCCAATGCGGCCTCTATGCTGCTTCAGAACAGTAAAAAATAAGCTCCAATTCCCAGCCAAGGAAAAAGAAGCCTTTAATAAGGACTCCAGCTTTTTATCTGAAGGGTTCCTTAACACCTGGGCATTATCAACAGGGCAGGCCAGGGATTTACTTAGGGATGCAACCCCCCCCCCCCCCCAGTTCCAAAAAGCTTTCCTGCATAGGATATATTAGAAGGAGCAACAATCTCAATCTGTTCGGGTGCACCCAGTCAGCATATATCACCCTCTCAAGGAGAGGGTGCAAGCGAATCCCTGCACACCTTGTGGCATTTTAATGACCCAAGGGAGGAATACACATCCACAGGACTCTCCGAGGTAACCTGAATGCTGCACGTACCTTATGTGTAAGTACCTGGATCAGCAGCCTCTGAGATTGAGAGGCAGGTGTCCTTGGGGATTCTTCTGGCTCAGGACTCTCTGAAGCAGAAGTGTCTGCAAAAGAATCGGCCAGATCCCTTGTAGCTACCTCCTCTCCCTCATCAACCCATTCTTGCTCCAGAATCGGAGGGTTAGGGGAAGGAGACCTGTCACCCTTCTCACCCTGTGTGGTAGAAGCAATCATAACAGCAATCCTGATTTCCAAGCTCAGTAAGGCTGCCAATAAGTCATCTTTAGTAACATACTGTGAGGAAACCAATGAGGGGTCAGCTACCATACCAGGACAGCCGCAGCGGCTTAGATAGCCCGGTCACTTCTGGTCTCTCAGGGGAAGCAATGGCAACAGTGATTTGACTAGCGTCAGCAAGGGCTGTGGTAACACACCTGTGCCTCTAGCCTTATTACAGGCAGCTTTGCTCCCCCCTGTGCTTCTTGGAAGCCATGGCTGCTAGTGCATGCACTGCTTTGCCCACGTTCCCCGAAACCAGCTTCCTGCCCAGCCTGACACAGCTCCCACCCCTAGACTCACGTGTCACCAGGAGGATCTTTAGCCTGCTCTCCAGCCCTGTCCTGACTGCTTCAGGCGACTGTCCTGCGACCTCCATTCACTTACATAGTAAAAAGACAGATTAGTACTGGCGCAGGCTCCCCCTGGTGGCAGCTTCACAGGAACTGCAGGCAAGACCAATCATGACTGTCTTTCTAGCTGAGCCCTCTGGTGGTGAGAAAAAAGAAGTGCAGGCAAAAGGAGGGAAATTTTTTTCCTATGTTTACAGGAAGCCAGCTGGCTTCAGTAACATTATCCCCATTGGATATTACTCACCATTCCCGCCGCAGGGCCTGGAGGAGACTGCAGGCCCAACCTTCACCCATCACGGCGGGTTTTGTCTCAAGGACGGGGTACCCATTCTGAGGGTCCACTCCCTTGGACCTGTATAGCACCCTGCAGGCGTACCTTGGTTCAGTGTTCCAGGTTTACCTACACACAGGATCCAGCACCATATATGGTCGCTTACAGGCAAAACCTCGCAGTTTCTTCTGTCTTCTTAGAGAGGCCCGGGTACCATTTATCTTAGCTTAATGCTGAATCCCTGATTCTAAAAGAACCTGTGTGGGAACCAGCATAGAAGCTCCACAGAGCTGTAGAAGTGACCATCCACCCTCAGGACACTGGCGAAAAAACTGAAGTGCTCCCAGTGTGGAAGGGGTTATATAGGAGGGGGAACTACCTGTTTGTTTTTTATTGATTACCAGTGTCTATTCACCTATAGGTGGCATATAACCCAGTATGTATAGAATATATAGCCTGCTCTGTGTCCCATGATGTCCGAGAAAGAAAATAATTTTAGATGTATATTAAATGCAGATTTTGCAGGTTAAAATAATAAGTGCTTTTATTATATTTTTTACACTGCAGCTTGAAAAGCATTGCACCCGTGATCAGTGGCACTGGCAGAAGAGATCAGTAGATGCACAAAGCACAGAGCACACTGCTTGTACGAGCCGCTCTGTGCATGAAACTGTGACCCAATTACACTGAATGCAGAGAACGCAGAGAGAGCGAGAGCTGCCAGATTTTCACTGAGATCGGAGGTGGGCGGGACTGAACAGCTAACACCCGCGTCCCGCCCACCTCCCAACATCAAGTTGAAAATCTGACAGCTCTCTCAGCATTCCAGTGTAATTAGGTCACAGTTTCATGCACAGAGCGGCTCGTAGAAGCAGCCTGCTTTGTGAATCTTCTCATCTCTCACATCCATTGCGGGTATGTGATGCACACATACCCCTCAATGGACGGTACCCCGCCCCCTTTTCGGCATCGGCCGGTTCTTTTGTTTCGGCCGATACCGAAAACACAGATTTTGGCCGAAAATTACGATAATTTTCGGCTGCCGAAATTTCGGTGCATCCCTAGGGGGAGAGACAGTTTTAAGGCCAGTTAGGTATAGGTTGGAATTTCACTTTAAATAACAAGAAAAAGCTTTTCTCGTATTAGCTTCCTGAAATGCCCTGTACAGTAGGCTGGGAGAGGAAGGTCAGCGTTTTTGGCCAACCAGTTCTAACATATGCCCAGTGTTGTCAGCCTTGCCGCGTACAAGAAAGGCAAGCATGAAAGTGATCTCAATGTGCAGCTGCGCCTTTATTATCCAGTCACAGACTGGGAGAGAAGTGGTGGCTAAGGAAGGAGTACATCTGCAGCCTTATTATTTGGTCATCGTTTAGAAAAAATGAATACTGTTCCCATAATTTCATGGGGTGAGAGTTTGGACAGAAGATACTTGCAACTATAGTAAAGGAGGGAAAGACATAATGGAACATAGTTTTGATTTCTGGCAAATTTGAATTAAAGTAAACCTAATTTCAGAATTCTCCATCAACTGTGCTGATCTTTGTAAACTGAAATCCAATTGGTTAACAAGGGCTGTTGCACTCTATACATTAGCACTATTTTTCTTTGCAGTTCTTTTTTCAGAAAATGAAGAAGAATTGTAAAAAACATATCTGAGCTCCCAGCGCAAAACCACATGTTTCTAATGCATTCTACATCAGTAAGTGCAGTAATAACATTGTTAAAAAAATAAAAAAAAAAAATAAAAAACAAACTTACTTTGCAAGCTGTTTTGTAGTCATTTCGGTATTCCATGCACCATAAAAATCATGGAGCTACAAGAGGAAAAAAAAAGGATTTTTTATTTAACATCATCAACTTTGGTCAAAGTTGAAAGATTACAAGAAAACAAAACAACTCCTGCGCTCTGATCCATCGGCCCAGAGATAAATCGGCGAGAATGAACAGTCACTAGAAGTATGAAAGTCACTTTGCACTCTCCAAAAGGTACTACGAAAAAAAACACAAGAGGGCGCACCGACCTAGTGCAATACCATTAAAACGTTTATTAAGAGCAATAAAGGTAAAATATATATACTCACAAGCGGTCCCTCTATTGAAGTGTAGACAGTGCAGTCTGCTGAAGGCACCATTTCCACACTTCTTTGCCGCAATGCTTTTAATTTTGCTCCGCTTGGGAGTATATATATATATATTTTACCTTATTGCTCTTAATAAACGTTTTAATGGTATTGACTAGGTCGGTGTGCCCCTCTCGTGGTTTTTTCAAAGTTGAAAGATGAAAAAACTCTCTGCTTTGATTGTGCTTCCTGCTAAGTGGAGAGCTCTAACTATGATTCTGCAGGGGAGTCAAACTGCAGAGAGACTGCTGCTTCCACAAAGAACAAGGATTCTTCTCTGCAACATGCTGGATGGGGACAGGCTTTCCTACTGCAGCTTCTTGTGATGGAGTACCACCACAGCATGACAATTAAAAAACAGGCTTGCTTAAAGTAGAGCTGCACGATTAATTGTAAAAAAAAAAAAAAAAAAAAAAAAAAAATATAAGAAGACCAAAACGCAATCTCGATTCAACCTCCCTCACAATCTGAATTTGGCTTTTCCGGCGGTTCTATGTAAACAGTGCAGAGCTGTTCTCTGCTCCCTCACAGCTGTCAAAAAAAAGCAAAAGCCTCCAGCAAATGTTAATCAACATTTCTCAGTGCTGAGAGATCGCTATAAACAATGTAACGTTTGATTCTTTTAGATCAAAGGGGATGAACTTCGGTCTGTAAATGAGGGCAATTTAACCCCTTCGTGCCTAAGCCTTTTTCTGACACTTGTTGCTTACAAATTAAAAGCAGACACACACACATTATATATATGCGCAATGACCCTAGAGAATAAAATGGTGGCTGTTGCAATATTTTATGTCACATTGTATTTGTACAGCGGTCTTTCAAACAATTTTTTGGGAAAAAATACACTTCAATGAATTAAAAAAAAAAAAAAAAACTAAACAGCAAAGTTAGCCCAATTTTTCTGTATAATGTGAAAGACGATGTTACGCCGAGAATCGTGACCTTTATTTTAAGCAACAAAAATGTGGTTCTCATTTTTTCCAGATTCGTGCAGCTCTAGCTTAAAGTGATGTTGTCACTCCATTACAGGAAGCTGCAGTAGAAAAGCCTGTCCCCAGCCAGTGTTCTGAAATTTGAACTCCCATTAACGCCTCCTTTGTGTTAAGACGTGTATAGAACATGTTTACATCATTCTCGTGTTTTCCAGGTGCCTCCTTTGTGTTGGTTTTCTATTGTATGGATTCATGTACTATCATCTCAGCTAGTAAAGCTTTTCAAGGCCTTGTTTACACATGCGGTTGAGGGGCTGTAAACCCAGTGGTTGAGCTGCATTTTTACTGTCCCTCAACCACTCTCCCTTCTGGGCGTTCCTGACTTCTAAGCATGCCTGTTTTGCACGTACAGCTTTGTTGGACCAACTTCTCTGTACACATGGTACAACAGTCATACAACCGCTTGTTGTACAACCAAAGTTTTCTAGTCTGCTCATCCAACTTCAGTTGTAAAATCGTTGGTGGCTCCTGTCCGTTCTCACAGCGCAGCAGCTGCCCAGGGAGGGGCCGCGAGCAGGGGAAGGATCCCCGTTCAATGAGGAACGCATCTCTGTGTTAGATGCGTTTCCACTGAACTTAATAGGCTGGGAATTCACACCGCATTGCACAGATTTTCTGTGCAATGCGGAAGTGTAAATGCACCTCACATGTGAGCCTGACACATTGAAAACAACATGTTTTCAAGTGTCATGCGACTTGGGTGCGGTGTAAGCCACATCCGGTTAGCATAGGTGTGAACCCAGCCTTAAGGTTTGTCCTCATATTATATGGTTTTGCAAAATCTAAAGACAAAAATCTGCAGAAAATCTAATAGTGTGTATGGGGTCTTACAACTCTACTTCCTCTACCTTTCTACATTGGGGTCCCCCAAGGTTCTGTTCTCGGACCTCTCCTATTCTTTATCTACTCCTCTTCTTTGGGTCAGCTGATCCATGGCTTTCAATACCATTTCTAATTCATCATTAATCTAACAGATATATCAGTCTGGATGTCACACCACTTCCTCAGACTCAATACAGTAGAACCTCAGATTGTGAGCAATGCGATAAACGAGCATATCGCAACACGAGTTTTTTTTTTTTTTTATTAAATCCTGACTCAGTTTGTGAGCACTGTCTCGCAAAATGAGCAGGATTAAGCATCTGTGCATGCAATAGCGCATGTGGCCAGAGGTGAGGGGGCGCTAGTGAGCCTCGGAGACGCTCGAAAGCATTTGGAAATACTTAGAAATACAGAAAGTGTAAACAGTTCCCGAGCATTTCTCTGAGCCTCACCAGCGCCACCACACCTCTGGCCACATATTGTATTGCATACAGCCGGACCTCTGGTCACAAAGTGCTGCATTGACAAGCAGTGACTGGAATTAATTATCCGAGTTTCCATTGTTTCCTATGGGGAAACTTGCTTCGATATACAAGTGATTTGGATTAAAAGCATTCTCCTGGAACGGATTATGCGCGTAATCAAAGGTTCCACCGTATATCCATTAGGGCCGAAACAATGAATAGATTAATCGACAACTAATCGATTATTAAAATAGTTGTCGACTATTTTCATAATCGATTAATCAGCCAGCTGATTAGTTGGCCTGTGTTAAGAAAGCATTATTTGTTTACATATCAGGAAATACAGTGCAGCACACATACAGCTCAGTACACCATCCATAGATTTCAGAAGACACAGTGCAGCACACATACAGCTCAGTACACTGTCCGTAAATGTTAGTGCCTGAGAACTTGTGAATGTGTGAGGAGCAATGCATCATGGGACATGTAGTCATGGGCAGGAAATGAGAGGTTCCAAAAGGTAGAAGTTTTTTTTTTTTACCTTGCTCTAGGGTCTTTCTATACTCTACTCTGCAGCTTGATATTTGGGCACTCTGAAGGCAGGAGGAGCCAGAAGTGTTGACCCCAGAAGAGGGGAATCAGGGCTGCTCTGTGAAAAACCATTACACAGAGCAGGTAAGTATAGCATGTTTGTTATTTAAAAAAAAATACTTTAAGGACTGTGTGCAGGAAGATCAGCATCTGAACCCAGAGAAGGTGAAGGCTGATAGACTGGAGGTAATAGAAGGCATTGCAATTACATTTAAAGTAAACTTTTACCAGTATTGTGCATTTATATCTAAAATGATCATATCCATGAAAAAAAAAGTCTCAGCTTTTAGCACTACTTTAATATAAAAGATTTCTATCTCCCTTCCACCCGTCATATAACTTCACATCCGACTCCTAGGTAAAATGCCCGTATATCCTACTTCTGGGTGTATTTATTATATATGCTTCTGTCTGTTATTCTCAGAGAGGATTAGAGACTTTGCTCCCCAACCATATAGTTGGTTATTTATATTTACCACTACATAGAGATATTTAAGACAAAATTGCCTTTTTTTTTCTTTTAAAACTTTAAATATTCACTAAATTTTACACCACATTTTTTTGTAAGGTTATTATCCGATTAATCGAAACAATAATCGACCAACTAATCGATTAAGAAAATAATTGTTAGTTGCAGCCCTAATATTTCCTCCCTCATATGCCCCTTCCCCTGATTTCTCTGTCAAGATCCAAGGCACCAATATCAATCTGTCCCCACACGCCAAGGTCCTAGGTGTAGTCCTGGACTCTCCTTTTGGCTCCACGTCCAATCACTGTCCAAATCTTGCCGCCTCAACCCCCACAACAAATACGCCCCTTCCTTACCAATGACATTGCAAAGCTTCTAAATTCACTCCCTGGTCATCTGTCACCTTGTCTACTGCAACTCCCTTCTCATTGGCTTACCCCTTACATAGGATGTCCCCCCTTCAGTCCATCATGAATGCTGCTGCCAGGCTCATCCATCTTACCAACTGCTCAGTGTCCCCCACTCCTCTCTGCCCATCGCTCCACTGGCTTCTGCTCACCCAACAAATTAAATTTAAAATAATAACTTATAAGGCCATCCACAGCTCTGCCCCCAGTTACATCACTAACCTAGTCTCAAAATACCAACCAAATTGTTTTCTTGTTTCCTCCCAAGACCTCCTGCTTTATCCTCCCATGCCTGCCTCCAGGACTTCTACTGAGCCTCTCCCATCCTGTGGAACTCCCTACCCCAATCTGTCTGCCTATATCCTACCTCTGTCCACTTTTAGACGATCTCTGAAAACCCTTCAGAGAAGCCTATCCGGCCTCCACCTAACAAATGTATTTTTATTTTCTCCATCAGCCCATCCCCCACAGCTATTAGCTTTTGTATCACTTGACCCTCCCTTCTAAATTGTAAGCTCTAAGGAGCCGGGCCCTCTGATTCATTCTGTATTGATGTGTACTGTCTGCCCTCTTATTGTAAAGTGCTGAGCTAACTGTTGGCACTATATACATCCTGTGTAATAATAAATGTCAGATCAATTTTAGCGTGATGCGACACAAACGGGACCATGTGATCAACACT
This sequence comes from Glandirana rugosa, assembly GCA_018402905.1. NCBI lineage: Eukaryota > Metazoa > Chordata > Amphibia > Anura > Ranidae > Glandirana > Glandirana rugosa. Next base: position 422,325 of record BLSH010305477.1, on the reverse strand, counting down.
GTCCACTGCAATGCACATCACTTTAACAGGTGTCCATGGGGCTTCTAAAATTCAAAAGAAACGCCTGCTTTGGACGCTCATATAAACTTAGCCTGACAGACAGCAAAATTAAAACACAGAATCTGGCAGCAGGGATTGTATCCAAAACTACAGACATTCCCATTAACAACAATGCTAGGACTCCCTCCGTGCTCTGCCTGCTAACTACAACCTAACAATGCATTCTGAGACCCAGCCATCCGTTCTATGGACTGAGGAAGCCCGAGCTACAGCAGTGACCGCTCAGAGCCTCCTACTCACCCCATCCGTACACCGACTCCGGGCCGAGTCTCTGAGAGTTCAAATCCCCCGCTGCTCCACCACTTCCGCTTCGTCACCACTGTGCGACACGACGTGAGCCGATGGAATGTCTGCTGTACAGCGTGGGAGGGCTCCGGCAGGGTGTGCAATCGATCGCGGGTGTTATGGATGTTGTATGGAACACGTGTGGATTCTGATCCTTTTTTTTGGCCATGCTGTTGGTAATCGCAGTCATTGAAGAAAACTTCTATCAGTGAATTTCCTGTACGGGCAGTGATATCGTGAGTGCTTCATGTATGACACCACACAGCATGATCCATGTGATATATTAGCCTCCGATCCTGAATCTCTCCCTGTGTGATGACCTGCGGTTCATCAGAGAATTATTGGAAAGTCTAAATATCAGCATAGCTCACAACTGTTCCTGATTTGGCGCAATGTCCCTTCTCTCCTCCTCATTTGTCCCTTATTTTGGTCGGATCTATATAGCATAGATCCCACCTGTCCCTGATTTTGAGGGACTGTCCCTAATTTGGAACTCTGTCCCTCTTTCCTCCTCATTTGTCCCTCATTTTGGTCTGAGATATATATATATATATATATATATATATATATATATATATATATATATATATATACACACACACACAGAGGCATAACTAGAACCTTCAGGGCCCCAGTGCTAAAAATTATGAAGGGCCCCCTGACCCCTGGCCAGGGCCCTCCCTCTTCCCACTGTTCCTGGGGCCCTTTACTCCCATTGTGGGTATTTTTATTACAGTCCCGCAGCAGGACCCTTTCACAAGTTCTGCAGCAGGCCCCCTTTCTGCCATCTTCGGGCCTCCCCATGATGGTGAAATGCCAGAGCCTGGTCACAATTGCAACCTTTGGAATCCTGATAGTTCCCTCACTGGTCTCAGTAGTTTATAATTTTTATTGTAATTTTATTATTTTTTTACCATTTCATTTTATTTATTTTACAATTTCATTTTTATTATTTTTTTTACAATTTTTATTAGGAGCCCTGTTGGGGGGGCTTTGATGAGATATCAGGGGTCTAAACAAACCTCAGCCCTCAATCTCCATCTGTGTAGCCTCAGCTGCACAGAATGAATGGACAGGAATAGTTGAGTACCAAGCCTCCCATTCATTCAGAAACGGAAGTATAGTAAAAACAGTTTACTATGCGTCATTTATGAATGAACCAATTGCTATCAATCACTGGCTCTGTCCATTCAGAAAAGGAAGGAGCCGGTAAATGCCAAATTTACTGACCCGTTCCTATCTCTCCAACATGACGCATCTTCTACAGCAGCTGGCAGTAGAGAGGAGGGGGGGAGACAGCAGCTCTGTGGGGTTGGGGGGGTCAGGGAAACACACAGGGACCCTGGGAACATCAGAAGACAAGAAA
>BLSH010305477.1:396461-415403 GCA_018402905.1 Glandirana rugosa | reverse complement strand
TGTGTGTATATATATATATATATATATATATATATATATATATATATATATAAAATTACATACATATACATACAACGATCCTTTATACTTAGAAAGAGGATGTGGATGAGAAGGTTTTGAGTATTCATAAAAAATAAAATGTAAGACAAGGTCAAAATTCCATAGTTTAGTTAGAGGATTGCTTTCATAAAAACTTTTTAGATACCTCAGTCCTACCCCATACATTCAATGTTGATGTGGAGGAGAAGGCTGATTCATTCTTAAACTTTGGTAGTCCTATATCGAGGTAAGGTTAAGGGAAACTGATGTAATCCTTATATTAATATTCATGTGGATGAGAAGGCTAATTCATTCTTAAACTTTAGTAGTCCTATATCGGAGATAAGGTGTAATCCTTATATTTAATACTGATGTGGATGAGAAGGCTATTTCATTCTTAAACTTAGGTAGTCTTATACCGGGGATAAAATTAAGGGAAACTGATATAAAAGTAGGTAATGTATCCTTGTATGGAAGAAGGGGGCGAGAAGGTTAATTTAAACATTTTTTTTTTTTTTTTTTTTAGAAATTTAAAAATGAATTGGTCAGGAACGAGAGGGTATATGAATTATTTATATGAAAGGTGTGAGGGGCCTAAAAGACAAGGGCCTAGAAGACAAAAAAACCCATATGGTACATAGGCATACAAGAAGGTCCTTAAATACAGAAAAACTCATTTTAATTTTTGGTCTGGGAGGATGTGGACGAGAAGGCTCACAAGTTGTTTATATGTAAAAGTTGTGTTTTGAATATGTAATGAAACCTGGCTAAAAAGACTAAAAATGCAGCTTCTCAAACGATGTAGAAAAAAGGCTCAAATGTAAAACACATAATATGTGTCATAAATAATTAAAAATTAGAAATAAAACAGTTTAAATCGATGTCCACATTGAGTCCTTTAGGTCTGAGACAATCTAAAAGGTAAATCCACCGCGTCTCATTCTGTGAGACTTCTATTTTCTTGTTACTTCCCCTCCAGTTTTCTTTTATTCTAACTATACCATAAAAAATGAGTTTACTGGGGTCTCTTTGGTGCATCTCATCAAAATGTCTGGAGAGGTTATGTTTCGGGAAGCCCTTCTTTATGTTTCTTACATGCTCAGCAATTCGTTTGTGTAAAGGTCTTGTCGTCCTGCCTACATATTGGAGGCGGCAGGGACATTCCAGAACGTATGTTACATGGGTACTATTACAAGTAATCACTTCTCTTATCTTATATTCTTTGTTGTTAGTACTAGACCTGAAACTTTCCTTCTTCCTAGGTTGCCTTTTAGTAGTTCTACATGGAAGACATTTGGAACAGCGAAAAAAACCTTTTAGACCAGATATTAGTTGTATCCCCCCAGGAGGATTAATAACATTATGGACTAGACAGTCTCTGAGATTACGAGCTCTCCTATATACGAAGGATGGTTTATTGGGGATGACTTTCCCCAAGGCTCTATCCATTTTCAGAATAGGCCAGTATTTCTCAATAATCCTCTCAATTTTTTTATATTGTTTACTGTATCCTGTAATAAAATTGATTGCCTCTTTCTTCTTCTTGTCTTCCTTTTTTTTCCCTTAAAATTTCCTTTCTAGGTATTCTTTTGATATCCTCCTTAGTTTTAATTAGTTCATTCCTTTGATACCCTTTTTGCTCAAATCTTTTGATCAGAGTCTCTGCCTGTAGTTCAAAGTCTTCTTCATTGTAGCAATTCCTCCTCATTCTTAGTAACGCTCCTTTCAGGATATTTTGTTTCCATCTGGGATGGTGACAACTGGAGGTAGGGATGTATCCATTACGATCGGTTGTCTTAAAATATGTTTTAGTTGCTAGTTTGTCTCCAGTTTTAAAAATATACAGATCAAGGTAGTTTAACCCTTCAGTATTTAGCTCTCCAGTAAATTTAATTCCATATATATTGTTGTTCATCTGCTCCAGAAACTGTTGCAAGGTGTCGTTAGTGCCTTCCCATATGATAATAATATCATCAATATACCTTCGGTACAATTTTAGCTCAGGTCTTCTTACATTATAGATGTATCTCTCCTCCCACATATCCATAAATAAGTTCGCTACACTCGGAGCATACCTGGCGCCCATCGCAACTCCTTTTTCTTGTATGTAGTAATCCTGATTATACCAAAAATAGTTATTACTCATTGCCAATTGTAGACCCTCCAATATATATTCAATTTGTTCCTGCTTTAGACTTGATCTCTCATGAAGAGCCTTCTCAACTCCCTTCAGGCCATCTTTCTGTATAATATTGGTGTAGAGGGAATTGACGTCTATGGTTGCCAAGATACAGTTCTCTGTTTTTTCCAATTGTTCTAACTCTAAAATCAGTTGTGTGCTATCCTTCAGGTGTGATCGCCCTTCCTTTACTAAGGGTTTCAGATATTGGTCCAGATACTCTCCTAGTCTTGAGAATACCGATTGAATGCCACTAATTATAGGTCTTCCTGGCGGTGTGGTGATGCTTTTATGAATTTTTGGAAGGTAATAGATAACCGGAGTTTTTGTGGACTCTGGAACAAGAAATCTTGCCTCCTTTTTATTCAGTATCCCCAGTACTTTTCCTTTTTTAACATATGCTTTGAGTTTTTTCTCCAATTCTTTTTTCGGGTTTTTCTTCAGTCTCCTGTACGTTCCCTCCACGTTTAATAGATTAGCCATTTCCTTCTCATAATCTTTTTTATTTAATATTACTATTCCCCCTCCTTTATCTGCAGGTCTTATCACCACATCTTTTTTCTCTCCGAGTTTTTTAATTGTCTTCCATATGTTTCCCTTCTTTGGTTTATCCTTCCCCAACAATCTAAAATCTTTTTCTACCATTTTTTTAAAAAACCCTATACATTCACTCCCAGGTACTTTAGGATTGAATATGGAATTATTCCGCAAAGTGGTTTGTTCGTAAACTGACTTCTCGTGATTCTCTGGTATTCAAAAGAATACCTAGAAAGGAAATTTTAAGGAAAAAAAAGGAAGACAAGAAGAAGAAAGAGGCAATCAATTTTATTACAGGATACAGTAAACAATATAAAAAAATTGAGAGGATTATTGAGAAATACTGGCCTATTCTGAAAATGGATAGAGCCTTGGGGAAAGTCATCCCCAATAAACCATCCTTCATATATAGGAGAGCTCGTAATCTCAGAGACTGTCTAGTCCATAATGTTATTAATCCTCCTGGGGGGATACAACTAATATCTGGTCTAAAAGGTTTTTTTCGCTGTTCCAAATGTCTTCCATGTAGAACTACTAAAAGGCAACCTAGGAAGAAGGAAAGTTTCAGGTCTAGTACTAACAACAAAGAATATAAGATAAGAGAAGTGATTACTTGTAATAGTACCCATGTAACATACGTTCTGGAATGTCCCTGCCGCCTCCAATATGTAGGCAGGACGACAAGACCTTTACACAAACGAATTGCTGAGCATGTAAGAAACATAAAGAAGGGCTTCCCGAAACATAACCTCTCCAGACATTTTGATGAGATGCACCAAAGAGACCCCAGTAAACTCATTTTTTATGGTATAGATAGAATAAAAGAAAACTGGAGGGGAAGTAACAAGAAAATAGAAGTCTCACAGAATGAGACGCGGTGGATTTACCTTTTAGATTGTCTCAGACCTAAAGGACTCAATGTGGACATCGATTTTAAACTGTTTTATTTCTAATTTTTAATTATTTATGACCCATATTATGTGTTTTACATTTGAGCCTTTTTTCTACATCGTTTGAGAAGCTGCATTTTTAGTCTTTTTAGCCAGGTTTCATTACATATTCAAAACACAACTTTTACATATAAACAACTTGTGAGCCTTCTCGTCCACATCCTCCCAGACCAAAAATTAAAATGAGTTTTTCTGTATTTAAGGACCTTCTTGTATGCCTATGTACCATATGGGTTTTTTTGTCTTCTAGGCCCTTGTCTTTTAGGCCCCTCACACCTTTCATATAAATAATTCATATACCCTCTCGTTCCTGACCAATTCATTTTTAAATTTCTAAAAAAAAAAAAAAGTTTAAATTAACCTTCTCGCCCACTTCTTCCATACAAGGATACATTACCTACTTTTATATCAGTTTCCCTTAATTTTATCCCCGGTATAAGACTACCTAAGTTTAAGAATGAAATAGCCTTCTCATCCACATCAGTATTAAATATAAGGATTACACCTTATCTCCGATATAGGACTACTAAAGTTTAAGAATGAATTAGCCTTCTCATCCACATGAATATTAATATAAGGATTACATCAGTTTCCCTTAACCTTACCTCGATATAGGACTACCAAAGTTTAAGAATGAATCAGCCTTCTCCTCCACATCAACATTGAATGTATGGGGTAGGACTGAGGTATCTAAAAAGTTTTTATGAAAGCAATCCTCTAACTAAACTATGGAATTTTGACCTTGTCTTACATTTTATTTTTTATGAATACTCAAAACCTTCTCATCCACACCCTCTTTCTAAGTATAAAGGATCGTTGTATGTATATGTATGTAATTTTATATATTTTATGTGTATGTGTGTATATATATATATATATATATATATATAATATTTTTTTTTTTTTTTATATGGGTTTTTTTATATGTGATTGAAAACAGGGTTTCTTATATATAAATATCCCCTATTTTAAACTAATTAATTTAGTGTATGATATTCCTGTTTGAACAGTTTTAGACTTCTTGTAAATCTGTGATTAAATCTTAGTGCGAATTTTAATATGTGGTTCTTTTAACTATGCGTGCATTGTATAGCAACCTTCTCGTCCACATCATTCCCTAAATGTATACTATGAATGACGAGAAAATTAACGGGATGTTTCAAGAGATAGTTATAAGCATAATGTGCGATATGCTGTTATGGGGAAGGTATATTCCCTTCCTGGAACCCGTGAACATTTAAATAGCATTTGTCGGAAATGAATAACAATATTGTGGCTTAAAATCCCGTTTGCAACATTCTTTTCATTGTTACCTCCGCCCCTTTGAACAATTTGAATTACTTGATTGGGTCTCGAGTAGGTTCCTGCCTCTCTGGGCTAGTATATAGAGCAAAATCCTCTTCATGGCCACAGCCTCAGATGACGTCAGGTATGACGAAACGCGTAAGAAGTGGCCTAACTTACGTGATTGCAACATTTCTTTGTTGAACGGTTACAGCAGAAGGAGCGCATAGTGGTTGGCAGGAAGGGATCCATACCTTCCTCAAGCAGGCATAGCTTGCAAACCCCGCACTGTCAGCGCAATACTTTTATTTTTTTCTATGTTACTTTTGTTTCTAATTTTTGTGAATAAAAATCCCATGGTTAAACGTGTTGCACTATCGGAGGACCTTTTTTTCTTGATTTTTTCTGGATAAACACTGGTGGAACGCGGGATGGCGCCATAGTGGATCCTGGATAACAGACAAGCCTGATCAGCTGAAGGAGACTTGGAACCAAGGAGAAAGACCCCATTTTACCACAGGCGTGATACCCCTGCAGGGGTGTGGAATCTTTGGTAAGTGCGGGCACAGGAGGGGAGCACAAGTCACTTCCATTTAGTGGATACGGCATCTGGCACATAAGTCACCTTTTCCATGAATGTTTTTATATCATCGGTTGGAGTATAACATTGGATCTGGATTTTATACAAATCCTTAATTTCTTGGAGTTTTATTATTTACGGACTTTTACGGATTGTTCACAGACTTTATTACGGACTACACTTTTGCACACTCTTTTACACAAATTTTTTTCACATATAAGTTTTTAATACTCACTCATTTTTACTTGGGTAAAACCCTTAGAGGTTTTATGGTACATATCTATTTGAACTTTTCTATTTCGATTTCCTGATTTTTTGATTTTACGGACTCATTACGGACATTGCACATTGTTGCACACTCGCACTTTATAAATTAACAGACACACCTATGAATACATTGAATTATTGACTAATGAGACAGCGCCATTCCTAAATACAAATTCATCTTTAGCACTACTTACCTTGCTTAGCAGGGAAAGTTTTGGAGGGCAGCAGTCTCAAAATTCACTATCTTGGCAGTATAAGTTTCTATATCCCAGCGCAGGAAATCCCCTTTAGTCATTTGTAATTCAGCTTTAGCTTCACTTTGTTTTGGAGAAACTGCAGGTGTGAAATATCAACAAACACACAGGGCATCGGCTAAGCTTCAACAAGGCTTCAAAAGTGCATCCCTGAAGCCTCATCGAAGCCTTGTTGAAGCCAGTGGCGGCTGGTGAAATTTTAGGATGGGGGGCCGCCAGACCCCACCCTTCCTTTTTGACCCCTCCCACTTCTCATAAGCCCTACCCCTTAGTTTCCACCCCTTGTGTCAGGAGTATACAGCCCAGCATTACCAGATAGGGTATACAGAGTCACCATACACCAGTATACAAAGCCCCAGATAGGGCATACAGAGCATCAGATACGGCATACAGGGCATCAGATAGGGTATATAGGGCATACAGAGCGGCGGCCCCCCAAATCCCCCCCCCCCCCCCCCCGAAGCACCTACCCTATCTAATAGCAGGCAGGCCAGGTCTATGCAGAGTTCGGCTTGCGGTCAGCATGCTGAGCAGCTCGGGACTGAAACCCCACGGAGTGCTGCGCCTGAGTAATCACACAGGCAGCACGTCTGCTACAGTCCCGCCCCCGCCCACAGCAACCAATAAGCGCCCCTTATGCACCAGCCGCCGCTGGTTGAAGCCTCTTCGAAGCACCGCTGAAGCCTCAAAAACACATCATAAAAGCTTGTTGAAGCTGTATGAGCTTTAATGTGCCTTGAAGCCAAAGCAAATGTTAACTAGCCCTTACTGTTACATTCAGCAGCGGCGGCACCACCCCGACTCTCTTATTGCCCTCGCCGCTGCACTGGTTGCTAGACACGTCTGGTGTCTAGCAACCAGTGACGTCGCGTCATGAGGCCGAGGCGAGGCCCCAGCATTCAGAGCGGAGGAGGAACTACTTAATTTGCGCAGGTCAATTTTGGCTACACCCACCTCCTCCATCTTCTCCAAACACACCAGAGCCCATCGCTATTGGTAGGTATGCACTCAGGAGCAGGATATCCTGAATGTTATGGAATGGCAATCAAAAAAAGCTTTGTGTACAACCAGTTAGGAAATGATACACATTTATTCAATTCAGTTGCAATTAAAAATACTAAAAGCACCCCTCCCCAATGCAGTGGGTCCCATTCATGCCAATTGGGGCACAATGGCTGCATGGATAAAATCACTACGACCGTGGCCTTATGCAATGACAACAGACAGTGCCACAAGAAAACATGTAAAGACCGTTGACGTCCATTTTGGACTATGTGATTGTATGCTGGGTGTTGACTCGGGATGAGCACAGGTATATTCAGATCTGGGGTTTCATTCACACCTTGGAGGTGTAATGGATTGGGTGTGTGTATGGCAGGGCTTGACAAATTTGCTTTGAATCTAGCTAAAAAAGTTAGGAGCCAGATTTTTAGTGTAGTGTGGGTTGTCAGCGCCCGGGGTAAGGCAAGTAATTTGTGCCCCCCTAACTCCAACATAACACTGTTAAATCAGCGTTATAGGCTGGCCAGATAGAGTGACACTAAAAACCTGTTATAGGGGGAAACTCCTTATTATGCCGAATGTATTGTGACTGCGGCATGTAAAATGCCCTCATCTGCTGCCTAATGGAGGTTAAGGTTGGCCATTGGTGGGTGCCAAAAACATGTCTCTACTGCACATTTTTACCACCCAACTGCACATCTAAATGAAGCCTTAGTGACACTTTAAATAAAATACAAAAAAAGGATGAAAGAAGTATCCCAGTGCTGCTAAACTTCTGCTGCCTCTTTGCAGCCACTTCATGCCTACATGTGTGTTCCCCAAGGTGACTTTTCATTGCTCTGGTGGGTTTCTGGTCACCATGAAATACTGGGGCCCAGCTGCACATAATGAGTGGTAATTGTTAATGGTACATAGGGCTTTATCAGAGGACATAGACTCTCTTCTAAAGCATATCCAGCTGCCTCCTCTCCCCCTCCTCCACCTCACAGCACACAGTAGAGCTGCACGATTGGCTAAAACGAGAATCGCAATTTTGTTGCATAGAATAAAGATCATGATTCTCTCTCTATTCTTACAGTGTAACATCTTTCACATTATACAACAAAATGGGCTAACTTTACTATTTCGTTTTTTTTTTAAATTCATTAAAGTGTATTTAAAAAAATGTGTTTGAAAGACTGCTGCGCAAATACCGTGTGAAATAAAATATTGCAACAACCGCCATTTTATTCTCTAGGGTCTCTGCTAAAAAAATATATATATAGAGAGTAGACCTACTCTACACTGAAGTTCAGCAGGACATCTCCTTGAGTTATATTGAGGATTCCCTATGGTGATCTGACAATCAGGAGCCAAGCTGTCTGAAATGTTTGCATGGTGATTTCATCTATGGGCTATATTTTGTATAACATCTGGTGAGTCTCTCCACATAGAGGGAAACCCCTTGTTTGCACGTGGTGTGGTGGAGGTGGTGAATAGAACAACTGGAACAGTGCAAAATTAGGATGCACAAACATCGCAAGAGGATTGACTTGATATAAAAACTATGTGTGGACTGTAAGCCCGTGTCTTTGGGCTCATTTTCAGCAGCCATTAGTTCAAGTTTATCGAGCACTGCTTCATATATTGGAGTGTAATATTGTATACTTTAATATTTGTTTATACACATTATAACTTGCCATTCTGGTGCATTAAAGAGAAGCTCCAGACCAAAAAAAAAAAAAAAATTATATATTCTATTTTAATATTAGGACCCTTACCTGTTCAGGAATCCAGTGGGGTTCTCGCCAAGTCTATTTTTCAATTGGCTATCTGGTGCTGGCGCCACCATCTTGACTAAGGGAGACCGGAAGTGAAGCCTTGCAGCTTCACAGCTGGTTTCCTACTGCTCGTGTGTGAAGCATGCTGCGCTTTCTGAATGGGGCGGGGGGGGGGGCCTAACTGTCAAAACCAGGTACCCGCTCCTCCCAAAAGGTACCAAATGTGGCGTGGAGCGGGAGGAAGCAGACAAGCAAACTTCCCCTTTTGGGTGGAGCTCTGCTTTAATGTATGCTTGTTAAAGTATATGTGAACCCTTATCTTGTCAAACAACCCATTCAGTTTAAAATAGAAATGAAAGGCAACGCGTTTGTGTATAGATATGTAAAATATATAAATACTTTTTTTTTTAAATAAGTGATTACATATAATCTGTTCTCAGCACATAGATAGGGATGGAAACTGCAGGGGGCATGTTAGCAAGAGGCAGAGAAAAAGCGGTACATTGATATTCCCAGTGAATAACACATCAGCACACATCTGACCATTGGAGGACAGGCAGGCTCTTCCCCCAGCACAGGATGGATGAGCATTTATGCCTAGCATGGTCAGTTTGAAATGGGGAAAACAGGGGAGCTATCAGGATCACCAGGTATTTTCCACAAAGGAAGAAATGCAAAGAGAATAGGATGCTTTTTACATACATACATGGTACAACAGACACATATCAGGAATATGAAATGTTGCGGTAACATACATTTTCACATGCCATCAACAACAAAAACAGGTAATAAAAATGGACATGCTGCAATTTTTTCAAAGCAGCACACTACAGTACATGCCAGGGCATTCCTGTACATTGTGGTGTGCTGTAGGCGTGTGCTTTGGGGTACAATTCAATATGAAACCTTGCGGTAATGCATGTAATGAGTTTTAACATAATGCAACAAACTGGAAAGGAGAAGTGTAAATGTGCCCTAAAGTATATCTAAAGCTAAAACATTTTACATTTTGGATATAACAGAGAATAATTACAGCTCCATCAAGTTTATATTATGCCATCTGTATCCTGTTGTAAAGATGTTCCATATTTCCTGCCCTATACACAAAGTGAAGGAAATGCCCTATTAGATAATTGTCACTGGGATATCCTCATTTACCCTCGATTCTTTTTCTGGTGTCAGCTAATTTTTGAATTTCCCTCCTGTTAGTCACTGTGCTCACTGCTAGTGCGGGTACATGCTACAATAAAAACCTGATGGAGGTTCCAACCCCCTAACACTCTATCCAAAACTAAGTTTTGGCTATACATTTAAACTAATGTGTATCTTTTTTCCAACCATAATATTTTTGGAGGTGTTACATATTCTAGTTCCATTCCATTGAATAATAATCTTCATTTTTTTTTTTTTTTTTGCAGGTCTATAACTTAAAATGAGTCTGAAAAATGTAAGAAAACAAAAGCGGTCAGACCATGAGGAAGAAAACCAGACACATAAGAAGAGAAAGATCCAACTTGAAACATCAGAAATAAATCAATTTGATATACAAAGAATCAAGGTAACAAATGAATTTAACCCCTTCCTGCCTAGCGTATAGTAAAATGACAGTTCGGCGGGAGCACTATTGTTCTGGGAAGACGTCACATGACGTCCTCCCAGAATGCACCTCTCGTGCTGCTGAAAAAGCTATATACAAAAGATAAGGCCCTTTGCACCCCACTAAGTATGCAGCCACATAGTGCCAACCCTTAGTTAACCACTTACCAACCGAGCCTGTTTTTTGGGTTCTGTCGTTACGAGTTAAAAACATGTTTTTTTTGCTGTAAAATTACTTAGAACCCCCAAACATTATATATTGTTTTTTTTTTTCTAACAGGCCTAGAGAATAAAATGGCGGTCATTGCAAAATTTTATGTCACACCGTATTTGCGCAGCGGTCTTCCAAGCGTGCTTTTTTTAAAATAAATTCAGTTTTTTTTAGTTAAAAAATAAGAAAACAGTAAAGTTAGGCCATTTTTTTCCCATATTGTGAAAGATAATGTTACGCCGAGCAAAATGATACCCAACATGTCATGCTTCAAAATTGCGTCCCCTCGCGGAATGGCGACAAACTTTGCAACTTAAAAATCTCCATTGGCGACGTTTAAAACATTCTACAGGTTAGCAGTTTTGCGTTACAGAGGAGGTCTAGCACTAGAATTATTGCTCTTGCTCTAACGATCGCGGCGATACCTCACATGTGTGATTTGAACACCATTTTCAGCGTTCGCTTCTGCATGCAAACTCGCGGGGACGGGGAGCTTTAAATTTTTTATTTTTTTTTATTTTTACATTGTTCTTTTAAAAAAAAAAAAATGTGATCACTTTTATTCCTATTACAAGAAATGTAAACATTCCTTGTAATAGAAAAAAAGCATGACAGGGCCTCTTAAATATGAGATCGGGGTTTAAAAAGTTCTCAGATCTCATATTTACACTAAAATGCAAACAAAAAAATAATAATTTGAAAAAAATGACATCTCAAAAAAAAAAAAAAGGCCCTTTAAGACTGTTGGGCGGACGTGACTTCTGACGTAATTTCTGCCCCGCCATGTTATGGAGACACTGGGGGGGTCCGGTAAGCGGCGGAGATGACCGGAAAGCGGCGGGAGGGCACCTCTTCCCGCCGCTGATAAAAGTGACCTCGCTGCGAATCCGCCGCTAAGACCACTTTTATCCTCTTCAGAATCGCCGGCTGAAAAAAACGCTGCAGGCACCATTCAGATATCACCACTCAAACCCAAGGACCTATATACACGCCCTTGGTCGTCAAGTGGTTAATATAGTAAATAGAGGACAAAGTGAAGAGCTTGTAGGGTGTTACTGCTCACCTCTGGGTATATAAATTTACACTAATAACCAAATTTATAAAAAATATTTCCAAAATGTATTAGGCACAGCGCCAGAACACAATAAACATACATGCAAACACAGGACTACAAAAGTGGTCCATAAATAGATAAAAACAATTCATTTAGAAAAGGTTGGTGTTGAAGAATATTTTGACAATTTCTAATATTCAAAGCTATAATCCTTCTTACAACACCCCACGATAGTCAGGAAAGTCCAGACTGAGGGGAGACCGAAAAATCAGGACTGACATCTGTGTAAGTACCGCTCCCCAGGAGAGGGTCTCTCATTCAATTATACCAACGAGCCCAAAGGGGTAACCCGCAGTGGGATGTCCATGCTGCCTTGCGGACACCTCGGGAGACCCAGAGATAGGACGGCATTGGTACGGATCTCTTCGGTTACTTCCGCCCTGATTTTGGTTGGGTCTTTCTGCTGTTGGTACCATTTGTTTTTCGGACCACAAGGCTCTGTTGGAAGATTTATTTACATGTGGTTCAATTTACCAGAGTGCTAGGACTTGTAGGTGGTGTCCGCCCTTGGTATTAGTCTGTACCCAGCATTTTGGCTATATTTATGAGATCAAAGTGGTTACCCCTTTGGGCTCGTTGGTATAATTGAATGAGATATCCTCTCCTGGTGAGCGGTACTTACACAGATGTCAGTCCTGATTTTTTGGTCTCCCCTCAGTCTGGACTTTCCTAACTATCGTGGGGTGTTGTAAGAAGGATTATAGCTTTGAAGAAGCGAATATTAGAAATTGCGAAAATATGTTGGCAAAATATTCTGACACCAATCTTTTCTAAATGAATTGTTTTTATCTATCTATGGACCACTTTTGTAATCCTGTGTTTGTATGTATGTTTATTGTGTTCCGGCGCTGTGCCTAATACATTTTGGAAATATTTTTTATGAATTGGTTATTAGTGTAAATTTGTATACCCAGAGGTGAGCAGTAACAACCTACAAGCTCTTCACTTTGTCCTCTACTGTTTTTTTTTTTATATACTGTCGCCAGTCAGTGTCCCTGATCACCGCCAGTTGTATGATAATGCTGTACTACACTAGTGACAGTATGTAAAAAAAAAAAAAAAAAATTGTCATTTTGTTATTTTAATTTCTAAATAATTGTGTCAAAAAAGTACCGTCTTTTTTTCATTTATTTAGCAAAAAATAAAAACCCAGTGGTGATTAACCACTTCAGCCCCGGAAGGATTTCCCCCTTTAGGACCAGAGCCCTTTCTGTGATTCGGCACTATGTCGCTTTAACTGAAAATTGCGCGGTCATGCGACGTTGTACCCAAACTAAATTTGCGTCCTTTTTTCCCCACAAATAGAGTTTTCTTTTGGTGGTATTTGATCACCGCTGCGTCATTTCTGATCACCGCTATAAACAAAAGAAGAACGAAAATTTTGCAAAAAAAAACCAAATTTCTTACTTTTTGCTAAAATACAAATCCAAAAAAAAAATATAAAAAAACATTTTTTTTCATCGGTTTTGGCCGATTTATATTCTTCCTCATATTTGTGATAAAAAAAAAATCGCAATCGGCGTTTATTGATTGGTTTGCGCAAAAGTGGTCGCGTTTACGGATGATGAGAATTCATTTCTGGGGTTTTTATTTTTTTTATTTTTTACTAGTAATGGCGGCGATCTGCGATTTTTAGCAGTACTGTGATATTTCAGCGGACATGTCGGACCATTTTGACACTTTTTTGGGACCATTGGCATTTATACAGCGATCAGTGCTATAAAAATGCACTGATTACTGTGTAAATGCCATTGGCAGTGAAGGGGTTAACCTGCAGGGGGCGCTCTAAGGGTTAACTGTTTTCCCTGGGCGTGTTCTAATTGTGTTTGGGCTGCCCTAACAGGGGAAGGAAAGTGATCACAGTTTCCATGTAGAGGAAGGCTGTGACCACAGCCCTTCCCCCCCCCCCCCCCTCAAAGAACAGAGGTCCATGTTTACTTACACAGACCTCCGTTCTTTCACTCCGGGGGGGGGGCATCGCGGGTGGCCGGCGGAGATCGAATCCGCCACACCCGCTCCCTGGCCCTCCCCGGACACAGTGAGCGCACGGGCGTGCCTCCGGCGGTGCGCGTGCGCTCACTGTGCACGATCTCGCAGCGATTTGCGCAGAGGAGCCACTCTGTCGCCGTCAATTGCCGACCAGCGGTCGGCAAGCGCTTAAATACCACCAAAAGAAAGCTCTATTTGTGTGAAAAAAGATAAAAATGTCTTATGAGTACAGTGTTGCATGACCGGTCAATTGTCATTCAAAGTGTGACAGCGCTGAAAATTGGCCTGGGCAGGGAAGGGGGTGAAAGTGCCCGGTATGGAAGGGGTTAATCAAAACCTATCTACTATAATAAAGGTGAACTCCTGGAATTCAGCCACTTTGCATAATGTGCTGGATTATTAGGGGTTAAGTCCAATGAGGTGCATGCCACCTCGTGGTCTTATCTCTAATTTACAATTTGTATTTTTACTGAGCGCCGTGAACATATCTATTGATACACACTATTGGCAAAAGTTTTAGGCAGGTGTAAAAAAAAATGTTGTAAATCAAGAATGCTTTCAGAAATACAAGTGTTAATAGTTTATTTTTATCAATTAACAAAATGGAAAGCAAATGAACAGATGAGAAATACAAATCAAATCAATATTTGGTGTGACCACCCTTTGCCTTCAAAACAGCATTAATTCAATCAATCCATCAATCACAAACTCAATCAATTGCACACCGTTTTTGAAGGAACTCGGTCGGTAGGTTGTTCCAAACATCTCGGAGAACTGATCACAGATCTGCTGTGGATCTAGGGCTGCCTCAGATCTTTGTCTCTTGGTGTAATTTTCTTGGCTGTTGAAATCGATCTGAAGAGTGCCAAAACAGGGTGATTTCTGTGGTGGATTTAGTTGCATTTGATGTAATCTTACTATGTATTTGAGCTACTTTTTCCAATAATTGATTAATTAAAGGGCAGCTCCACCAGATGTGCGCCAATGTACCAACCTCTTTCATACAGCTCAAGATACAGTAAGTTTGAATTAATGGGAGAGATTTAATGCAATCTGAGAGGGGATCTAGTTTTAAATTTCTGACAAGATCGACGGGTATTTTATTTTTTGGCACATATCAACAGATACTCACATTTTCAGTGTTGTATGAACCCTCTCAACCCGCCTCCCCCTACATTTTCGTATGTTAGGAAATTTACTATCCATAACCACTTAAAGACCGCGTCGCATAGATTTACTGCTGCAAGGTGGCAGCGTAGCGCAAATCGTCGTCTATAAACGGTGATCCGCGCACGTGCAGATAAGGGGCGCGCACTGCCGGCGGCACACTTTCTGAGTGGGGCTGCAGGTTTTACGGACTCGATGTCCTCCGGCGACCCACGATCTCCTGTGAGAGAAGAGAAGGGGAGAACCGCCAATGTAAATACGGCGGTTCCCCGCTATGTCAGGTGGCATGACAGAGATCTACTGATCCCTATACTCGGGATCAGTTAGATCTCTTATGCCCCTGGCAGCCCAGCCCCCACACAGTTAGAACACACCTAGGGAACACAGTTAACCCCTTGATTGCCCCCTGCAGGTTAACCCCTTCACTGCCAATGACATTTATACAATAATCAGTGGCTATTTAAATTTCTGATCGCTGTATAAATGTCATTGGTCCCAAAAAAGTGTCAAAAATGTCCCACATGTCCGGCCCAATATCGCAGTCCCGATAAAAATCGCAGATCGCTGCCATTACTAGTAATAAAAAAAAAATGTAAAAACGCAGTAAATTAATTCTCATGGTTTGTAAACACGGCAACTTTTGTGCAAGCCAAAGGCCGATTGCGATTTTTTTTTTTTTTTTTTTTTTACCACATATATGTAGAAGTGTATATATATCAGCCAAAAGCGATGAATACATTTTTGTTTTTTTATATATTTATTTTTTAGGAAATATATTTTAGCAAAAATTAAGAAATACTGTTTATTTTTTTTTTTTTTGTTTTTTTTTTTGCAAAATTGTGGCTCTTTTTTTGCTCATAGCGGTGACCAGGAGTGGTGCAGAGGTGATCAAATACCACCAAAAGGAAGCTCTATTGGTGGGAAAAAAGGACGCCAATTTTGTTTCGGTACAGCGTTGCACGACTGCACAATTGTCAGTTAAAGCGATGCAGTGCCGAATCACAAAAAGTGCTCTGGTCCTAATGTGGGCTGAAGTGGGAAAAAAAATCATGTTATACTTAAAGTGGTTGTCAACTTGTGACAACCACTTTAACCTACAGGTAAGCCTATGATAAGGCTTACCTGTAGGTGCACTGCATATCTCCTAAACCTGTACGGTTCAGGAGATATGCAGCGTATTTGCTGTGCCGACGTCATGTCGGCACATGCACAGTGAAGGAACGGCCTGTGTGCCGTTCTTCCACTGCGATCGTCACGCGACACCGGCCGGTCATAGCGCCGGAGTCGCGGCCCCCCCCAGAAGGAAGAGGGGTAAAAGATGGATGCCGCCAGCCAGCAGAGGGGACATCACTGGACGCCGCAGGCTTCGTTTGCAGGTAAGTGGCACATAATGGGCTACTATGCGATGCATAGTAGCCCATTATGTTTCTACTTTACAGGGGGACATAGAGGAAGTAAACCCCATCTGGGTTTACTTCCTCTTTAACTGCCTTGTGCAGTTGTTTTGCACAGAGCAGCCCAGATCCTCCTCTTCTCGGGTGCCTGGCTGGAGCTCCTGGTCCCTCCCTCCTGTTGATTGCCCCCACAGTAAGCAACTTGCTATGGGGACACCCAAGGCGAGCTGCAGCTCCATGTATCCATTCAGACACGGTGCTGTGGTTCGGCCCCTCTCCTGATTGGTTGAGTTTGATTGACAGCAGCGGGAGCCAATGTTGCCGCTGCTGTGTCTCAGCCAATCAAGAGGGAGAGTCCCGGACGACCGAGGGACTCGTGGACATTGCTGGATAGAGATGGGACTCAGCTAAGTATTAGGGGGCTGCTGCACACTGAAGGTTTTTTATTATAATGCATAGAATGCATTAAGATAAAAAACCTTCTGCCTTTACAACCACATGGGCTATATGTCATGTCCAGTGCAGGTAAGAAAATAAAGCAACTAACAGGTAATACAGACACGTTAACATTGCTCTTTTGAACATATTTACCATATATTTTAAAAGTTGATGAGATTTTTTGGTACATTTTAGGAATTCATTAATGTCTTCTGAGATGCTCATAGGTTAAATATTTGTGTTCTGTTTCATTTCCAGAAAGCACCAAGATTATCCCCGGCATTGTTTAGCAATACCTGCGAGATTCAGCATGGATCCTTGCACCAACTCATAAAATATGCTGTGCTAGGAAAAGAGCGCTCAACACAGGCAAGGTACATCAAGAAGCATTTTGATGCTTGTGCTGGAACATTTCAGATGTAGCAATATTTTTGTCATTTTATAATTCTGTGTCCATTCACATAGGGGCGACTTGCGCTCCGACTTGAGCCGCCTCAAGTCGCCCCAAGTCGCTTGACATTTGATCTTAATGTACACTACTGAAGTCGGAGCAACTTCAGAAAAGGTTCCTGCACAACTTCTAGGCGACTTCTATCTGACTTGTGTCCATAGAATTGAATAGAAGTTGCCTCCAAGTCGGATCCCCCATCTAAATCAAAGCGATTTTACAGTGAAAATAAAATAATTTATCCAGGGCAACCCCCTCCTTCCCTGCTCTGATTGGCCACAGGCAAAAGTCACCTGGCATGAAGTCGCGTTGTAAGTCATCTGAAGTCACGCTGAAAGATCTGGGATCAAAAAAAAAACCTCAGATCTCATATTTACACCAAAATGCAATGGAAGTGGCGTTTGACGTTGCTTCTACCCTTTAATGCTATGGAGCCGAGAGGGGGCTATCTTCCCCCTCAGTCGGCATCCAGGCATTGAGGGGAGAGGAACTGATCGTCTCCGCTGCTAGCGACGGATTCGGTAAGCGGTGGAGACGACCGGAATGCGATGTGAGGGGGATGGGGGAGCACCTCTCCCGCCCCCGATAAAAGGGATCTTGCGGCAAATCTGCCGCAGAGACCACTTTTATCTGAAAGCGGACCTCCCGCTGTAAAAAATTATACCGGGGTTATGATAGCTACATGTCAAAGTACCGACGTAAACTGGCTGTGAGCGGTCTGTAAGTGGTTAAAAATGAAATGTGGAGAATTCATTGCAAACAATAGTGTGCACAGTGCACACGCACAGTATTTATTTGTCTCAGGCATATCTCAGGGTTTTTTTTCTAAAGCATATTTAAACTCAAAAACAAAGACATCGTATATGCAACTTACCAAAAATTAAATATGGTGGCTGTGTCTATTTTCTTTTTTAATCTTTTTTTCCTTAGTGATCTGGCCAGTTACCGAGTTTCTGTCTTAGGGTGCCTCCATTCTAATAAGGAGCAACTTGGAAACCCTTGGGCAGCAGCGTTGTCAATCTGGGGAGAGAGTGTGTTAGATATACTAGCATATTTAGATGGATGATTGTAAACGATCAAATTATAAAACAACCCATTCAATATTTTTGTATAGATATAAAAATACATTCTAAATACCTAAATTCCCTATAAGAGCTGGGGGGAGAAGAAGCAGCAGTGCTCTGAGCCTCCCAGTGAATCGCTGTGCAGCAGAAGCGTGTCAGGACAAGTCTGATCATTGGAGGAGAGTATACTGAGTTCCCAGCACAGCTAGAGAACTGACCATAGTGTGTTTTCCTGCTTAGTGTGGTCAGTTTAAATAGGAACTCAAGGGGACACGCAGAAACACCAGGGATTTCACATAAAGCAATACAAAGAGAGCAGGATATTTTCTCATACAAGTACATGGTACAGCAGCCACATATCAGGAATATGATGTTTTGGGGTAACAAACGCTTTAACCACTTGCCGACCGCCCGCTGCAGCGTGACGGCGACAAAGTGGCTCATTATCTCAAACCGCCGTCACCTGACGGCGGCCTCGATAACTAGCATTGTGAGCACGTGCGAGCCGCCTGAGGCACGCCTGCATGCTCACTGTGTTCCGGGGGAGTCAGGGAGCGGGTAGGGCGAGCTCGATCACCACTGGCTACCCGCGATCCCTCCCCCCCCCCCCCCAGAGCAACAGAACAGAGTCCGCCGAGCGTGCACGAGTGTTACGATCAATAGCTCCGG
>BLSH010305477.1:382086-395341 GCA_018402905.1 Glandirana rugosa | reverse complement strand
GTTAACTAACAAATTAAATCTGAACTCCAATTAACATTTCAGCCTTGATTATTTGATTAAAATCTTTAAATTTGTTTTTGTAACTGCTTAAACTGTGTTTTATTGAGTTACATCTAAGGCTACACTCACACTGGCGATTTAAGCCAGTGCGAATTGCAGGGGCAGGAATCTTCTGATCCCCGCTTCTCCTGTGAGCGGCTCCATGCATCCGCCAGCCCCGTTCACTGTGATGATGTTGCCAATGGCCACAGCTATTCTCGGCTGTCCTCCACAGCTACCGATTACCTGCGGTGATCACTGCTGCACACATCAAAGCTGGTAATCACTAGCTGTGCAGACAGCCACATATAGCTGCAAATGCCAGCGTCTTGTGAACGGGGCCAGCAGACGCATCTGGCCACTCACAGGAGAAGCAGGAATCAGAACATTCCTGCCCCTGCAGTTCGCATTGGCCTAAATCGCCGCTGTGGATGTAGCCCTCCTGTGTTAGTCACTTATGTAAAGTCCATCTAACACTACTGGCTGGAGCACCGGATGAAGATAGGGGGGAAAAAAGCTAAAAACAGAAAACTAATGCAGCCACTATATCTAAGGACAGGTAAACTGCAATATGTTTATTTTTTGGGGTTTAGATACGTTTTAAAGATTGATGAGCTGTAGTGATACATATTTGGTTTTTGAGTTTAGATCTGCTTAAAGCAGAGCTCCATCCACAAGGGGAAGCTCTGCTTGTTTTGACCATAACCTGGCCCTTTTTTTTGGGGGGGGTGCCTGGTTTTGACAGATCCCCCCTCCCACTTCTGGCTCAGATCGATACAGCGATCTATGAACATATATGGCATCTTCTCTCCCCCCCCGCCGCAGCCTTTTTAAACACACACAGGCCCACAAGACTGCAGGATCATTTACAAATCTCAGTGCAAATCCAGCATCTGCACTCAGGTGACAACATCGCTGGATGCCTTAGGGCTTCTTTCACACATGCCCGTCCATTTTGACGGGCTCCACTTGTTCAGCAGGGATCGATCCGTTGATCCCCGCTTAGCCGGCAGATGACAGGTCAGTCTCAGCTCACTGTGCAGAGATGGACCGGTCAGACCCCCGCTCTCCTCTATGGGGAGATCGGATGAAAACGGATCCACCTGTCCCTTCTCATCCGATCCGCCAGACGGATGGAAAATAGGGTTTCCATCCATCTGTATTTAGCGGATCGGAGTGGATCAAATAGTAGTGGACATCCGTTGCTCCATAGAGGTTAATGGAGCGTCCGTTCAGGTCCGCCTGAAAGACTGACAGGCGGACCTTAACGGTCCGCATGTGTGAAAGAGCCCTCATATTAATGCCTTATGTTACAGTATTTGTAGCTGCTGACTTTCATTTTTTAGGCGGAGACTGGAGCTCCTCCTAAGTTTTTAGTGGGGTAAACTTTTACTTTTACAGACAGATGACCATGGGAATCCATTAGATGAAAACTAACACACCTGCTGTATATATTTTCTACATTACATTATTAGTCAGTAAGGATAAGTGTGTTTAAACAAGTTGTTTTCCTTTCTTCAAGCTGGTGCAGCATTCATCATCAAAAGCGTCTTCAAAGTGTTGTTGTCATTGTGTTGGAGGACCTGAGTCAGCACCACTTTTATCAGTTCTATATGCACTTTCTCTGTCTTCGGAGACTGTTCCAACATGTAAGTACAGACCTGAAATTGGCCTGCAGGCTACTTGTACACAGCTACAAAATCTTGTAAAATTAAAAACCAGGCATACAAATGTTTACTCTATGAACATTAATGAAAATTGTTTTACTTACAAAAAGATTTGTAGTTCTTCTCAGTCAATTTTTCAACCCGGGTACCACTGCCAGGCACAGCAGATAGGTCTTCTACCAACAATAAAGCAGCTGCAAAGCTTGGATAGCAAACCTGATGACACTGAAAAGATAAAACGAGCACTCTGTAAAAGAAGAAGTTTTCTTTGTACTTTCTAGCAGACTGATGAGTTAAAGCCGAACTCTGGGATTCCAGTTAATTTGCACCATTATTTGTTACATATATATATATTTTGTATGTATGTATGTGTATATATATATATGTGTGTGTGTGTATATATATATATATATATATGTGTGTGTGTATATATATATATATATATTACACACACAGTATCTCACAAAAGTGAATACACCCCTCACATTTTTGTTATTATTTTATTCTATCTTTTCATGTGACAACACTGAAGAAATGACACTTTGCTACAATGTAAAGTAGTGAGTGTACAGCTTGTATAACAGTGTAAATTTGCCTTCCCCTCAAAATAACTCAACACACAGCCATTAATGTCCAAACCGCCGGCAACAAAAGTGAGTACACCCCTAAGTGAAAATGTCCAAATTGGGCCCAAAGTGTCAACATTTTGTGTGGCCATCAATATTTTCCAGCACTGCTTTAACCCTCTTGGGCATGGAGTTCACCACAACTTCACAGGTTGCCACTGGAGTTCTCTTCCACTCCTCCATGGCGACATCACAGAGCTGGTGGATGTTAGAGACCTTGCGCTCCTCCACATTCCATTTCAGGATGCCCCACAGATGCTCAATAGGGTTTAGGTCTGGAGACATGCTTGGCCAGTCCATCGCCTTTACCCTCAGCTTCTTTTGCAAGGCAGTGGTCGTCTTGAAGGTGTGTTTGGGGTCATTCTCCTGTTGGAATACTGCCCTGTGGCCCAGTATCCGAAGAGAGGGGATCATGCTCTGCTTGAGTATGTCACAGTACATGTTGGCATTCATGGTTCCCTCAATGAACTGTAGTTCCCCAGTGCCGACAGCACTCATGCAGCCCCAGACCATGACACTCCCACCACCATGCTTGACTGTAGGCAAGACACACTTGACTTTGTACTCCTCACCTGGTTGCCACTACACACGCTGACACCATCTGAACCAAATAAGTTTATCTTGGTCTCATCAGACCACAGGACATGGTTCCAGTAATCCATATGCTTAGTCTGCTTATCTTCTGCAAACTGTTTGCAGGCTTTCTTTTGCATCATCTATAGAAGAGGCTTCATTCTGGGACGACAGTCATGCAGACCAATTTGATGCAGTGTGCAGCGTATGGTCTGAGCACTGACAGGCTGACCCCCCACCCCTTCAACCTATGGATATGACGCTGAGCACGTGCACGCAACTACTTTGGGAGACCATGGTGGGTCCTTTTCTGAGTGGAACCTGTCCTGTTAAACCGCTGTATGGTCTTGGCCATCGTGCTGCAGCTCAGTTTCATGGTCATGGCAATCTTTTTATAGCCTAGGCCATCTTTTATGTAGAGCAACAATTCTTTTTTTCAGATCCTCAGAGAGTTCTTTGCCATGAGGTGCCATGTTGAACTTCCAGTGACCAGTATGAGCGAGTGCGAGCGATAACACCAAATTGAACACACCTGCTCCCCATTCACACCTGAGACCACCTGACACTAACGAGTCACATGACACCGGGGAGGGAAAATGGCTAATTGGGCCCATTTTGTACATTTTCACTTAGGGGTGTACTCACTTTTGTTGCCAGTGATTTAGACATTAATGGCTGTGTGTTGTTATTTTGAGGGGACAGCAAATTTACACTGTTATACAAGCTGTACACTTACTACTTTACATTGTAGCAAAGTGTCATTTCTTCAGTGTTGTCACATATAGATACATAACACAGATGTCACATAAGTATGTGTGTGTGTATATATATATATATATATATATATATATATATATATATATATATATACACGTTCCAGGTAATGAGATCACTAGCTGACGCTACATCTTTAAATGAGAAAGAGCTGCTACAGCTGGACCATTGGCTGAGAGCACTAATCAGGAGCCGGCTGTTGGTATTCCAGCATTCACATCCGACAGAAGCCAGTCGAGCTATTGGATCGGCTGCCATACACACAGGCCGAATATCAGACGGTTTTTATTGAACCGACCGATGTCGCTTGACATTTGGCCCGTGTGTACAGGACTTAAGTGTTCGTCACCACTTGGAGAAGCTACAATACCCATCGTGTAATGAGAATTTTAGTTGTGAATGTGGGTAAAATTAGGGGGGGGGTGGCTATGTATGTGATCTAAACCTTGCCAGTCATCACCTTCTGTATACGCCCACATCGCTGCACACTTACACAAAATAAGTTGGTGGGTCAGACTGGGAGTCCAAGTCTCCTGGGTCCTCCCACTACAGTGAGCGGTGACATTATTACATCGCCACTCATTAAAAGAGAGCTACAGAGGGGATGTTACAAGACCAGCAACCAGGAGAATAGTGGGCATAGTAGACACTGGTCTTACTAAATGGAAATTAAGAGGGCAGAGCCCTTCTTATCCGGGTGAGGATTTGTCAGTGGTTGAACATCTGTTTTGCAAATCATGAACATATTGCTGAAAGGTAAGAAATGTCCTTTGTGCTAAAGCTTCTGAATGGAGTTCAGCTTTAAATGTTGGCTCCCTTGAAGAGCTGTAGGAACTGCTGCCATATGATTTTCTGTGTTTGATCGCATGTTCCCCACTGGACACTGCGCTTCGCTCCACTGGCCATTATGTCACTCTGAATACAGGTCTTTAGCAAACCCTTGATAATGTAGCTGTAATGCTCTACATATACAGTATAATCAGTATATAAACTGTGTAAACGTAGTGAAGAGATAAGCGTTGCTCCAGATAACTCAAGACCCTGCTGGTTCAACCTCTATCCCCAGAGTGTGGGCGCGGCACTGCCTGCAAGCAGGTGCATTGAAACAGAAAAAAACGGACAGGATGGCCGCACTCCTGTGCAATGACTTTATTCTTGGTCAAAATACAGCATATAGTGTACAGGTGAACCACAATGGATGGCTATGATTAAGCACCCGTTGGTGTAAAACGCGTCAGCCGTCCATTGTGGTTCACCTGTACACTGTATGCTGTATTTTGACCAAGAATAAAGTCATTGCACAGGAGTGCGGCCATCCAGTCGGTTTTTTTCTGTTTCAATGTATAAACGTAGTGTATATGTTTCTCTAGGCAGCCTTTGTCTGCATGCCAAGCTGAAGATGGCTGCCTGGTTTATTTAAATCTGACTAAAGAGTTAGCCATTGGGGTTGACTTATTAAAGGCAAATAGGCTGTTCTCTTTGCAAGGGCAGTTACACTTTTCCCGAGATCTTAGTGAATGTGTTGAAATTTCATTTTGCAATGAATGCACGTAATTGGATGTGGAAGCCAGCAGAGTTTCACCTCCTTCACTGAGGAAAATTTCCTTACAGAGTGAACAGAAGATATACCTTTAGTAAATCATCCCCATTGTCTGCACAATGAACGACGGGATCTGAGTTTAGAAAAAAACACCCACAACTTGTTATATACAGTGTGCAGAAGTAGATGGAACCGAGGAAGTCAAAGCCGCTATCTATTAATTTTGCAAAGATAGTTGTTCAGTTCCATTTATGGGCACATCATTTATAGTTATGATGATTTGTCTGTATTTTCTGCAAATAGGTTTGTCCTAAATAGACTATAGTATGTTTCCCGTGCTTCAAGGAATCCTGCATTACAATGAAGCGTGTCCTGCATGAACCACCACTTTCCCAGTGGCTCTAAATGTGCAACTTACAGCTGGGTGTAATAAATGGGAAAACTGTAGTATATACTCTGCTAAATACACTTCAGATTAATTTTGTAAGAGATCAGCCTTGATAAGAGTGGATTTGATTTAAATCAATTCTATTTAAATCACTAGTAAAAAAGGCTTGATTTAGATTAACTTGATTTTAAATCATAATTTTTAAAGGGCAACTGTCGTCTCTGTTCCGCAGTGCCTCCTCTGACCCACTGTTGACTCACCGACAGTCCCATTGACTTTAATGGGACAGCTAGTGATGCGGCAGTGACACAAAAAGGTGAGGGATGTGGCGGCAGCAGGTGAGTGGATGCCCGCTAACAGGCGCTGCCATGATGGATCAGAAATGACAGGTGCTCTTTAAACGTAAGCACTCATTCCTGGTTAGAATCTTTAATATTTGCAAACAAAATGAAGGTCTCCTATTTAGAATAATAAGCTGTCAGGTTAGTAATACAGCGATGTTGGAATTGATTCAATCATACCGTTTGTAGTGTACATAGATTTGCTAAATAATGGGATAATGGAATATTCTTGAACTTTGTTTTATCTCATGGTTACTGTGAAATTGTGTGAATGCATTAATGCAGTGCATGTTATCTCAGCTTGCAGAGCTTGGATTTATTGAATGAGCTTACCAAAAATGTAAATATTGCAGAATATACAGCCTCATGCTACATAACTAAGCTCCATTTCATGCTGAATAAACTAAATTATTAATGTATCTTAAATAGAAAGCTATCTTTAGATAGATTTTTACTTCAAAAGCATTTTATTAAAATAAATTCAATAAAAATAAAAAAAAACTATTTAAATCAAAAAAATCAGATTTTTAAAAAAAAAAATCATTGATTTTTATCCACCTTGGCCTTGATTGAGATAGATAGGAGCAGTGACGTTCCACGTGATTTCTAATGTGGACTAATGTTTGGCTCTGATATGGTGTGGGTTAGAATACCTACCTGTTTTCTCTGTATGGAAGATATGTCCAGGAGGGTAAGCATTTATAACCCACACAACAAACTTTCTCAAGACTTGCTATACAGCAGAGGATCCCATTCTTCACTGACACGCCTTCATACTGTATCTACTCATCAGACTATTTGGAAATTGGGGGCACAGACAGTTCCTCAAACTTGTCTCCAAGAACAAAGGAATTGAATCTCAGTACCAGTAGGACAACATACACATTTGAATAAAAAACATGATTTTATTTATACACACAATTAAAAAGTAGGATATCCAAATATAAATAAGGACATCATGTGCAATGTTCATACAATCGATGTCAAAAGTACAAGGCTGTCTATACAAGTGTATTACAGATACTTAATGTGCTCCCAACTTTTGGAGATAGAAGGTATAGTAGGTCCTCATGGGACATGTGATTAGACTATTTGTTGCATCATGTTATGATAAACCAAGGATGTCATTCATTTTGTCTTGTTGCATATATGTAGTAGTATGGTTGTGACTAGTATATCACCAAAAGTAACCTGCGTTATATTTAGTGGTGTGCATACTTTTTTTTCTATACGTTTATGTAAGGTATGCTGCACTCTTTCACACTTGGTGCCAATGATTTCCAAGCATTTTTTCTTTATTTGCAGTGGGTGTGATAGGTGAAAATATAAAAAAGCAACTATATCATTGTACAAGATATTTTATTATGATGTGTGATTGGAATAAATTGTTCTCTCACATATAGAGGCAAATATAAAAAGAATATTCCGGAGATTTTAAACTGTTTCTATTTTCTTTCCACTTGTATCACCGTAAAGAGGTTCAGCTTGCCACCTCCTCCCACTGACTTTATTGCTTCCCTTGTTGGGATGGATCTTGATGATGACAAAGCCAGGACAGAAGAACGGGTCGGTTCAAATGATTTGCACAGTAGGGTGAATGGTAAGGCATGCTCTAATAATCCTAAACATTTTAAAAATGATCTTCTCCCAGGAGTTTTGCATGCACAGGGTTAAGTATGTATACACATACAGTACTGTGCAAAAGTTTTAGGCAGGTGTGAAAAAAATGCTGTAATTTAAGAATGCTTTCTGAAATAGAAGTGTTAATAGTTTATTTTTATCAATTAAAATGAAAAGTAAATTAACAGAAGAGAAATCCAAATCAAATCAATATTTGGCGTGACCACCCTTTGCCTTAAAAACAGCACCAATTCTTCTAGGTACACTTGCACATAGTTTTTGAAGGAACTTGGCAGGTAGGTTGTTCCAAACATCTTGGAAACCTAACCACAGGTATTCTGTGGATGTAGGTTGCCCCAAATTCTAATTTTTCTTCATGTCTTGTGTGGGAGCCAAACAATCACTTCCAGAACTTCTTGTTCATTACCCTGAACGTTTTAATGACTTTGGCTGTATGTTTGGGGTTGTTGTCCTGCTGCAGAATAAATTTAGGGCTCCTGATGGTATGGCATGATGGATAAGTATCTGCCTGTATTTCTCAGCATTCAGGACACCATTGATTCTGACCAAATCTCCAACTCCATTTGTAGAAATGCAGCCCCAAACTTGTAAGAAACCTCCACCGTGCTTCACTGTTGCCTGCAGACACTCATTGTCCTGCTCTCCAGGCCTTCAGTGAAAAAACTGCTTTCTGCTACAGCCAAATATTTCAGATTTTGACTCATCAGTCCAGAGCACCTGCTGCCATTTATATTATTTGGTTATACTTTCATTGAGAAGCGGCAGAACGATGAGTTCTTCTCTCTCTCTGATTCTTTGGTGCTGCCTCTCCCTCTCCCAGTCTAAGCCCAACTTTACAAAAAATTGCCAGAGGCTGAGTCCAAATCAAATACATGTACTTTCACTGCTTATATGAAATTAGTGATTTATACATGAATACAGAGCTGCATTCATTTGTCACTTTTATATCTGATTGGGTTTCAACTTCATATGTGTCAGCGCCCTTTTTGTTTATCAAAATATAATCATCCCTAAAGTACTCTGAACATCAAGTGCATACAGTCTTTTCGCAAATGAGACCGTTTTTTTTTTTTTTTCCTTCATTCTTATGGCTTTTCTCAGTTCACCTACATCTTCTTACCTCATGATCAAAGATGGTCATAAACCCATATGGAACAAGCACAATAAACTGCAGCAACTTCAGAAATCTGTACCGTTGCCCTGGCCAAACACTGCAGTGTTCTTATTATGGCTTACCTGTTATCACTAATAGGAAGTAACCACATACCCATAACTTTTTTCCTCCAGAAGCCTTTGAAGAACATAGAAATGAATCCAATGGGGCACATCTGTTCCTGTGACAACTTTAGAAAGTGAGATTACCTGTTCTGTCTCTGGGACAGGAAGTAAAGGGAAGTTTCTCCAGTGGTTTTACCCTTCACCAACCTGTCCAAACCTAGAAAAACCATGTTGGCTTGAGTTGTTTTCACACTTCAAACTGCCTGGTATTTCTCTTGATGAGATGTATAGTGCTGGATATGACCAACTTAAAGTGTTGACCATATTTGATTAACCAGAACTTTTTCTTCTAGATCCCATTAACAAGCTCAATAGTTCTTCAGCAACCAAATGTAGCCTGGCATGTAACCCTATCCTACGTAAATATGGAAAGGAAAGGCATGGCCTGACAAGGTATCTACTTTCAGAGGAAGAGATGAGGAATAATGATTATCCATGTGTAGGTTAGTTTTCACCTCTAAACATCATCAAATCCAGTCTAAGTATACATAATACACGAATGAACATAAGTCGACAAACAATCTATGATTGGAGGAAATGGACCTTTCATTAATCTGCCCTTCTTCCATTGATAGAGCCCCTTTTATTAATTTAAGCTATTGTAGAGCTTCTCTGAATGGAGGAGGTGGGTGGGAAGGGCATAATCCACACTCTATGATGATGAGTGCCTATGACAAGTCCCTTGGCTCTATTAATCCCCAATGTCCCTTGTGCTGTTTTATTTAAAACATTTTTGACTTTTGATTTAATCCAGCAAACTTGGACATTCCCACCCACAGACCGTCTCCTCTAAAGTGGTTCACCCACCATGGGATTAATTGTAGCACAGCAGCATCCATGCAGAAAGAGAGAAGGCCAGCACTGATACAGACTAGAACTGAACATGTGGAGAGTGGAGGGATGACCTCATTAGTGTGCTGCTACCCCTTGTATTGTTCAACCAGAGGCTGGAGGAGTAAAGGTGCCAGAAAGAGGTTTCAGGAAACACAGCAGTCATTCTAACTGTAGTCACTTATCACATGAAACTGGGCGAGAGAGAGTCAGCCCTCAGAGCCAACATGGACATATTTCTTTCCTAAATTATATCATTCAAATATTTGGAGAGAAAACGCAAGGATAACGTGTTTAGCGTGTTATTTCTCCTTTAGGCTGCTTTCACACTGAGGCGTTTTACAGACGCTATTTAGCTAAAAATAGCGTCTGTAAAGCGCCTCAAAACTCCTCCCCAATCCACCCCAATGTGAAAGCCTTGAGTGCTTTCACACTGGGGCGGTGCGCTAGCAGGACGTTACAAAAAGTCCTGCAAGCAGCATCTTTGGGGCGGTGAGGGGAGCGGTAATATACCGCTCCTCTACCGCCCCTGCCATTGAAATGAATGGCAATTGCTTCCGAAGCGGCTGCACACCGCCTCGGTAGCGCTGAGCGCCGGCACTTTTAACCCTTTGTGGGGGGTTAAAAGCGCGGCGCTCCCGCCCGTATAGCAGAGCCCTATCGCTGGTAAAACTCCGCTAAAATTAGCAGGGTTTTACCGCGACAGCGGCTACCGTTTCGATGTGAAAGTAACCTTAGTGTCCATTCAAAGAGTGGGGAGAAGGTTGGTAATCAAGCTTTATTGCCAAACTGTAGCAGTAAAAACGGGGGTCATTAACTTGATTAGGATGTCTGTTAGGGTGCCTGAATCACAAGAATGGCTAAACACAATTACAACTTCTTTGGCATGTAAAACAATTCATATATACAGTATATATGTCGTTTGCACTCAGCAGTAAAGTGTAGCTTGGACATTGAACCCACCTCTTACAGTACTTGAATTTCTTTATTTCCACTAGAATTTTGAAATTGGTATCTTATAAATGATGGCCTGACAAGTCTCAGGAGTGAGGTTGTGTGCCTATAAAATAATAGCGTTAACTGCTTACATAACTTTACATTTCTCTGTTGTGGACATCTGCGTAAAAAGGAACTGCAGTCCCCTCAGTATTGGCTTGGCCCCCCTACACACAGCACCACCATTCTAGCACATGCACAGATATGCCAGAGGGCTCTGGCCATCCCTCAGGTCCTGGTAGAGCCCTTCGGCACATCTGTGCATGTGTAGGTGATTTTCTGTGCATGTGCTAACACAGTGAAGATTTGGGACTTCCCTAATAGCCGCTATTGCGCATGCATGGGAAACCTTGTGTGTGTGTGTGCAGACGTTTGGGGGAACCCACGCGTGTACAGACTTGCCTCAGGGCTCAGTAGGGATCCAAAGCCTTGTGGCACTCCTCCGCACACTCAGGGGAGCAGGGGACAAAAATATAATTCTCGCCTAGGTGAAAATTGCAAAATTGCTGCTTTGCAGCACAAATAAATGGTATCAATTAAATGTGTTTTTTATTTCCATTTGTAAGAGAGGAAGGAGGTGGGGCAACACAACTTATACTTTAGGGTGAAGATCTGCTTTAAATTAGTCTGCTGAGTCCTGTATTGGTCTTATTAACTACTGAATTATGCATTCATTTGTTTTGTTATATGTTATATGATCTACCTATATTTACAGGCTCCCCAGATATAGAGAACTATGTACACTCCAACTGCATGGAAGACCCTACTGACAGTAGTCCTTTATTTGGGTTGGACTGTGAAATGGTAAGTGACAAAACCACCATATACAAGTAAATATGGAACTTTGCATCCTTATTTGTTCATACCGCTATTGCTACTATATACACTGTTGCCTCTACTGCTGATTAACAAGTTATCAATTATGGCAGTAGATCTGTACATTGTAGTTTGCCACTAGCACTTATGCCTGATCATTATAGGAATATTTTATAACGTTTATATTACTCAGTTGGTATTAAAATTATTTACAAAGGCTGGCCATACATACGTCATTTTCTTTTGTTCAGCCACCAGGTTAGACCAAAGAAAATGAGCTAATTCCTCCATCCACACACTTGAGGTGGATGAGGGAATCCCTCCTGCGGAGCCTTTGTATTCTGACAGCAGGGAGACTTCCCCACTGTCACAATACACTGATCAGCACAGCCGGCTTCCAACAGCTTGTCTACAACCAGCCTGTCCACACATGGATTAAAATTTGTCTGGTCCCTGCTGAACCGGCCGATCTATCCATGTATGCCCGGCTTAACTTTGTCCCGGGGGATGACTAAATGTGTGTGTCCACTGAATATGATGTTAAAGCAGATCTAAACTCTAAAACAAAAATGTAATTTGAGGCAGCTTAGCAGTCCTTAAATGTGGTGGCTGCATTTGTTTACTTATTAAAGCTTTTTTTCCCTTTTTGACCTGGCAATTCTGCCAGTAACACACTTTCTGTCCTTCGGTGATCACACTTACTCACTGCACTGTATCTATGGAGGAACAACCACCTTCCTCTCTTCTCATTTCAATTATATAGGAAGAATGAGTTTTGCAGTTTAAACAAGATAGGTGCAAATGCTGTTAACATCGTTTGAGAGTTCAGTGTGCAGAAAATTACATGGACACTGAATTTCTATCATGATATACAGATTTTTTTTCCTGTCTTTTGAAGAAAATGTACTTGGCCTTAAAAAGGAAAACAAATGTAACCATTACATCTAAGGACTGCTAACCTGGAATATATTAACTTTTTGTTTTTGGGTTTAGTAACTTTAAGAGCCATTTTTCTGAAACTGACACATGACTAACTCTATTTGCAGTGTTTGACCACTCGAGGGAGCGAGCTGACCAGAGTCTCCTTGGTGGATGCCAGTGGTTGCTGTGTTATGGACGAACTAGTAGTGCCTGACAATCCCATTAAAAATTACTTAACCAGGTATTTTTATCTGTCCTGTCAGATCATCTCTATACTTACAATGCAATAAGTAGCTAAAATAATTCCTAGTGATATTTAAAAAAATAAAATAAAAAAATGTGTATGTGTGTGTGTATATATATATATATATATATATATATATATATATAGTTGCTCTTTCCAATTGCAGCAGGTCAGAAGTTCAGTAGGACAAAAGTGCATAGTTTTAAAAAAACAGTAGTTGGATACAGTAAGTTTAAACTATTTCTATTTTCCTTAAAGTATTTCAAATTGCTTTTCTTAAATTGTTTGCGAGTGGAAGAATTTATGTTGTGATTAATTCGTGGTTAAACCAGTTGTCGGGTGGAGATAATGTATACGATTAACTGTTGTGGGTCATAAGTTGTGGAGTTGTCGTGAATCGTTTGTTTGTGAATTATTGTTGTGTCGGTTTTATGGTTACAATTGTTCGTTTGTTAAATTCTTTTCGTTAAACTTTATGAAATTCCTTTTATCTTTATCAAATTTGAATGACATAGGTTGATGACAAAAAAATTTTGATACGTGAAAACAGGATGACTTGAAGACTGGACGACGTTAACCT
>BLSH010305477.1:355438-368037 GCA_018402905.1 Glandirana rugosa | reverse complement strand
AGAAGCAGAGTCCTCGGGGTCACTGAGGATTACAGTATCTGGAACTGCCTCCTCCCAGCCAGCTACTGCTCCCAAGGGTACTGGGGAGGGAAAACCATCTTTTAAGATTTGAAGTAAATGTCTTCCTCTGCTTTAAAGCGGTTGTATACTCAACATAGAAAAAAAAAACCTGTAAGGCAAAGGCATAATGAGCTAGTATGCACCACATACTAGCTCATTATTAAGAACTTACCTCAGAATGAAGATCCAACCGGGCGGCTCGGTCCCCGCAGAGGGAGCTGACATTTTCCCTTGGGGCTTCCTTCCGGGTTCGCGGCTCCGGCCACTCACAGTGCATGACGTCACTCCCACGAATGCGAGCGGGAGCTCTTTTTTCCGGCGGACTTTCCGGCAAGGTCCGGCGCCATGTGCCAGGCCATCACGGCGCATGCGCCGTGACGTCAGCGCCTCCTTGCAGGGTGAATATCTCCTAAACTGCTGCTCTGCCTGGAGTGCCCTCTCCATAATGCTCTCCATATAACACACTCACTTTGGGTGGACTCACTCACAAGCGCAGGATAATTTGTATTTGTGTCTATTCGATGACAGTACAGTGCATGCATCCTTTATCAGCAGCCATTGGCGTGAAGAAAAAAAGCAGGAGCCGTCCTGAGGTGGTTTTCGGGCAGGTGTAATTGCCGCTGAATTTCAGCCAACCAAACACTGGCTATGTATGACTGTCTGAAATGGCTACAGACTCTTCTGGCCTACTTTAAAAGATCTTGCAACCCTGGTACCTGTGTAAGAGATGCTGCACCACCAAACTGAGGACATATGCCAGGCAAGGCACATGTGTCAATTTTCCCTGTGTAAGGGCGGACAGGAGGTTAGTGCCATTATCGCACACCACCATTCCTGGCTCAAGCTGGCGTGAACCCTCTCTGGGCCTGCCCCTGCAGAACTGAAAAAGTGTGGCTCCTGTCCCCTAGACCAGAGGTCTCCAAACGTTCTATGCAAAGGGCCAGTTTGCTGTCCTTCAGGCTTTAGGGGGGCTGGACTGTGGCCAGTGGGAGTAGAAAATACTCCAACATCAGTTACCCTTCATTGGTTTTAATGGGAGAGATAGTGGTCCATTGTTGGTATAAATAGAAGAATAGTGCCCCATCGAAGGTGTCAATAGGGGGAATGGTGCCCCATCATTGGTATCAGTAAGTGGAATAGTGCCCGAAGGGCCAGATAAAGGCAAGCAGAGGGCCACATCCGGCCCCCGGGCCGCCGTTTGGAGACCACTGCACTAGACAAACCAACTGAAGCACTGCATACATCTTTTAGCCTGACTTGTTGAATAGTCCCTTGAATGTTAGGTGGTACTGGTGTTTTATAGAACAATTTAGCAGAGGAAGGCATGGGGGAGGAGCTGACAAATCTTGCATCATCACCATCAGCTGTATGGAGACATGGAGGCAAGACAAGTTCCAGCACTGAATCCTGTCCTGCATCTTTCCTATTTGCAAGCAGAGATACCCAGTCTACTGTGAATGAAACATAGCATCCCTGACCATGCTTGCTAGATGTGTCAGCAGTAGCGTGGACCTTGCTGCTGACTGCCTTACCCAATGATGCCACAACATTGCCTTCCACGTGATGGTACAGAGTTGGAATTGCCTTACCAATAGCGACTGGGAACTGGAATTGCCAATAGCGACTGGAAACCTGCCATTGTGGTACAGCACATTCTGCAAATTCACGGAAGGGGGTAGAATCCACCAGACATAAAGGCAGGAGTTGTAAAGTCAGCAGCTTGGACAAGCTGGAATTTAGACGCTGGGCATGTTGGTGGTGTGGAGTGTAATTTTTTTCGCTGCAGCACCTGGGGCAGGGAAATTTGCCTGCTATACTCTACAGCTGGTGGTGTGCTGCTGGCAGACGTGCTACAAGGACCTGTGACACCCTTTGCTATACCCTCATGCCTGTCAGTGGAGGCTGCTGAGAGGTCATGAGTCATAGCGGGGGTAGATCTGAAAGGTGAGGAGTGAAGAGAAGAATTGCATCCTTTTTTTGTGGCTTTCAGGTGCTCTTGCCAATGGGCTGAGTGGTGGGAGGTTAAATGCCTTGTCAAGTGCGTGGTACCCAAATGGCTGGTGTTTTTGCCATGCTTAATCTGCTTGAGACAAAGTTTGCAAATTCAGCAGATCCCTTTGACAATGTGCTTGAGCATGAAATACGTCAGGGAAAGTCCTACTCAATGACGTCTCCATTACCGCATCCTTGTGATTGGGATGGCGTTTTTTGCACGTGTTTTTATACTTGTTTTTACTGGCCATTTTTTGTACATGTACTATTGGCATCCAATATATACTACACCATATCAGCTTCTCCTTGGCTCCTGGTGAGCTTTTTTCACCAGTATTCATCCCATCGGGGGTATTGAGGATGGAATAGCTTCCTGATTCCATGTCCACCTGGATGCTGAGGATACTCACATCTATTGGGCACCATTGTTTGGACACAGGATACCCATGCAAGGCTTGCTTACATCCAGTTTCTGGTGAGTGTACTGTATACTGGTGGCAGGAATTCACTCTGAAGTTTTATTGCATCGCACCGTGGAGTTTTTTTTCCCTTTCAGAGGAGGTTTAAGGTCTGCTGTGGGTCACTTTCTATATCTGGATAAGGAACTGATTGAAGTGGTTCACCGAGTTCATTCACAAGCAGTTTTTTTTTTACTAACTGTTGATGGTTAATTTTTTGATTTGTGGACATTCAGATACAGTTGTGCTCATAAGTTTACATGCCCTGGGAGAATTTATGATTTCTTGGCCATTTTCCAGAGAATACGATAACACAAAAAAAGAGATTTTATTAAGAACTTACCGTAAAATCCTTTTCTCTGAGTTCACTGACAGACGCAGCCCTCCATAGACAAATGGGGTTTATGCTCATCCTACCAGGAGTAGACTAGGCAAACAGAAAAAAAGCAAGCTGACCCCTCCCAGGGGGCCGTCCTCACTCAGCATATAACCCCCCCTGCTTTGTATAGCATATAGCACAAACCACGCATCAGACTTCCGAAAGGAAGCTGTAGCCGCCAAATACACCCCCAAAGCCCTCCTGACATCCAAAGAATGTAACTCAAATTCCTTGGGATGCGACGGGTGCGGACATAATGAAGGAAGAACAATATCCTCATTAATGTGGAAAGAAGAGACCACCTTCGGTAGAAATGAAGGGGACGATCGCAAGACCGCCTTGTCCTTATGAAGGACCAAGTAGGGAGACTTGCTGGACAACGCTGCCAACTCAGACACCCGCCTAGCGGATGCAATGGCCACCCTGAAAGCCACTTTCTGTGACAGCAATTGTAAGGGAATATCCCTGATCTTCCCATATGGCGGTTTCTGCAGTACAGAAAGTACCAAATTCAAATCCCACGGCACCAAAGGTTACCGTATCTGAGGAGCCACATGGCGTACACCCTGTACACCCTGTACAAATGTACGTATCAACTAATGTGACGCCAAAGGCCGTTGAAAGAGAATCGCCAGAGCCGAAATCTGACCCTTGAGAATACTCAATGCCAATTTGTTATCCAGGCCCTGCTGCAAAAAGGGCAGGACCCGGGACACAACGTAAGAGCAAGGGTTCCTCACACCAGGCAATATAAGCCTTCCAGGTGCGATGATAAATCTTGCGCGAAGTGCACTTGCGCGCTTTAAGCATGGTAGGGATCACGGAGTCAACGACACCCCTATCCCTCAACACCTGGAAATCAATAGCCAAGCCATCAAAGCCAGCGAGGGTAAAGCAGGGTGCAGGATGGGTCCCTGTGACAGGAGATCTTCTTGTAGCGGAAGACGCCAGGGAACCTCTGTCACCATTCGCACCACGTCGGCGTACCAAGGGCGCCGAGGCCAATCCAGAGCTACCAGGATTGTCGGAATCCCTTCCGCTTCTATCCTGCGCAGTAACCGCGGTAGAAGCTTGATGGGAGGGAAGGCGTACAGGAGCCGATACCGACCCCAAGGCGCTACCAACGCATCTGTGGCGACCGCCAACGGGTCCCTTGTTCTGCACACTAAGGTCTGCACCTTGTGATTGAACCTGGACGCCATGAGGTCCATGTCTGGCGTGCCCCACTTGTGGCAAATCTGGCGGAACACCTCTGGATGTAGGGACCATTCTCCTTGATCCAGTGTCTGGCGACTGAAAAAGTCCGCCTGCCAATTTTCTACGCCCAGAATGTAAATGGCGGAAATTGCCGGCACGTGAAGTTTAGCCCATCGCAGAGTGAGAGCCGCTTCCGCAGCTGCTGCCGAGCTCCTCGTTCCATCCCGATGGTTCACGTACGCCACTGCCCTGGCGTTGTCCGAATGAACCCGAACCGGGAGGCCGCGCAGCCTTACCGTCCAGTCGGAGAGGCAGAGCCTGATCGCCCTCAACTCCAGCACCTTGATCGGAAGGCGGGATTCCTGCGCCGACCAACGGCCCTGAGCAGATAGCTGCCCCAGGACCCCGAATCGCTCGCTGCAGGTGCCGAGTGTGACTCTAGGCGTAAGTTATTGCCTCGAAGGCTGAAACCATGAGCCCCAACACCCGCATACAGAACCGTAAGGAGGACCACTGGCGTGACAGTCAGGTTCGCACCGCTGCTTGCTGTGTCAACAACTTGGCCGGAGGTGAGAACACCTTCGCCTGCTCTGTGTCCAGAATCAGACCCAGATATTCCAGGCGACAGGACGGGGTCAACGTCGACTTCTGCAGGTTGATCAACCAGCCGGAGTCTTACAACGAGGCCATGGTGTTAGCCACGTTCTCCTCCAGAGCCAAAGCAGACTCCGCTCTCAGCAGTAAATCGTCGAGGTAGGCTACCACAGCAATGCCTCTCTGCCCTTAATAGCGCCATCACCGGAGCCACCAGCTTGGTGAATACCCGAGGATCCGAGGCCAGACCGAAGGGAAGTGCCACAAATTGGTAATGTAGATCTTCCACCACAAAGCGCAGGAAGCGCTGGAGCCGGAGACAAATGGGAACATGGAGGTACGCATCCCTGATATCCAGAGACGCCATGAAGTCCCCTTGGTGCAGGGTGGCCACAACCGAACGGACAGATTCCATCCTGAATTTTCACGCCTTCACAAAGTGGTTCAGCGCTTTTAAGTCCAGAACTGGCCTGACTCCACCCTTTTTGGGTACCACAAAAAGATTTGAATAGAAGCCGTGGAACCTTTCCAGCGGAGGTACCGGCACAAATACCCCTTGTTCGGAGAGCGTCTGGACAGCCCCTAGGAGAGCCTCTCGACGCCCCTGAGAGAGTCTCAAGTTCGATGGGAAGAACCTGTCTGGGGGTAGAATGCTGAACTCTATCCTGTATCTGGAGGATACCACTTCCTGCACCCATCGGTCGGAAATGCGGGCAGTCCACCTGTCTGCGATCCCCAGAAGTCGGCCCTTCTCGGGTGGGGGCAACCCATCACGCAGAGAAGGACTTATCCTCCGCCTTATCGCTCTTGCGCTGCCAGGGCCGTTTACCGGATCCCGAGGCAGACTTGCCAGGCCTCGAGCCCTTGCCCGCTGCACCGGGCGCACGAAAAAACTTCTTCTGACCCGAAGAAGCAGGACCCTGCTTACGGCGGAAACTCCCGCCGCCTGGGCTCCGGGAGGAAAGTACTCTTCCCTCCATTTTTAATTTGGAAGCTTCTGATTGACGACTGCTATCAAGTAGCCGGCTGGGGCATAGAGGATATCTCGAATCCTGAACTTTGCCCAGCACGGCCGACCGATGCGAGCTACCCTTAGCCCTGGCGGGGTCCGCTGCATCGTACCCGTTCTGTGCAGGTGGCCAGTGGGTGACCCCCACTTGCGCCCAGTGACAGGGCTCCGCTCGCGTCCAGGGGCGCTTGGCCTGCAGCATCCCTCTCCGCCAGATGGGAGGAAAGTCTGCAACTGGGTGGCTACTCGCTACGTCCGTCGGATTGGTGCGGGGTGCGGAGGGGGGGCTGGGCGTTTTTTTTTTGCAGCGGACTAGTCCGGCCGGTGGAGGGTTCCTGGGGCTCCAAATATCAGTGTCTTTGCTCAGGGTTACCCCCCTCCTACACCCCCCTTCCCTCGTACCGCACCCCGCGCTTTCACAGCTGCCATGCGGCGATCCGCCGCCATTTTGCACACAGCAAGCAGACCATTTGATACAGGGTCTTCGGTATCTGTGTGATGCAGCTTTGGACCTGCTTCCCATGCTGTCTAAGATGGCCTCACGGTGGTCGGCTCTTTGGGGCACAATTGGATGAAATTTGCGGGCTTCCTGAGGCTACGCGGTCTGCAGATCTGCTTCCCTCCGTAATTGGTCTTTTCAGCCAAATCCTGGGGACCGCAGCTCCGGATGACATTGAGATAGAGAGGGTCTATCGTGCCCTCCTACCCCCTCCTCAAGACATAAACAAGCCGAGGAACGTTATTTGTAAGTTGCTCAGATATCCCTTAAAAGAAGCCATTATGAGGGCCGCACGGAACTCTCAGACTATTGACTTTGATGGCGCACTAATAACTTTGTTCCCGGACCTCTCCAGGCGGACCCTGATGCAGCGCAGGGCGGTGTGACATATCGCTGGGGATTTCCGTTCCGCCTTACGGCGGCGAGGAAAAGGAAATCGGCATCTCTCCGCAACAGAGACAACCTGCAGTCCTTCTTGGAGACATTGGACCTATTAGCAACGGACTTTCCGAACTGGAGACTGCAATGTCCCATACTTCTGCCTCAACGTCCGGATGGATGGTCCTCGGCCCCTGCCACCTCCCGTCAGAGGAACCGGCAGCCGAGGCGTAATCAGAGTACAGAGGCTTCCCAAATAATGTAAAGATCTTGGACTGGCCAACCCACTCTGGTCTGTCTGGGGGAACCCCAGATACAGTCCACCTGGTACCCAGGTCTCAATGGCCTTAACATAATTGTGTTCTGTTCCTGCTGCACTTATCTGTTTGAGGGATAGGGTCTAAGCCTCTCACTGACCTTGTTTTCCCACAGGTTTTCACTTCTAGACTGGACGTACAGGCAGACATTGGCCGACCCTCTCTGCTTATAAGTGGACTAATCGATCTGCAGTGGCCTCCACCACAGTCGCTTTAAATGTGGTTAAGTTACTAATGGTTTAAACATACTGATTGCTAGTTATTGTTGTTTTTTCAGCTCGGTTGCCCTAGTCGGCTGCTCCCGGGCGGTCAGTCACTTACCCCCAGTAGGTGACTCTCCAGATATGGGGAGTGTTAAACTGTGTTTTCGCAGTAAATGGGGGAGCTGCCCACGGGGAGAATTGTCTCTCCCCGGGGGCAGCTCTCCGGCGGATAGTAGTGCTCCACAGACAGTGGAGATATGTTTTATGCTTGTTCTGTTTTTTGTTGTCTTGTGCAGGATTTTGCTTTTTCTCTGTTTTCATACTTATACTTTTCCTTTATGTGTTCACCAGGAGTCCTTCTCACGTACTTGGGACAGGTTTTTCACATCCACCTTTCACAGAGAGGGGGGATCTAGAGTCTGGACTCTTGACAGGTATGGTTCCGCGTGGGTAGGGGTGACACTCGGGGAGACATGCTATCATAGCTCTAATGCTGCCTGTGCGGCTTTATTCCCATCATGCCTAGCTCCTTGAGGTTGTTGTCCTATAACATTAGGGGGCTGTGTAGTCCTTCAAAGAGGGGAAGGCTATGGCAGGAAATGCGTTACTGGGAGCCCGAAATCCTTTTTCTCCTGGAGACGCATTTCACTGTTAAGTCGACCCCACGTTTACCTCAGGTCACCTATAATCAATGGTTCCATAGTCCATCTCCGATCCCTAGGGCCAGAGGAGTCTGTATAGCTATAAGGAAATCATGCCCCTTTTCCATGACACAGTGTATCCCAGACCAAGAGGGCCGCTATTTAATCGTTAAAGGTTTGATAGATGGACAGCAGTACACATTTGTTAATGTTTACGCCCTGAACTCTCGTACAGCCCAGTTTGTGTCCTCCACCCTTAAGAAGATTGCGGAGGTTAGGGAGGGAGTTTTGGTGTTGGGGGTGACTTCAATATGCCACTAAATCCTGACATGGACACCTCCTCGGGGAGGTCAGTGTTCTCCTTCAGGGCTCTCCGCCATGTTAAGCGTGCCCTGCGCCTGCTTCACCTGGTGGATGTTTGGCGAATCAAGAAACCAAATGACAGAGACTATAGCTATTACTCCAAGACACATGACGTATACTCCCGAATGGACATGTTCTTTGTAGACCAGTTCCACCTTAGCGCGGTGACGGATGCCTCCATTGGAAGCATCACCATCTCAGATCACGCACCCATCCTCCTGCGCTTAGGTGGGGCGGCACTACTCCGGTGGGGCACGGACCTGGCGCCTAAACGAAACCCTTCTAGACGACTCTGTGGCCAGGGAGGCAGTGGGGAGCTCTCTGAGCATTTACTTTGAACTCAACCAACCGAGCGAGGTGTCCCATCAAGCCGTGTGGGAGGGTCACAAGGCGGTTATCCGGGGAGAGCTAATTGCCCACGGATCCCGTCTGAAGAAGGAAAGACAGAAAGAATTGCTAGGACTGCTTGATCGCATTCATGACCTAGAAATAAGACATAAGGCTACCCTATCTCCCGAGGAGGCAAACCACCTGTCCGAAGTACAGACAGAACTCGCCAAATGTCTAGACCGTAGAGCGAAAGCAAAGATGCATTTTTATGTGCACCATTTTTATGAACACGGCAATAAGTGTGGGAGACTGTTGGCGAGACAGTTGAAGAAGCAACAGACACTGGGTCATGTCCACAGACTAGCGACTCGGAGTTCGGGTCTAGTTGATTCGCGGGAAATAGCGGCAGAATTCCTGCGTTACTATGAATCGCTGTACAACCTTCCCCCGATGTGGCCGACGGCAGACCTCTCGACGAAGACCCAAGTCTTAGAAGCTTATGTGGAAGAATCCGGGCTACCATCCCTCCCCTTGCAGGTACTGGGGGACTTGGAAAGGCTTTTCACAGTGGAAGAACTTCGTATAGCGGTGGCAGCTCTTCCCCTTGGGAAGAGCCCGGGGCCGGATGGCTTCTCTAACGCCTATTATAAAACCTTCCTTCCACTGCTCGAAACCCCACTGTGCGGCTATTTCAACTCCCTCAGTGCTTCTAGCCCACTACCCACGGAGGCTTTGATGGCTTACATTATGGTTATACCCAAGCCTGGGAGGACCCCCAGCTTTGCCCTAGCTACCGCCCCATCTCCCTGTTGAACTCTGACACCAAACTTCTGGCAAAACTTTTGGCCCTTCGCCTACAGGAGCATGTGACGGAACTGATACACCCGGACCAGACTGGCTTTATGATGGAGCGCGAGGCCCGGGATAACACAATCAGGGCCCTCCATATCCTGCATTGGGCAAAGCATGGCCCTTCTCGGCGTCCACATGTGGTTATCTCAATGGACACTGAGAAAGCCTTTGATAGGGTGCATTGGCCCTACTTGATGGCTGTGCTCAGGGAGATGGGGCTGGGAGACTGTGTAATGGGATGGGTGAGCTCCTTATATGCAGACAACTCTGCTAGGGTTAAGGTGAACGGCACTTTGTCTGACCCACTACCCGTCCGCAACGGGACAAGGCAGGGGTGCCCCCTATCACCACTGCTATTTGTGCTGGTACTAGAGCCTTTCCTGTGTCGAGTTAGGGCAAACCCAGACATTGAGGGGGTTGTGATTGGTTCAGCGGAGCACAAGGTGTCCGCTTATGCGGATGACTTGTTGTTCTACCTTTCCAGTTCCCGGGTTTCCTTGCCGGTACTGATGGGCGAGGTTCGGGAATTCGGATTGGTATCGAACTTCAAGATTAACTTTGATAAGTCTGAACTGCTGCTGATTAACATTCCCTCATCTCTGGCTGACTCTCTGAAACAGGCTTTCCCCTTCAGGTGGTGTGAGGTTGCCCTCCCCTATCTGGGCACACATATCTCCCCTGACCAAACAATGCTCTAT
This sequence comes from Glandirana rugosa, assembly GCA_018402905.1. Classification (NCBI taxonomy): domain Eukaryota; kingdom Metazoa; phylum Chordata; class Amphibia; order Anura; family Ranidae; genus Glandirana; species Glandirana rugosa. Next base: position 358,067 of record BLSH010305477.1, on the reverse strand, counting down.
GACCTGAATTTTGGTAAACTACTGACCTCTGTTGAGAAGGACCTCCAATCCTGGAAAGATGCTCCATTAACTTGGTTTGGATGCATCGGCGCCCTTAAAATGACCATCTTGCCACATATTATTTACCTGCTATACACGATCCCTATTTCCCTCCCACGGGTCTTCTTCAGAAGGATGTGTAGATGCTTCCAAAATTTTGTTTGGCAAAACTAACACCCCCGCCTGGCTTATGATCTTTTGAGGAGAGCTAAGCAGAGCGGTGGTCTTGAGTTGCCCGACTTAGCCTTGTACTACAGGGCCATGTCTTTGGTGAGAATCCTAAATTGGAATCACAATGGGAAGGCGAGGCTCTGGGTCAACCTGGAGAAGACCATGGTGGGCAGGAATTTAGCAGGAGCGCCCTGGATCCCTCGACAATCTAGGGGCCTATCAGACTGGACTTCCCCCCTGAGTATGGCTACGCTATCTACATGGGACAGACTGAACTGTGAGGGCCAACTTGCCCCCCCACCTCCCCCCTTGCGCCATTAGCCAGGTTCCCTTGGTGAGGGGAGGAGTTATTTTGGCCCCAGGGGCCCGGAGGGGGGAGCCCATGTGCCCGGTTTGCGCCCGAGGGTAGTCTTTTGCCGATGGCATCCCTTCAGGCACAGTTGGGGGGAACACCTGCAGCGGCGTGGAGGCATAGACAATTGACAAGCTTTTTTCGGTCACTGAGACCGTACCATTCTCTCACTGACTTTGAATCCCTCTGTGAAAATTTAGTGGAACCTAGGCATTTGCTATCGCAGATGTACGGGCTCCTGTTGAGCTCTCAGACCACGACTAAACCCCACTACATTAGGGATTGGGAGAAGGAGTTGGGATTAGAATTTACTCCCCCCCGGATACAAAGGATGATTAAATCCACCCACTCATCCTCCATATCTTCCCGCATGCAGGAGACTTCGTACAAGTTTCTGGCCAGGTGGTATAGAACCCCAACTAGATTGGCCCAAATGTTTCCAAACACGGACAGGAGATGCTGGAGAGGCTGTGCCCAGCAGGGCTCATTTCTTCACATCTGGTGGATGTGCCCCAAGATCAGAGAATTTTAGGAGGCTATTGCCCCTTGGATCCAGAGACTGACTTTGAGGAGGTTGGAGTGTTCTCCGCTCCGCTTCCTGTTCCACGGTATGCCTGCCTCCACCAAACTGTACAAACGCAGTGTGATACCCCACCTATTAAACGCCACTAAGGCTTTGATTCCAAGGTATTGGAAGCAAGCCAGATGCCCGACCCTCCAGGACTGGAAAAAGGAAGTAGACACCATTATGGAGGCGGAACGGTGGATTGCTGAGGCAAGGGATAACTACGACAAGTTTAGGGATATCTGGACAGGATGGCAGTACTATTCACAAGAGATCCCACTGAATGCTTAACTTATAACCTTCTCATCTATATGTCTCTCCGATTGTCTCACCACGTGGACCCCTTAAGAGTTAAGTGGAAACCCCCACTATTTATCTATGAGTGTTATCTGTTCCCATTGAGATAGTCCTCCTCCTGGTGACTCCTTCTACTACACTTCTTTTTTTTTTTCTTTCTTCCTTTTTCTGCTCTTGTCTTGTTCTTTCCCCTTTTGGGGCTCCAGTTTTATCCGATTCAGGCATCTGGATAGTTTGCTGGTATGACCAACGCTATTATACACGATGTTCTACAATAATGTGTTTTGCCTGTTGCCTTTCATTATCCAACAAACAGGTGGATGGATAAGAGATATTTGTGGAGGGGTGTGTCAGCCCAGGCCCATTCCCCCTTGCCCTTGAATGCCCAACTTGCTGATGGCATTGGGGTGGGGGGCAGGGCGGGTGGACCCACCCAGACGGGAGCCGGCCCTGGCCGGGTCCTCTTAGAGAGGGGTATAGATTTGTTTGAATGCCACTGAAACTGTGGGTCCCAACCCCCTAGTTTTACCATCCAACTGTATTCATTATTTGAAGTGATGTCACGGAATGTCTGGTTAAACCCTTTTACATTTGTATGTAAGATTTTTCCCTTCCCCCCTTTTTTTTGTTATCCTTTTTTCTTCTTTTTTTGGTTGCTTTATGTATTATTGCTCTATGGAATTGTTTTTTTGGAAACTCAATAAATCTTGATTATAAAAAAAAAGATATCCAAGGAATTGAGAATGCCAATCAGCAGTGATCAAACTCTAATCAAGAAGTGGAAAATGAAGGGGTTCTGTTGAAACCAAACCACAGTCAGGTAGACCAACTAAAATTTCAGCCACAACTGGCCACACCAACAAATAACTTCAAGGGAAATAAAGGACTCTCTGAAAACACTGACACCAAACCAAAGTTGTCTTGGGGAAGTAAAAGGTGAAGAACTAATCTCAAACTAGTGACGACTAACCGTAAGAGTTAAGGAACCTATAGAAAAAAAAATATTAGTTCTAAATAACTCAAAGGTTTTTTTGTTAAGGTATCTCGTTATTATGTATTTCGTTGGTTTTTTTCTTCTTTTTTCCTATTGTTTTTTTTCCCCCCTTCCCTTTTTAGAATGTATGTTTACATTTTCCCAAATTGGTCTGTAAGGCACTGTAGTGAAGTTTATTACTTATGTCAACCTACCATTTTGATCCCCCAAC
>BLSH010305477.1:270684-290330 GCA_018402905.1 Glandirana rugosa | reverse complement strand
GTGACAGAAAAAAAAAAAAATCGGGCCCTTTAAGACCGTTGGGAAGACGTCATTTCTGACGTCATTTCCGCCGGCCGTGTTATGGAGCCGAGTGAGCGGCTTCAGCCGCTCAGTCGGCTCACAGACACTGGGGGGAGAGCATCGGATCATCTCCGCTGCTGCCGGCGGGTCCGGTAAGCGGCGGAGATGACCGGAAAGCGGCGGGAGGGGGGGGGGCACCTCTCCCGCCGCTGATAAAAGTGATCTCGCGGCGAATCCGCCGCTAAGATCACTTTTATCAGACGCAGAATCGTCTGCAAAAAAAAACAGTACCTGAATGGTGCCTGCAGCTGCAGGCACCATTCAGATATCACTTCTCAAAGGCAGGACGTCATAGTACGTCCTCCTAAAGAGAAGTGGTTAATGAACTTTTATATATGAACTAGCGCTGCATTACTTTATTATTATTGTCATTGTGGGTTCTATCAAGCTCATTTCTGTTGGCAGCTGTTTTTTTGTCGCTTTTTTACTTTTTATTTATGTTTATGTACCAAGCGCAAATTGTATTTAGTTTCTACAGGTTTCTTCACTACGCATGTGCCAAAATGACATCGGCACAGCTAGAATACAGCATATCTCCTGAACCGTGCAGGTTTGGGAGATATGTAGGGCACCTACAGGTAAGCCTTATTATAGGCTTACCTGTAGGTTAAAGTGGTTGTCACGAGTTGACAACCACTTTAAGGTAGTGTTACCACCTTCAGTTTGTCAGCTGACTGGTCTGCTTGGCAACCATACACACACACACACAGATTCCTATCTGCTAGATATGGTAAATTATACAATAATCTGTCTGAAGTTTCATACAGGATAACAATATCTTAGACTGAGAATACAGACACTGGTAACACAATGCAGCAATCTCTATGAGTATGAATTCTTAGTTTAGTTTACAGAAGTCACTTATTCATTTAAAATGTAATATCCCTATGTGGGTAAAAAAATGATAAAAAATACTGGAAAGAAAAAGGACATACAGAAATGTGGTCATTGAAAAAACAATTGTATGCCCTGTGCTTAGAATATAGGGTAGGGAGGGTATATCAAATGGGCTGCTGCCTTTTTTGGGAAACCTTCAGACAGAGGTAGCCAATGGTAAGTATACGAAAAGGGGAATGTGGCGCTGCCTATAAAAAAGTGCTCTGTGTGCAATATTTGTGCAAATCGTTACAGAAAAAATGTACACAAAGTGTGCAATAAAGTGTATTGTGTGCTTAGTCAATCTTATATATAGTGGTATAACAATTAGATCACTAAAACAATTAATAAAGTCAATACAGGCAGTCCCCTACTTACAAACATCCGACTTACAAACGACTACTACTTACAAACGGAGGTAGACAACAGGAAGTGAGAGGAAATCTCCCCCTATGAAGAGAAATTTACTCCTGTAAGGGTTATTATGGGAAAAAGGTGTCTCCACTGAAGCTTTATCACCAATTCTTGTTTCCACAACAACCCAAAATTTTCAAAATCCAATTATCATTGGGACAGGAAGTGAGGTGAAATCTTCTGAACAAAAACATAGACAGCAAAACAAACATTGCAGGGGTGTTAACTCTTCCCTATGCTATCCAAAAATCTTAAAAATATTTTTTTTTGGCTGAAGCTACACTTAAAAAATGTTCCTGTTCTGACTTACAAACAAATTCAACTTAAGAACAAACCTACTGTCCCTATCTTGTTTGTAACCCAGGGACCGCCTGTAATGTCCATAGCATTAAACCTGTGCAAAAAATGCAGAAAGGTGTAACATACGCTTAATGGTCACATATATTGATGTAACGTGCGCTGAAAAATCTAGAGGATCCGGGATGTTCATATAACAAGTGAATGATCACCAAAGGTCTCATAAGTCCCAGGAGATTCCCTTAGGATGTGATAGCGGAATCCATAAAGTGCTCTGTGCAATACCAATTACATGTTGTGCAGATGTGTGAGGTCCACTTGTGCTCCCCTCTAGGGTCCCCACTTACCAGATAACTGCACCCCGGCAGGGGTAAACCGCATGTAAGCCGTCACTGGTGTTGGTATCACTTTAAGGGTTGGACATCCAGTGTGCAGATGAATTGCTATCCAGAGATCTCCGGTGTGCATGAGTTGAAATGAGAAGAATGGGGACTCGTAGTGTAATACTGTAGATTAAAGGCTTTATTTAAGCTAAAACATATAAAATATCTCCAAATGTGCACTAAACAAAGTGCTGAAAGACGGGAAGCAAACACCCCCCAATATTTCCCTTAGTCTAACTAATATTCGCCACAATCAACATTGTTTTTTCACTATCGCAGGTGTGGCAAGATGGCGTCCTCTGGCTCACACTATATAAGATGTAGGCTGCACCAAGATGGCCGCCTCTGATGACGAAACGTGTAAGACGGAGCTAGGTGCGCGATTAGGTCACATCCGCGTTTGGACTTTCAGTTTTGATACTGGCTGTTTTGGAATGCACGGCGTTATTAGACAGGACAGCTGCACGGGACCGCAGCGTGTTTGCTTCCCGACTTTCATCAGTTTATATAGTGCACATTTGGAGTTATTTTATATGTTTTTAGCTTAAATAAAGCCTTTAATCTACGGTATTACACTACAAGTCCCCATTCCAACTCATGCACGCCGGAGATCTCTGGATATCAATTCATCTGCACAGCGGAGGTCAAACCCTTAAAGTGATACCAACACCAGTGACGGCTTACATGCGGTTTACCCCTGCAGGGGTGCCATTATCTGGTAAGTGGAGACCCTAGAGGGGAGCACGAGTGGACCTCACACATCTGCACAATATGTAGTTGGTATTGCACAGAGCACTTTATGGATTCTGCTATCACATCCTAAGGGAATCTCCTGGGACTTGTGAGACCTTTGGTGATCATTCATTCACTTGTTATATGAACATCCCGGATCCTTTATTGCATTTTATTGTCTGCCAAGTTATCTCTCTTATGAACTGTATTGTGGACTTATTTTACCTGTCAAAATTAGGATTTTGTTTCTTAAAAGGAGAACATACACTGATTTTCACAGATTTATTTTCACAATTACTCCGTGGAGACTAGTATGGGCAATATTAATTTAATTTTACATGCCTCTAGATTTCTCAGCGTATGTTACATCAATATATGTGACCATTAAGCACACGTTACACCTTTTTGCATTTTTTGCACAGGTTTAATACTATGGACATTATTGACTTTATTAATTGTTTTAGTAATCTAATTGTTATACCACTATACAAGATTGACTAAGCACACGATACACTTTATTGCACATTTTTCTGTAACGATTTGCACAAATATTGCACACAGAGCACTTTTTTATAGGCAGCACCACATTCCCCTTTTCATATATCTAGAAATGTGGTCATTGACTATAAAAAAGAAAAAAAAAACAAATATTCTTTATCATTTGGGCAGTGTGGTTTATCCTGCTGGGGGGAGAAAACGAGCAACCATATGGTTTGACAAAGAAGCATCGCTCTGAAACATGTTACCTCCCACCTCATCCTGACATCACTATGCCCCAACGCCTCTCATGACCTCGGTCCTGACACTGGCTTGCATTTCATGCTCGTTTGTGAAGCCTACCACCCGCTCAGTGGAGCTCTTGCAGCACGCATCCAGCCACGGTCTACCGGCTTTCCAGCGTGACATCTGCCAGACTCAGGTGTCTGTGATCCCCCCGCACTTCTGATGCTTGTCAGTGCATAAGGACTGGAGATATGCCACTGCCAAACAAATTTCTATGAGTGCATTTTAACTATTTGCTTATCATTGCTTTTAATAAATGCTTGCACATAGATGGCGCTGCCTCCTGTCTTTTTTGTTTCTCCCTAGAGTACCAAGGCATCCGTTAACCTGGTTAACCCCTTCCGGACCACCCCACGCACATATACTAAGGCAGGGCGACCCTCCTGCACGAAATCAAGTACCAGTACGTGATTTCATGCATTGGGTCTGGGCGTGCGTGCGCGCTGTTGGCAACCCGCATCCGCTGTGATTGGACACAGCGGGAGCAAATCAGCAGGTCCTGCAGTCCCGATGTCCGCCGATCGTTCTCAGGAGAGGCAGAAAGGCGGTCTGCCTATGGAAACAAGGCAGACCGCCGTTCTAGGAGAGGAGAAGATGTAGATCTTGTATTTTTAGCACTGATCTTTGTATTAGTGTCACTGGTCCCCAAAAAAGTGTCAGATGTCCGATTTGTCTGCCGCAATGTCGCAGTCCCGCTAAAAGTCGCTGATTGCCACCATTACTAGTAAAAATAAAAATTCAATAAATACATCCCATAGTTTGTAGACGCTATAACTTTTGCTCAAAAAAATCAATATACACTTATTGGGGTTTTTTTTTTTACCAAAAATATGTAGCAGAATACATATTGGCCTAAATTTATGAAGAAATTAGATTTTTTTTTTTTAAAAAAATTATTGGATATGTTTTATAGCAGAAAGTAAACAATATATTTTTTTTTTTCAAAATTGATATACCACCAAAAGAAAGCTCTATTTGTAGGAAAAAAAGGAAATCAATTTTATTTTGGTACAGTGTCGCACGACAGCGCAGCTGTCAGTTAAAGTGACGCAGTGCTGTATCGCAAAAAATGGCCTGGTCATTAAGGGGGTAAAACCTTCCAGGGCTGAAGTGGTTAAGAAGAGCTGCAGCAATTTTTGCAAGTGGATATTTTAACTCCTTTTGAATGTACATGCTCTTGGCTCCCTTTGTATGTACTACAATCATTCTCTTCTTGCGCTACTGAGACTTATTTTTACCTCAACTCCACCTACCTGATGGTGGTGAGGGATGGTGTGATCTTCCTGTGTGGAATCCTGGGAATACAGAGGATGGGGACATCTCTCTGGTGAGTGTCTGTAGCTGGATGACTTGGCCATGGTGTCCTGGTACAAAGCTTTGTATCCTTTTAGAAACTCTGACTCCTCCATCACCCAAATCTCATCATTTTCCTCCTGTATCTCGACTTTAATATGAACTTTAGAATCTCTCAGGTTTCCACTCTAAATATAGAATAAAAATGACATCAGTTGTAACAATGCAGATAATGTACAGATTCTAATGATACTATCAGTGATTGTTCCTCATCTACCTGATGATGGTGAGGGATGGTGTGACCTTCCTGTGTGGGATCCCGGGAATACAGAGGACGGGAACATCTCTCTGGTGGGTTCCCATTACTGGATCCATCTGTAGGAAACACACACACACTGACTGAATACATTGTTTCTATGTGCTTATCAGATGATGGGGGATCTAGGTGTACCCTCCGTACTGCTCTCTCCTTTACAATAAAGTCTCCTCTTACCCGGTGATGTGAGGGGCGGCTGATTGTCCATCATGACGTCCTTGTAGAGGTCCTTGTGTCCTTCTAAATACTCCCACTCCTCCATGGAGAAATAGACAGTGACATCCTGACACCTTATAGGAACCTGACACACACAATGATACAGTCACCATCCAGACACATCCCTTGTCTGTTACTGGATAATGTCCCAGAATTCCCAGCACCGCTCACCTCTCCTGTCAGCAGCTCCATCATCTTCTTGGTGACTTCTAGAATCTTCTCCATGTTGCGTTTCTCGGGTTTTAGGGAGTCATATGGAGGCACTTTGATGGTCATATGATCACCAGTCTTCAGAGAAGAAAAACTCTATATTGGAAAACCAATAGGAATATCATGTTAGAATCTCAGAATCATCCTCACTTCTCCGGTTAGGTCTGTGTTTTATTCATAGAGATAAGAGTAATGTCATGTGACCTCCCAGAATCCTCCTCACCTCTCCGGTCAGCAGGTAGATGATCTCCAGGGTGAAGTTTAGTATCCTCTCAGTCATGCGACTCCGGTCCTCCTCCATCCTCATTGATGTGATCTCTGCGGGTTTCTCTGTAGATGGATAGCGGAGAATTTTCTGGACGTGATTGGTTGTACGATATTAGGATGGGGATGTAAGGGGTTAGTTAATAGGAGGACTCTTTGCTTTCAGTTTTCCTGCATGGTGATCACTGCTGCTCTTACACATCTTTAGCCCTGTCCATGATATCGGGGTTTATTTTTGTTCTCTCTCTTATTGTCTCACCTAAACAACATCTTAATCTGCACATCTCTGGCCTCTCGTGTAGTCTGTAGGCAGCGTTCAGTGGTGAGACGTTGCTTTAAAGGGAAATCTATTAGGGCTTTGCACACTCCTAGCTTCTGCTAGTATTGTATTATGGTCCGTTGACCTGAGTAGGCTCAGGTTCTACCCTTGACTCTCAAAAATCACCAGGTTGGGGTTGTGGGAAAGAGGCCCTTCTCCTCATCAGCATGGGGACAAGGTGATTTGCCGGATGATTACCCCGTGTTGAGGATATGTAGCCTAGTATGGTTCAAGAGGAGGGAGACTACATATTCACCCCTCCTCCTTATCTGGTCTGCCAGGCTGCATACTCATATAAGGGTCTGGGATGAGCTTTGGAACCTATGTTTTTGTTTTCCTTTTTTTCAATGGAGTTCTCAAAGTGTTCATACTAGCCCTGATGGATCTGATATTGAATTTGGGGAGCACCCCTGGGGTTATCCTTGGCATTCATACTATACCTTCAGTAACACCTATATTAGATACCCTCATCTAGGATAAGGGTCTGGTATCAATGAAGGAAAGCCCAGCCACTTTGCTTCTGCTTTGTTTGCAAACAGAAGGAAGGGTCTGTGAACTGTCATTTACTAGCAATTTAAACAGCATTGTTTCTCTTTGTAAATCTCAGTGTTGCTGTAGTAGGTTGTATACATCGTACAGATACACCACTTCACAGGCAGGGTCAGGACACCCACCAGACAGTGATGTCCGAGCAGTTGCCCGCCCAGCAGCCAGCGGCACAGCGATCCGGACTCTGTGCCTACAGAGGTCCATCTATCCAGCTGCATGTGTTTGGGACTGTGTCTCAACTACAGGCTCATCCTCCCACTGTTATTTACATGTGTGTCTTTCATTTACTTTTGTGAGTATCCATTTTTTTTATCAATTTTTATTAAACTATTTTGGAACTTACTACACTAGAGTGGTTGTGCTGTCCCCCCCCTTCCCTCATTTATTTACTTTGGTACATGTCCTGCAGGGTAGTGCCCAACCTCTCCATACCATTTGTCTGACAATCTCTTTCCTGTTAACGTAGAAAACGGCCATTACTGTTTTTTAACATTTGGCTCCCATTGTCTTCAATGGGGTTCAGATTTGGCACCTGAGCCTTACTTATGTTCTGTGGAGCCGTCTCACCCGGAACCCAGGTATGTTCATCTCATCTCCAGTGAGAAGGTGACACATCTCTAACATGAGGAGAATGTTCCGGCCCCGTAAGAGGGGAAATGTTGTGCCCCTGAAGGGATTAATCTAGGTTTCCACACTATATATGTGTGTATCATCATCTGCTGGAGATAAAAGATGTCACAGTGACTATGGAGGAAGAGGACGGACATGACGGGGGGTTTACTGGGTGTAAACAGAAAATAAGTTCTTATTACCTCCTCTTCTGCCAGTTTCAGCACTATCTTCTCTCTACTTCCACCTGACTCGCTCACCTGGAAGTTCCTATTTATATCTGACATCACTTCCTGTCTGTACCTGACATCACTTCCTGTCTTCCATAGAAACTTCCTGTCTGGGTATGAGTGAGATCAGCACCTTGTGAACAAGAGAATCGATATATAGCTTTTGTCGGTGGTGGAGGTTTTAACAAGGACATTTGGATTTGTTTTAAATTAGGTGAGAATTTTCACTGTTCTACAACATGGGTAAATGAATGTATGGACATATTTGGACATTAGATCATAGATGATATCATTATTGAGTAATGTTTTGCAAAGGAAATGTATACTTTAACATTATTATTTTTGCGGGATTTGCTGTTTGTAAGTGGAGACGGAATTGAAGATCAATTCAGCATCGGGTAATCGATTTGTTGAACGTTTGTGTTAACTTTGATCGCTGCAGCTTTGTTTCGCACAGTGAGTGGGTAAGCGTGGAGTTAACCACTTGACCACTGGGCACTTAAACCCCCTTAACAACCAGACCAATTTTCAGCTTTCAGCGCTCTCACATTTTGAATGACAATTACTCAGTCATGCAACACCGTACCCATATGAAATTTGTGTCCTTTTTTCACACAAATAGAGATTTCGTTTGGCTCTATTTATTCACTGCTATTTTCTTTTATTTTTTGCGCTATAATTAAAAAAGACCGAAAATGTTGTAAAAAAAATTTTTCTTCGTTTCTGTTATAAAATTTAGCAAATTAGTAATTTTTCTTCATAATTTTTGGCCAAAATTTATACTGCTACCTATCTTTGGTAAAAAAAACAAAACAAATTAGTGGATATTATTTGGTCTTTGTGAAGGTTATAGTGTCTACGAGCTATGGTGCCAATCACTGAATATTGATCACACCTGATGTACTGACGGCCTATCTCATTTCTTGAGACCCTAACAAGCCAGGAAATTACAAATACCCCCCAAATGTCCCCTTTTTGGAAATTAGACATTCCAATGTATTTAGTGAGAGGCATGGTGAATTTTTTGAAGTTGTAATTTTTTCCTACAATTCTTTGCAATATGAAGATTTTCTTTCTTTTTTTCACAAAATTGTCATATACAGTCAGGTCCATAAATATTGGGACATTGACACAACTCTAATCTTTTTGGTTCTATACACCACCACAATGGATTTGAAATGAAACAAACAAGATGTGCTTTAACTGCAGACTTTCAGCTTTAATTTGAGGGTATTTACATCCAAATCAGGTGAACGGTGTAGAAATTACAACAGTTTGTATATGTGCCTCCCACTTTTTAAGGGACCAAAAGTAATGGGGCAATTGGCTGCTCAGCTGTTCCATGGCCAGGTGTGTGTTATTCCCTCATTACCCCTTTTACAAGGAGCAGATAAAAGGTCCAGAGTTCATTTCAAGTGTGCTATTTGCATTTGGAATCTGTTGCTGTCAACTCTCAATATGAGATCCAAAGAGCTGTCACTATCAGTGAAGCAAGCCACCATTAGGCTGAAAAAACAAAACAAACCCATCAGAGAGATAGCAAAATCATTAGGTGTGGCCAAATCAACTGTTTGGAACATCCTTAAAAAGAAAGAACGCACCGGTGAGCTCAGCAACACCAAAAGACCCGGAAGACCAGGAAAACAACTGTGGTGGATGACTGAAGAATTCTTTCCCTGGTGAAGAAAACACCCTTCACAACAGTTGGCCAGATCAAGAACACTCTCCAGGAGGTAGGTGTATGTGTGTCAAAGTCAACAATCAAGAGAAGACTTCACGAGAGTGAATACAGAGGGTTCACCACAAGATGTAAACCATTGGTGAGCCTCAAAAACAGGAAGGCCAGATTAGAGTTTGCCAAACAACACCTAAAAAGCCTTCACAGTTCTGGAACAACATTCTATGGACAGATGAGACCAAAATCAACCTGTACCAGAGTGATGGGAAGAGAAGAGTTTGGAGAAGGAAAGGAACTGCTCATGATCCAAAGCATACCACCTCATCAGTGAAGCATGGTGGCGGTAGCATGTATGGCTGCCAATGGAACTGGTTCTCTTGTATTTATTGATGATGTGACTGCTGACAAAAGCAGCAGGATGAATTCTGAAATGTCAAAAAGATTAGAATTGTGTCGATGTCCCAATATTTATGGACCTGACTGTATTAACAGGTTATTTCTCACACCCAGCATATGCATACCACAAATTACACCCCAAAACATATTCTACTACTCCTCATCCTGAGTATGGCAATACCACCTGTGTGAGACTTACACATCCTGGCGACATACAGAAGCCCAACGTGCAGGGAGCACCATCAGGCGATCTAGAAGCATAAATTACACATATATTTTCTTGACTACTTCTTTCACTTTTGAAGGTCCTGCAGCACCAGGACAATGGAAACGCCCACAAAATGACCCCATTTTGCAAAGTAAACACCCCAAGTATATTCTGGGAGGCATAATGAGTCTTTTGAACATGTCATTTTTTCCACAATTTTTTGGAAAATGTGGAAAGAAAATTAAAACGCTTTTTTTTTTTACACAAAGTTGTCCATTTATACAACACACAGCATGTACCTAACAAAAATGACACCCCACAAAATATTCTGCTACTCCTCCCGAGTATGGCGATACCACATGTGTGACACTTTTACACAGCCTGACCACATACAGAGGCCCAACATGCAGGGAGCACCGTCAGGTGTTCTAGGGGCATACATTTCAAATCTAATTTGACTACCTTTTACACTATTGTGAGGCACTGTGGTGGCATGGATAGGCAGTTTAGTGGTACGGATGAGCAGTGTAGTGGCATGGATGGGCAGTATAGTGGCATGGATGGGCAGTATAGTGGCATGGATGGGCAGTGTAGTAGCACAGATGGGCAGTGTAGTAGCACAGATGGGCAGTGTAGTGGCATGGATGGGCACTGTAGTGGCACGGATGTGTCACGGATGAGAACTGATGTGGTATGGATGAGCATGAATGAGGCACAAATGAGCCATGGATGGGGATGGATGAGCCGTGGATGGGGATAGATGAGCACGGATGGGGATGACGGAACACGGATGGGGATGGATGAGCATGGATGGGGATGACTGAGCATGGATGGGGATGGATGAGCATGGATGGGGATGGATGAGCACGAATGAGGATGGATGAGCACGAATGAGGATGGATGAGCACGTATGGGGATGGATGAGCATGGATGGAATGACTGAGCACGAATGAGGATGCATGAGCACGGTTGCGTGGGTGAGCACGGCTGGGTGAGGATGGCTGGATGGGTGAGCATGGATGGATGGGTGGTTGAGCATGGATGGGGTGAGGATGACTGGGTGGGTGAGCATGGCTGCGTGAGGATGGTTGGATGGGTGAGCATGGATGGATGGGTGGCTGAGCATGGATGTGGTGAGGATGGCTGGGTGGGTGAGCATGCATGGGGTAAGGATGGCTGGATGGGGTGAGGATGGCTGGGTGGGTGTGGATGCATGGTGGGGGGTGCAGCCTGTCCCCCACTGTCACTTAGCAGCTCTGTGGGTATTACACATCACCCACAGCGCTCCACACGTCCTCTCTCTCCCCCCTCTCTCCTCTCACACTGCACCGATCGGTGCGGAGAGGAGAGAGCAAAGCCGACGGAAGTTCCGGCTTGTTTACATGTGATCGCTCCGTCAATTGACGGAGCAATTGCGTGGTGAAAGGCCGCTCACAGCGGTCATTCACCGCAATCCGTGATGCGGACCCGGCGGTCACGGATGTTCCCGTGTGGGAAGCGCGATTCTGGGAGGACATCAATAGACGTCCTCCCAGAGTTAAGCAACCGCCCTGTAGACATCTTTTGTCTATGGGCCGGTTGTTAAGTGGTTAATTTCTACATAGCTTACGTCTTTTGTCGTATACTGCTGTGTATACAGGCATGTTGTGCAAGAGCAGAGTGTGTCTGTGTTTTCCTCTTGCAAGTTCCATAGTCTTTGTGCCGCACCCCTCCTACCTCCATTGACCGAGAATTTCCCTGTAGCCGATCCTCCCCCTCATCTTTATCAATCACTTCACCCCCGGAAGAATTTCCCAGTTTAGGACCAGAGCACTTTTTTGCGATTCGGCACTGCGTCGCTTTAACTGACAATTGCGCGGTCGTGCGACGTTGTACCCAAATGAAATTTGCATCCTTTTTTCCCCACAAATAGAGCTTTCATTTGGTGGTATTTGATCACCTCTGCGTCATTTCTGATCACCGCTATAAACAAAAGAAGAGCGACCATTTTGCAAAAAAAAAAAGCAAATTTCTTAATTTTTTGCTAAAATACAAATCCAAAAAAAATATATAAGCATTTTTTTTCACCGGTTTTGGCCGATTTATATTCTTCCTCATATTTGTGATAAAAAAAATCACAATCGGCGTTTATTGATTGGTTTGCGCAAAAGTGGCAGCGTTTACGGATGGTGAGAATTCATTTCTGGGGTTTTTACTTTTTTTTAACTTTTTACTAGTAGTGGCGGCGATCTGCGATTTTTAGTGGTACTGCGATATTGCAGCGGACATGTCGGACATTTTTGACACTTTTTTAGGACCAATGGCATTTATACAGCGATCAGAAATGTAAATGTCCACTGATTACTGTGTAAATGTCATTGGCAGTGAAGGAGTTAACCTGCAGGGTGTAGTGAAGGGGTTAACTATGTTCCCTGGGTGTGTTCTAACTGTGGAGGGGGTTGGGCTACCATGGGCATGAGAGATCTAACTGATCCCAGTTACAGGGATCAGTAGATCACCCATGCCCGCACTGTCAGAATGGGGAACCGCTGTGTTTACATCGGCGATTCCCCGTTCTTTGCCTGTGGTCCCTCATCGCGGCTCGCCGGCGGACATCGGGTCCGCCCGAGCCGCGGACACACTACTGAGAAGTGCGGCGGGCGCGCTCGCGTGCCCCCTAGTGGCCATTCGCAGATCGCCGCCTTTTTACGGCGATTCGCGCCCAGCATCCACACTGCCGCCGTAAATAGACGGTAGGCAGTGCGGAACTGGTTAAAGCTGGGCCTTTGGAGACAGCAGCTTACAGGTCGGTTATGCATGCATTCACCAGACAATGTGTAACCACTTGAAGTCCAGGCCTATTTTGACACTTTTTGTAAAAAAGTGTATTTTTTTGCTAAAAAAATTACTTAGAATCCCCAAACATTATATATTTTTTTTAAACCGAGGCCCTAGAAAATAGAATTGTGTTTTTTTCAATTTTTTATAATGGCGCACTGTATTTGCACAGCAAATTTTCAAATGTGAATTTTTTTGGGGAAAAATTTCACTTTAACCAGTTCCCACGCGCTGTCCATCATATGATGTCCTGGACTTTGAGTGGGGATATCTGAATGATGCCTGCAGCTGCAGGCATCATTCAGATATCATTGTTTTCCACCGACGATTCCCTGCACCATAGAAACAATCATAACGGCTGTTCAGATGTCCCCTTCCGCGCCCTCCGTTGCTTCTACCGGCTTGCCTGCGAGTCAGAGAAGGAATCCGCCAGCGGCAGAAGTTCACCAAAGAGAATACCATGGATCAGATGGTCCCCGGCAGTATCTATGTCCTTGGAAGGTTGGATGCGACATCATGACGTCACGTCTGGCCCGGCAGTTGTAAACACCGCCGTGTATTTGGATGGGAAGTCTGGGGAAGGCTGAGATTTATTTTTTTTTTTAATCTCAGTCTTTCCAGGCTAGAGGAGGTACGTGGGGTCTTATAGACCCCATATCTCTCTGTAAAGAGGACCTGTCATGCCCTATTCCTAGTACGTACTAGCAGTAAGGGATATTTACTTGTAATAGGAATAAAAGTGATCAAAAAAATTAAAAGGGAAAGTGTAAAAATAAAATAAACAATAAAAAAAAAAGTTTCAAGCACCCCCGTCCTTGCATGCTCGCATGCAGAAGCGAAAGCATACGTACATCGTGCCCACATATGTAAACAGCGTTCAAATCACACATGTGAGGTATTGCCACAAATGTTAGAGTGAGAGCAATAATTCTAGCCCAAGACCTCCTCTGTAACTCTAAATCGGTAACTTGTAAAAAAAATTTCTTTAAATTTTTTTTAATACATGAAAGTTTTTTTTTCCCAAAAAAAGGAGGTGAATCAGTACATGGACATGCTTATCTGTGCTTATCTCTGCTAATGGAGGAGGAGGGGGGAGACAATTCACTGTCATCATTATCAACAGAGCAATGGCTTCACACAGATTTAACCCCCACAGCTGCCAGGGAGAGAGCCGAGCAGGAAGATATAATTAACCCCTCAATGGCTGGGCACTTCTACTGTAATTCCCTGCTTTCAAGTAGTAGTTACACAGTAGGAGTGCCCAGCCATTGAGGGGTTAATTGTATTCTCCTGCTCGGCTCTCTCGCTGGCAGCTGTGGGGGTTAAATCTGACATTTAAAGGGGCAGTACTTTGGATTTATGTCCAGGGTTAAAGCTGCACAAACCCTGAAAGCTGAAACAATGGAGGAGCTAATTAAACAGCTATCCCTGGCTAATATGCAAGAGCCACAAGGAAGCTAATCAGTGCTTATCAACCCAGCAGAAGGTACAACAAGCTCACCATAAAGAGGCGCTGGCTCTGCAGCAAGAACATATTTGCCTGTTGGTGGCTCAGCTGGCAGCCCAGCAAGGGGCTATGCAGACTCAGGTGATTGCCTTACAAGAGGCAGTGCAGCAGCATTCTCAAGGGTGTGAGCAAGCAGCTGTTGGCCCTGGCAACCAGGTGACTGTGAGGGCAAGCCATTTTCTGCAGAAGTTGTCCCTGAGTGATGATGTAAAGGCATTTCTTGC
The DNA here is from genome assembly GCA_018402905.1 of Glandirana rugosa. Taxonomy (NCBI): domain Eukaryota; kingdom Metazoa; phylum Chordata; class Amphibia; order Anura; family Ranidae; genus Glandirana; species Glandirana rugosa. The sequence continues at coordinate 275,928 of BLSH010305477.1, read as the reverse complement.
TACATTTGTGAGGACGGCAGAGAGAGAAGGGTGGCTCCAGGACCAGTGGGCCGGCCTCATTGTTCCTTTCCTCACTGGAGATCCTCAAAAGGCCTACTTTGACCTGCCACCGGATGAGGCTAAAAACTATCAAAAGCTAAAGGCAGAAATTCTGGCTTGTCTGGGGGTGACTAGGGCCGTTCGGGCCCAATGAGTGCCCCAATGGAAGTATCGTCCAGATCGGTCACCCAGGTCCCAAATGCATGACCTGGTGCAGCTGGTAAAAAAATGGCTGCAGCCCAAGGTGTTGTCTAGCCCCCAAATTTTGGAGCAGGTTGTGCTGGACCAATATCTGAGGTCCCTGCTAAGGAAACCCCAAAACAGTGAACCTCCTTGTCGACATGGTGGAAAGATATACAGTAGTGGAGGATCCACTCAGCCCTACCAATGGCCCAGTCTGCTGCGACCTATTCGATCAACTGCTGCACTTTGGAAGGATGTCCCACAGAGCCCTGGAACAAACATCCCGGAAGGCCAAGAGTCACTCCCCGTACATCCTCAGTGGTCTGTTCCTGCTCGGAAAGTGGGGGATGTACAATGTTGGCGGTGTCATTCCTGGGACCATACCTGGGCACACTGCCCACTGCAAGATGAGCCCATGGAATGCAGGGTTCTCCATAGGGAGTCTTTTTATACCCATAAAGCCTGCACAACACCTCTTGACCTTAGTGAGGGGAGATTGAGTGTGAAGTTCAAGTGAACCACCTCCCTGCCAGGGCTTTGTTGGACTCCGGAAGCTTGGTAACCCTGGTTCATCACAGAGTAGTTGGGAGGATCTTTATGGGTGTTGTGCATTCACAGGGGCACTAGAGAGTACCCTCCATCTCCACAGCATTTGGCAGTGGTACTCAAGAGGTGGGGGTGGTGAAGAACTTGGTGCAAGATGTTATAATAGGACGAGATTGTCCATTATTTGCAAAACTCTGGGAACAAGGAGAACTGCATGAACAACCCAGAGACTGGGGAGACACTAGTCCCTCTATTCCTGATGTTGAGGGGAGTAACCCTGAACTGCCAAATCTTGTTGATAGTGATTTGGATAATGAAAATAATAATAATAATGATTTGGTTGATGGTGATAAAAGTAATATTGTTGAGGATGCAAAAATATGTGGTCCACCACCCGGCTTTTAGTCCGGGACTCCATGACCCCAAATTCGGAGACATGAAAATAGTAGAACGCTCGCAGACCTGACATTTCACTCTCAATGGGAGATGGATGACCAGGCAGCAAATTATGAACAATCAGGCCCTCTCAAACCTGTCTTTTTGGCAAAAAAAATACAATTGGCTCATTTCATTGAGTCCCTACCCCCTCCAGAACCCTTTTCGAGACGTCTCACCTCCTTTGAACTACTTTGTCTAGAGCAGTCTCCTCTTCAGCATGCGGTCTCCCAAACCTACCAATTGTTAACTGCACTGCCATCAGATCTCAAACTTCCGTACATCACTAACTGGGAAAGGATCTGGGGCTGCAATTGTCGGAGAAGCAGGTAGACAGATTTTTTCTGTTTTCTTACAAGACCCCGATCTGCGCCAAACACCAGGAGGCAAGGTGTAAGGTGTTGACCCAGTGATACCACACACCGGTGAAGATCCACAGGATGTTTCCTCAATGCTCAGACTTATGTTGGCTCCACATATTCTGGTCCTGCCGCCTCTTACAATCCTATTGGATGGAAGTACACCGCATCGTCCAAAAATTCACTGAATTGTGTTACCAAAGGACCCTGCACTCTTCCTCTTACACCATCACGATATACCCAGTAAAGCTTACAGGAGATCCATCCTGCCCCTCCTGATCACAGCCGCGAAGAGCTGCATCCCATTGTTCTGGAAGAAAACACAGCCACCATTGGTTGCCGTCTTGCTGAAAAGAGTAGCCGAAATCAATGTGATGGAGGATCTGGTAGCAAAAGAAAAGGGCCACAGGGATAAATTCTCTAAAAAATGGTTTCACTGGCACAAATTTGTCTATTCTGAGGAATACTCGAACTAGTATTGAGCCCCTGAGAAAAGGGGACTACAGGGGAGAAAGAAAATAGAAAAAAGGAGAGAAAGAAAAGAAAAAGGAAAGAAAAAAGGAAAAGTTGCACAGTCTGACTGGGAAGAAGTGATTGACTGGCAGCTCTCCGCCTTTATTCCCCTCCCCTTTTTTTTCCTCTCCTTCTCCACCCCTCTCCCTGTCTTCTACTTGTTCTCTCTAGCTGTGACCTCCGAGTCTATTCTGTGTTCTTGCTGTTCTTACTACACGGGCAACCATGCAAAAATGTCACACGGGATCCGGAGACTCCTCAGATCTCGATGCTCACAGTCTGAACTTTGGTTGAACATTCACAAATGACCTGTAAGATGCTGAACATTTTCCCCCTTTGGATCTGTTCCTGGGAATTCTTTTCGTGTTGTTTTTGGTCTCTGTATTTACAATGTGTTCTTTTGGAAAATAAAGTATTGAAAAAAAAAAATGTGGTCCACAGACCGACCTGAACACTGGGGGGGGGGGGGTCTTCTCCACTTCAGGTAATGCTGGGAGAAGAGGATGAGGAAGTCTACCCCTACCCTGCCAGATTTGGGTATTCCCCAGGGGGCATTTGGTACTGCCCAGATGCAGGACCTCACTTTGGCACGGGAACAGGTTGTAGTGGTAAATGAGATTCAACAAGAGCCAGGTGCGAATAAGTGATGGCCACACTTTGCAGTATGTGATGTGTTGCTTTATCGGGTTAACAAAGTAAAGGAAAGTGTGGTAGAACAATTGTTGGTACCCCAACAGTATAGACAACAGGTCCTTGACCTGGCCCATAATGATGTGCTAGGCGGACACCTCGGATTTGGGAAGACGGAGGCACGCTTTTACTGGCCAGGTCTGAAAGCAGAGGTAAGGAAATACTGTGCCTCTTGTCCTACCTGTCAGTTAACCGCTCCGGTGACTTACTTCCGTAGCCCTTTGTTCCTTCTGCCCATAATTGAAGTATTAAAGAATAGCAATGGACATAGTGGGGCCCTTAGTAAAATCTGCTCAATGTCACTCCTACATACTGGTGGTCCTCGACCATGGCACTAGATATCCTGAAGCTCTACCTCTGTGTAACGCCTTCTCTAAAACTATTGTCCAGGAGTTATTCCAGTTGTTTACACTGACTGGTTTTCCTAAGGAAATAGTCATGGACCAGGGCACTCCGTTTATGTCGAGGGTTATGGCTGATGTGTGCGAGCTGTTTCGGATTGAACAGCTATGCACATCGGTCTACCACCTCCAAACAGACGGCTTGGTAGAACGTTTTAATAAGACTCTGACGTCCAAGCTCAAGAGAGTGGTACAAAGGGGTGGGAAAGACTGGGACTGCCTGTTACTGGCTTTCCTGTTTGCTCTCTGGGAAGTGCCCCAGGCCTCCACAGGGTTTTGCCCTTTGAATTGGTGTATGGGCGGAGACCTCGTAGATTACTTGACTTTGTTAATGAGGAATGGGAAAGTGAACCAATTCAGCATAAGAGTATTGAATATGTCTCCCAAATGCAGGAAGGGATCTTAACCATGATGCCACTGGTCAAGGAACATTTGCAAAAAATCCCAGGAGGCTGAATAGCGGGTTTATAATACTCATGCTAAAATAAGGCACTTCCAAGTGGGGGATCGAGTGGAGGTGTTGATTCCCACTGTGGAAAGTAAATTCTTGGCCAGATGGCAAGGTCCCTTTGAAGTTGTGGAAAAAATGGGGGAGGTAAATTATAGAATCCACCAGCCAGGCAAGAGGAAACCGTATCAGATATATCATGTGAACTTGTTAAAGCCCTGGACGGACAGGAAACCAGTGACCTCCCTGGCTGGTGTAAGACTTGAGCCTCAGGTTGGGGTGAAAAGTGTCCAAGTAGCAGATACCCTGTCTAAAATCCAAAGTCAGCAAGCAAAGGAGCTCTTTCACAGAAATAAAAAGAAATTTTCAGACTTGCTAGGTCTAACTAATGACATAGAGCATGATATTATGACAGAACCAGGAGTCAAAGTTTGTGTCTGGCCTTACCGTATCCCAGAAGCTCAGAGAAAGGCCATTTCAGAGGAAGTGAAGAAGATGTTAGACCTGGAGATTATCGAAGAATTGCATAGTGAATGGTCGAGCCCGATTGTGTTGGTACTGAAGCTCAACAGGACTCTGTGATTCTTCATTAAGTTTCTGGAAATTTAATGAAGTTTCAAGGTTTTATGCCTACCTTTTATGCCTTGGGTAGAAGAGCTTATTGAGAGACTAGGTATTGGCAAATCCTGTTGACTAAGGCTGCTAGAAAGAAAACTGCTTTTTCTACTCCAGAGGGCAGTTTTCAGTACAAAAGAATGCCTTTTGGACTACAAATTGACTACAAATTGCTCCAGCCACGTTCCAGCAAGCAATAAATAGGATTTTGTGACCTCACCGGGAGTATGCTTCCGTATATTTGGACGAAAGTCATTTTTAGCAAAGACTAGGAATCACACTTGCCCTAAGTCCAGTCAGTGCTAGGCTACCTTTGGAAGGAGGGGTTCACAGTGAACCCTGAAAAATGTGCTTTGGGGATGGAGGAGGTGAAATACCTGAGGTATATCTGGTGAAATCTCAGGTCAGCAAGGTAGAGGCTATACAAAACTGGCCCCGCCCCCTCACAAAGAAGCAGATATGTGCATTCCTGGGCATGGTGGGATACTACAGGAGGTTTGTACCCAACTTTGCTAAATTGTCCGCTCCATTGATCCATCTAACTAAGGGTTGAAAGTCGGTCATGGTTGAGTGGAATGCAGATGCTGAAAAGGCTTTTTTGGAGCTTATATCGGCACTGTGCCAACACCCTGTCCTGATAGCACCAAAATTGAGTTAATTGTACAGACTGATGCTTCCAATGTAGGGTTGGGAGTGGTTCTGTCACAGGTTGTTCATGGCGAGGAGCACCAGGTAGTCTTCCTCAGTAGGAAGTAGACACCAGTGGAAAAACTATGCTATAGTTCAGCGAGAGTGTCTGGCCATTACGTGGGTCCTAGAATCCCTCAGATATTATCTCTTGGGGAGGAAGTTTAGGCTGATTTCGGACCATGCCTCTTTAACATGGATGAGACAAGGTTAAGGGACTAATGCCAGGATTACTCGTTGGTTCCTGGCACTCCAGGAATTTAAGTTTGTAGTGTAGCTCCCCTGTTGCTTCCACCTCCAAGGCATTGGGGCGGGGGGGGGGGGGGGG
>BLSH010305477.1:216486-232831 GCA_018402905.1 Glandirana rugosa | reverse complement strand
AAAAAAAAAACCTAAACATAAAATCGTTTTTCATTCTTTAAACCCAAAAAAACGTTTTAAAAGCGAGAAGAAAACAAATATCGCCGCTAGTCTTTACTGCGTCGCCACTAGTTTATGGTGGTTTTCTTTCGAGATAAACACCCTTTTTTTCCTACGTTTAAAGCAAACCCATGTTGCAGCGTGCTGGCGCGTTAACAGTCAATTTCGCTGCGTCACGGCTTAGCGTTTTTCCCGGTAGTGTCGGTACGGATAATTACCCCAAGAGCATGTGACTGCAGCATCAAGTGACTCCAGCTTATAAAGAGGCTGGGTCACATGATGCACTGGCCAATCACAGCCATGCCATTAATAGGCATGGCTGTGATGGCCCTTTTTGCGATTCGGCACTGCGTCGCTTTAACTGACAATTGCGCGGTCGTGCGACGTTGTACCCAAACGAAATTTGCATCCTTTTTTTCCCACAAATAGAGCTTTCTTTTGGTGGTATTTGATCACCGCTGCGTCATTTCTGATCGCCGCTATAAACAAAAGAAGAGCGAAAATTTTGCAAAAAAACCCAAATTTCTTACTTTTTGCTAAAATACAAATCCAAAAAAAAAAATATATAAAAAACATTTTTTTCCATCGTTTTTGGCCGATTTATATTCTTCCTCATATTTGTGATTAAACAAATCGCAATCGGCGTTTATTGATTGGTTTGTGCAAAAGTTGCCGCGTTTACGGATGATGAGAATTCATTTCTGGGGTTTTTTATTTTTTACTAGTAATGGCGGCGATCTGCGATTTTTAGCGGTACTGCGATATTGCAACGGGCATGTCGGAACATTTTGACACTTTTTTGGGACCATTGGCATTTATACAGTGATCAGTGCTATAAAAATGCACTGATTACTGTGTAAATGCCATTGGCAGTGAAGGGGTTAACCTGCAGGGGGCGCTCTAAGGGTTAACTGTGTTCCCTGGGCGTGTTCTAACTGTCTTAGTGTTTGACTGGCAGGGGGAGGGGAGTGATCACAGCTTCCATATAGAGGAAGGCTGTGATCACTCCCTTCCCCCTCTAACAGAACGGAGATCCGTGTTTACTTACACCAGTGGTTCTCAACTCCGGTTCTCGGGACCCACCAACAGGCCAGATTTTGAGTATTACCTTGATGAGATGCAGACTAGAACACTGCAATCACTGAGCAGCAAATGATATCACCTGTGATGTATTTCAGTTATCCTGCAAACCTGGCCTGTTGGGGGGTCCCGAGGACCGAAGTTGAGAACCACTGACTTACACGGACCTCCATTCTTTCACTCCGGGGGGGGGCATCGCGGGTAGCCGGCGGAGATCGAGTCCGCCGCACCCGCTCCCTGGCCCTCCCCGGACACAGTCAGCGCGCGAGAGCGCCCACAGTGAGCGATCTGGCAGCCGCCGTTTGCCCAGGAGAGCCATCTTGTTGCCGTCAACCTGCGGTTGACGGTCGGAAAGTGCTTCAAAAAAAAATTGCAGCACAAAAACTGTTGCACAAATACTGTGTGACATAAAAAAAATGCAACAGTCACCTTTTTATTCTCTAGGGTTTTTGCTAGAAGAAATATATAATGTATAATGTTTGGGAAATTTTATAGTAAAAAATACTGTACCTGTAAACAAAAAGTGTCAGAAAAGGCTTGGCCTTCAAGTGGTGAATAAAAGTGAATAGAAATTAATAAAAATGGAAAGTGTCCATTAACTACTTAAGGACCAAGCCTATTTTGGACACTTGTTGTTTACAAGTTTACTGGGGCACCAGGACGACGGCATTTGATGACAAAATGCATAGGAAAGAGGAATGTGCTGATGTCACCGTGTTGTTCGTGATTGTGTTCCCGGAAGGACGAGAGTTTTATATGAGCCACCTGGCTTATTTTAACCTGCTTATACTCTATTGACTTCTTGTAAGTGCAAACTCCCTTTTTTAATTTTAATTAATAAATCTGGTAACGGTAATATACTATGGCAAGTTTTTTTCTCTTTTGGGGACTGCCTTGGTATGAGTGTTGTTGAGAGAGAAGAGGTAATTTCTCTGTAATATCCACTCTATTTGTGGGGATTTGGAATGATCGTGTGGAGGAAAGGCCCTGGCTGGGTTGCTAGCCGTAAGCTTGTTGAGCTTACCTTCTGGTAAGCAGGTTTTCCTCAAGGTGGTGTACGAATTTGCGGGAGCACACTCACCCGCAAACCGCTCATACACGAGCCGCTTTTAAAACAATTGTCCCTTTAAATCTGGAGGGCGGAAGTGACATTTGACATTGCTCCCGTCCTCCAAGGGCATAGAGTCGAATGGGGGCTATCATGCCCTCACGCGACTTCCTGCCCAACACGGGAAAGGATCGGATTGTCTCCACTGCTGCTGACTGATCCGGTAAGCGCCGGAAATGACTGGGACGTGGCGAGGGGGGGACACCTCTTCTGCCACAGAGACCACTCTTATCTGAAAGCGGACCGCCCGCCGTTGAGAAAGATAACGGGTTATGGCAGCTATATGCTGCCATAACAATGATATTTAACATCAAAAGACTGACATATATCGACGGCGATTGGTCCGGAAGTGGTTAAAGTGTCTATATGCACCAAGAACAAAAAAAAAATCTTCCGCTCCTAGTGAAAATAATGTCCAAGCAAATGTCCAACTTCAACTCTGTGCACACAAGAGGCTCTTACTAGAATGATGTGACCATCAAATTATAAATGGTCAAATGCACATAAAGTATTAATGATCCAGGTCACTGTTACATCTGCCAGCAATCACCATAGAAAAGTGCATCACCTGTCACTTCCGAGGGGGGGTTGGGGTGTGTGCAGTCTGTCAGCCAGTGTTCTATGACCCTGGTCTGGCTCTCCACCCTCCCCTTCATCTCCCCCTTCCTCTCCGTAGGTAAGGTGACCACAGAAAGTGAAGGGAGCAGGCACCCTCTGATGGTGGGAGGGTAATGGTGCATGTTTTTCTTGCTCACTCTGGTGCCGCCTGGCCTCCATCAGGAGGCCACAGACTGGCACCGGTCCCTGCCACAGAGAATAACCAGTTTTATTATTTGGATTCTCTATATGAAGATACATATCCTACAACTGAGATTAATAAATGAATAAGATATATTTTTTAAATAATAAAAAATAACAAAATTATATATATTCTTTTTTAATTTTTTAGGATGCCAAACTGTTTCGTGCCAGGTTGCAGTTTTTCATGGCGAACACACCATCCAGACACAACATTACACGTCTTCCCAAAGAAGGAAAGCCGGATAAAATCATGGCTCGATCAGCTTGGCTTTAAAGAAAAAGAAAAAAACTTCCTTGTCCCAGCAATCTTGTCTTGCAAAAAAGGCAAATATCGTGTTTGCTCCTTGCATTTTTACAATCAAGACTTTGAAACCAGAGGTACTCACCGTGGTCTGAAGAGGAATGCAGTTCCAAGTCAGCGTCTGCCCCTATCAAGGGAACTTATAATTGATGAATTGTCAGAACATTCATATTCAAAAAGACCAAAGCTGGACACCTATGAGGAACACGGTACAGAATCCACTGATGAACCTGAAGGAGCTTCTAGTTCCCCAAGCAGACAGATCAATCAATTAGAAGAATTAGAGGAACCCACCACCCCAACCTCTGAATCACCTCCTTCTGATAATATTATTCTGGAAGACATGGAAGTTGAAAACATTGCACAAGAGTCTATTTTACAAACAACAGAAGAAGAAGTAAAGATCGAGTCCTCTAATAAAAATTTGAAGAGAAAAAAAAAAAGGTCTGCCCAAGAAACGTCTACCAAAGGAACAAACACGGAGTACTTTCCTGGACAAAAACATAAAAGTACACAAACACAAAAAAACATTGGTGTAAAACAAAAATGTATACAAGTCTCATTTCGGAATCCTCAATGTTCAATTGCCATACAGTGCGAAATGGTGAGCCTGCCTCCTCTTTCATTACGGACAGCTCCTGAAGATACAGAAGATGGGCAACGACCTCTCAGACATGAAGAACCTTTGCTACAGCCTCCTTTTTGCGAGGGATTCAGCAAGCAAAACCCACAAATTTCCACTGACCCGAGTTCACTGAAACCTTTAAAAGCACGTTTTGGGGGATACTTGCTTCTGTTGCCCACTTGTACTACTACTAAGAGCCCTCCAACTGTTAAGACTCCTTCCTCGGCTACTGAGAGCTCTCCAACTGTAGAGGCTCCTTCCTTGGCTACTGAGAGCCCTCCAACTCTTGAGGCTCCTTCCTCAGATACTGAACAAACCACAACACCACAACAAACCATTATGGATAAAGGTCACTGTCCAACAGTAAAGGAGGAAGAAGAGTATCAAAAAGCAACAGAGGAAGAAAATTTAATGGATCCATCTGATCCAGATTCCTCATTTATTTGCATGCCATTCGAGCTGGGATCAAAGAAAATGGCAATGGAACGGAAGTTTATTGTTTTTGAGTCATGTTTGAATAAGTTGTTATTAAATTGTCGATGCCAAGGAAGAAGCGATTGTACTGGATATATTGCCCATCTCAAAAAATATCGTGTTGGATCTGCTCTTGTTGTGACTGGATTCTGTTCAGAGAACCACAAATTTCATCTGTGGTCCAGTCAACCTTTTATTGGCAAAATGCCAGCTGGGAATTTACTTATATCCTCCGCCCTGCTATGTAGTGGCTGCAACTTCCATAAAATTACACATTTTTTCAATGTGCTGTCCTTGGCGGGAATATCCCATCAAACTCATTGCAATAATAAAAAAAAATTTATTTACCCAACTATACATCACCACTGGCTCAAGGAAAGATCCAATGTCTTGGCAGAGATTAGAGGGAAAGGTGTTGCTTTGGCTGGAGATGGTCAGTGTGACTCACTGGGTTATTCTGCCAAGTACTGCACGTACACGTTCCTGGATGCGGAGACTGAAAAAATATTAGATTTTCAAGTAGAACAAATCAAAACTGGTATCCCATCAGTCTCACTCGAAAAAAAAGCGTTTCAGTTAGTTGTGGACCGTTTAATTCGTGAACATGTAAAAATTAAAATTATCGCTACCGATCGTCACGTTGGAATATGTAAAATTATGAAGGAACGATACAAAAACATACGTCATGAATTTGACATCTGGCGCTTAGCAAAATCGATAGGCCACAAAATACACCGGTCAAGTTTACACAGCAATGCTAAAGAATTAGCATCTTGGGTTGCCCCAACCAAAAACCATTTGTGGTGGAGCGCCAGAACATGTCATCGGAATGTGGATCTTTTGAAGGAGAAATGGACGTCAATAATATACCATGCAGCTAACATCCACGAATGGTCAGAGGGAAAACTTTACAAAGCCTGCAGTCATCCACGTGTGTTAGACCAAGACAGTGAGGAACATGCCTGGCTCATTGGTGGATCTGCAGCACACCAGCAACTTAAAAAAATTGTTATGGACATAAAGTTGTTGAAGGATTTGGATCATTTGTCAAACATCTGCCATACAGAAAATCTTGATGTCTATCACAGTATAGCCCTCAAGTACAGATCCAAAAGGCACCACTTTGAAATAGATAGCGTGGTTGCCCGAACAGAGCTGGCGGCCTTGAATTATAACAGAAATGTAGGTCACAAGCAAGCTACTGTTCAACAACCAAGGTTGACCAATGGCCAGTTAGGAATCAAAAGATTTCCTTATTCATACAGCAAGGCCAAAAATGACTGGATATATTCAAAAGTATATGAAGAAACAACGCAAGAATTAATGATTCAAATTTTGTCAGATGTCGTGTCTTTTGTCTCAGGTGAATTAGAACTTAACTGGACACCCAGACACACAGGAGAACCCAAGAATATCACACCTTTACCATGTCCAGAGAAATATCTCTCCCGTTTCCACAAGCAACCAACTTAGCATTTAGGCATTATCCTTTCATAATATAGAACTTTTTTAACCTATCTTTTGAGGGTTTTGTTTTTTGGTCTGCATACCTTATTTAGAATATGTATTTTGCATTTGTTTTTTATGTTTTTAATTTATTGTTGTTCAGTTATATTTTGTGAAAATCTTTATTGTTTAAAATGACTCAAGCAAAGATTTTTTTTTTTTTTTTACATATATATTCTATTTTAATATTTAAAATAAATAATGAAGATTGCTATTTTTTAAAGAACATATCTAATTCTCGAGAATAAAAATGTATAAAAAATGTATATGTATATATATATATATATATATATTTCCTGGACCTCCCCATGTCAGCCTACTACGGGTCAGCTCCGCCCCCTCTGACCCCTCCAGGACCACCTCTTTCCTAGCCCATAAAGGGCGGCTGTCTGGCCCATAACACTGTTCTTTTTTCGTCCTCGCTCCGGACACCTTTTTTTTTTTTTCCTAGTTTATCGATATTTCTTTGATTTTTTTTTTTTTTATTAAATTTTTGTTTGACTCTCCCGGAGGCTGGCGTAGCATTCCCCTCCGGATTATGGACAAGATTCCTAGAGGAGGCGGGTTCCCGGAAGCAGGCTATAACGGTATAAATTACTGTATACTCCTGCGGGCAGAAAGCACTGCAAGTTGCTATAGCCCGACTTAACTGGATCAACGGTATAAACTACTGTCTAATTTCACAGCAGTGTAACGGGAGAGATCGCTGTACCCCTTGTCGCAGACAACAGTATAAATTACTGTCTACTGTAACAGCGGAAATAACAGTATAAATTACTGTCTACTGTACATACGAAATAACAGTATAAATTACTGTCTACTGTACATACGGAATAACAGTATAAAATACTGTCTACTAACGGACGGATTGACAGTATAAATTACTGTCTACGGCAGCATGGAGTGTGGCAGTATAAAACTACTGTTTAAAGCCTCACGGACAGCAATATGGATGGAGAGCTTCAATAAGCAGCCAACGGTATAAGGTACTGATTTTTTTTTTGTTTTTTCCCCTCTTGTTAGTGGCTGGCTACTTGATGTATGTGGGGACTGTGAGGGTTTCTCCCCCATCGGGGGGCTTTACAGAGGTCCCGCAGGGTTAATAGTTGCTGGTGGGGAGCCTGTGTCTCTGGGGCAGCTGCGGTAGCTTACCGTCGGGCGAGTCGGGCGGCACGCTGAGCCCGCTGGTTCATCGGCGTCCTCAGGTTGAGGGGATGACGTCACGAGCGAGCGCCTCGGACCGTTGCTAGGTGATGGCCGGGACGCTTGCTCAGGATTGGCGGCGGCAGTCCTCTTCACGGGCATCCGCTGGGAAGAGCGCGCTCTGCGCCGCTGCGATTCAGATCCTGGGTTCTCTGCAGGTAAGCAATACTATTTCCCAGGCTAGAAGCTGGGCTTGTGAGAAGGCTTATGCTCCCTGTCTCTGTTCATAGGGTCCAGACCGTTGGCTGCCTGCCTCCTGAGGGTAGTTCCATGGAGAGGTAGAGAGGGGAAGGGGGGTTTTTGTTTGGATTGTTCCTCTCTGTTTCTCTCTCTGCCAGTTCTCTATGGGCTTGCTGATGGTTTTTTCTTTATGTGCCTGTCTTTTTTTTTTTTTTTTTTTTTTGTGTTTTCTTTCTCTTCCCTATAGAGAAAGGTCCTCAAAGCGGGATAAATCCCGGCGGATACCTAAAAACACTAGCTCAAGCAAGAAGGGGGAGAAGAGTGCCCATAGGGGTCGGCGGCAAGAACGCCTTAGATCTCCATCTCCCCAGCCGCACTCCAGTCGGAGCTCGCAGAAAAAGAGGCGTCATACACCCGCAAGGAGCTCTCGCTCACATCACAGAGAAAGGGAGCGGTGGTCCTCTTCGTCGCCGACTGGGTCTTCTTCATCTTCAGATCAGGAGAATGCTTGTTGGGCCTGTTCAGCTAAAACCTTGCCCGGCAAGTTGGTATGTGCCTCATGCTTTAAAGAGGCTTCGCGGAATGACGCTTCAGATGCCCGCCGAGTAAAGTCTTATATAAAGGATGCAGTAAGAGAAGGTCTTAAGGGCGCTACCAAGCGACCTTCTCGCCTTCCTGGGTCATCTTCGTCAGCAGACTCATCAGTGCAGTGGGGTTCGGATAGACAGGAGTCTTCCGAGTCTGAGGCCGACTCCGAATCTCGTGCCTTTGACTTTGCATTAATTCCTCCCTTAGTAGAGGCAGTAAAGGAGGCCATGAAGTGGCAGGAGGATGCTTCCCCACCAAAGAAACAACGCAAGTACTACCCGGAGTTGAAAAAATCGCTACCCTCCTTTCCCTTTATAGAAGAGATCCGAGAAGTCATGAAGGACGAATGGGCTAGGCCAGAAAAGAGATGGAACGTCCATAATAGGGTTGCAAAATTGTACCCCTTTAGCTCAAGGGACGCAGAGTGTTGGGACACGGCACCTAGGGTGGATGCGTCCCTGCAGAGACTGGCCCGCCACATTACGCTGCCACTTGATGATTCAGTCTCTTTCAGGGACCCCATGGATCAAAGGATGGATACGGACCTAAAGAGGTTATACACTGTTGCCGGTGCAGCCTGTAGACCAGCGGTGGCACTCACTTCAGTGGCAACAGCCCTTAAATCCTGGGTGGCTGAGCTGATGGGGGAGTGTTCGGGGGAAGAGCGAGAAGGTGCTCCATGGCAGTTCCTGAAGATTGCGGTGGAGTTCGTTGCGGAGGCAGCAGTGGACCAGGCAAGAATGGCAGCTAGAATTATGGCTCACTCCGTGTCGGCCCGCAGAGCCCTATGGTTAAAACATTGGGCTGCGGACAGCTCGTCAAAGCACAGTCTGTGTGCGGTTCCTTTTGACGGGAAACTACTCTTCGGGGGTCCATTAGAAGCGGCAATCCTGAGAGTTTCAGGTGGGAAGTCCGGGCTGATTCCCCAAGAAAGGAGGAAGCAGCGCCAGTCCTTTCGCCCCTACAGAAAGCCGAGGGACACTTACAGGGAGGCAACGGCATACAGACCAGGCAGGCCATTCTTCAGACAATGGAAGGGCTCTGGGACAAATGTGCGTAGGCCGGCGAAGAATAGGACAAACAAAGCTCCGAAGGTCGCTCCCAAGGCCTTCTGAAGGTGTCTCCGCTCGATCCCCTCAGGTCGGGGCAAGGTTAAGCCGATTTGCGGGGGTTTGGGCGGAGGGCATTCAGGACGCCTGGATTTTGGATATTGTACGGTGGGGCTATCGGCTGGATTTCAAGACAAGGCCTCCCCGTGCTTTCTTTGTAGAGACTCGCCTACCTGTAGGGGCAGAGAAGAGGAGGTGTTTGCGGGCATATATCGAAGAATTACTGGCAGCAAGCGCCATTCGTCCGGTCCCGAAGCAAGAACAAGGCTTAGGGGTGTACTCTCCCCTGTTTCTAGTACCGAAAACGTCGGGAGGTTTCAGACCAGTGCTGGATCTCAAGAGACTGAACTCACTGATGAGGATTCCCCCGTTCAAGATGGAGTCACTGCAGACGATCATCTCGGTAGTAAGGGAAGGGGATTGGATGGCGTCCATCGACTTGGCAGATGCGTATCTCCATGTGCCAATAAGCGAAGCTCATCAGCGTTTTCTCAGATTTGCCGTAGATGGATCGCATTTCCAGTTCCGATGCCTCCCATTCGGCCTTTGTACGGCTCCCAGAACATTTTCAAAACTCCTGTCCGCAGTCATCGCGATTCTCAGGACCGAGGGAGTCCAGATATTCCATTATTTGGACGACATACTCCTGTTGGGGGCTTCGAAGGAACTCCTACAGGGCCAAGTGCAGCTCACCTGCAAAACACTCGCTTGCTATGGCTGGTTGGTAAATGTCCAGAAGAGCCGGATGAGTCCAACTCAAATGTTGGAATACCTCGGAGTGGAATTCAACACGTGCCAGGGGCGGGTCTATTTACCACACAGGAAAGTGATCCAGATTCGGTCTTGTGCCAGAGCAGTAAGGAGAAGAGCGTCCCTGCAAGCGAGAGAGTGCATGCGATTTCTAGGATTGCTGTCTGCAACCATTCCGGTGGTACCATGGGCAAGGTGGCACAGAAGGAGGTTTCAGGCCAATTTTCTCCTCCAGTGGGACCGCTGCTCGATGAGTCAGGAAATTCACCTCCCAGTGCCAATCAGGTGCTCACTAGTTGGTGGACAAACGCACGCAATTTGATGAGGGGAATGCCCTTGAATCCCTTGGAGCCGTTGCTGCTGACAACCGATGCCAGTTCAATCGGATGGGGAGCTCATTGCCTAGATCAGCAGGCGCAGGGACAGTGGAAGGCCTTGGGGGTGCGGCCTTCCAATTGGCTAGAGTTAGAGGCCGTCAGGCGCGCTCTCATAGCCTTCCAGTCCGTTTTGCGAGGTCAAGCAGTCAAGGTACTGTCGGACAACAAGACGGCAGTAGCTTATATAACTCGTCAAGGAGGCACCCGAAGCCGGGCACTTCTTCAAGTGGCAGCCCGGATCTTTCCGTGGGCGGAGAAGAATCTTGTTTCGTTGACAGCTTCTTATCTCCCAGGGACAGACAATGTCTTGGCAGATCGGTTGAGCCGACAGTTTCTGGATCACAACGAGTGGGGCCTCAACCCCAAATACCTAGCCAGGATCTTCAAGATATGGGGTACTCCATCGATAGATCTAATGGCAACGGAGAGGAATTGTCAGCTTCCTCGTTTCTTCTCTCGAACATGGAATCCTCAGGCTTTCGGTCAAGATGCGCTGTCCAGATCCTGGGAGTTCCCTTTGGTGTATGTGTTCCCTCCGCTTCCCTTGATTCTCAAGGTGCTCTTGAAGATACAGCGGGAGAGGGTCGCGGCGGTAGCAATCCTTCCTTACTGGCCCAGGAGGCCATGATTTTCCCTGGCCTGGAGAATGAAGGTGTGCAATCCGATTCAGTTACCAACTGCTCCAGATCTTCTGATCCAGTGCGGGGTGTGTCACCCGAACCCCGGGAGACTGAGCCTAATGGCATGGAATTTGAGAGGAGATCTTTAGGCGACTTACGTCTCAATGTGCGGGTGGTGAATACTTTGCTGCAAGCTCGAAAGAAGACTACGAATTCCGCATATTATAGGATCTGGCAGACCTTCTGTAATGCCGCTGCTTTGAAGGGGTGGAATGTAAACTCTCCAACTATTGCAAATATCTTGGACTTTCTCCAGGAAGGCCTAGATAAGGGCCTAGCATACAACACTCTGAGAGTCCAAGTCTCGGCCTTGTCGGCGATGTTGAATAGAAGATGGGCTCTACATCCGCTGGTGGCCAGGTTTTTCAAGGCGATCATGAAGATAAGACCTCCACGAAAGTCTTTTTTTCCGAAGTGGGACTTGACTTTGGTCTTAAAGGCACTGTTGGCTTCCCCTTTTGCTCCGGCCTCGTCCTGTTCGGTGTTCCATCTCACGTTGAGAACCGTCTTTTTGTTGGCTATTGCTTCAGCGAGACGGGTTTCAGAGTTATGTGCTTTTTCATCAAAGGAGCCTTACTGTATGATCCTGCGAGACAAGGTGATTCTCAAGCCGGTGCCCAGTTTTCTACCAAAAGTCAACTCTTCGTTTCACTTAAACTGGGAGACAATTCTCCCAGCCTTCCCAATAGAGTCGGCAGAGGACGAGTGGAATTCGTTAGACTTGGTCTCAGTCGTCTCGGTTTATCTGAAACGCACAGAGGGATTCCGGCAGCAAGACCAGTTGCTGGTATTTCCGGCGGGCCCCAAGAGGGGAATGGCAGCATCCCCAAGAGTGGTTTCGTCTTGGATAGTGCGTACCATACAGATCGCATACAAGTCTTCGGGCCTTTCTCCTCCATCAGAGATTACGGCGCACTCGACAAGGGGTATGGCAGCCTCGTGGGCAGCATATGCCAAGGTTTCGGCGGAAGCAGTCTGCAGAGCGGCAAGCTGGAGTACGCCGAACACGTTCATTAGACATTATAGGCTAAATGTGGCCTTCCCGGCCGAGGAGGCGCTGGGTTATAAAATTATTTCGGCGGCTGTCGCCCATTAAAGTTATTGAAGCAGCATATTCCGCAATTTGTGGTGGTGGTTATTTGTTTTCTTTTAAGGGCCCTCCACGGGGATGAGGTAGCTTGGTACATCCCGTAGTAGGCTGACATGGGGAGGTCCAGGAATAAGGAAAATTGTTGCCATACTTACCGTAATTTTCCTTTCCTGGATCCTCCCCATGTCAGCCGTGGATCCCCACCCAATTATCCGTCGCGAGGCGGGTATAGTTGAACAGTGTTATGGGCCAGACAGCCGCCCTTTATGGGCTAGGAAAGAGGTGGTCCTGGAGGGGTCAGAGGGGGCGGAGCTGACCCGTAGTAGGCTGACATGGGGAGGATCCAGGAAAGGAAAATTACGGTAAGTATGGCAACAATTTTCCTTAATATATATATATATATTACACACAGTGCTGTGAAAAAGTATTTGCCCCATTTGGACAGCGTTTTTTCCCTTAATAAATTAAGACACTTTTTTTTTGGGACCATTGACATTTATACAGCAATCAGAAATTTACATATCCACCGATTACTGTATAAATGTCACTGTCAAGGAAGGGGTTAACCTGCAGTGGCGCAGTCTAAGGGTTAACTGTGTTCCCTAGGCATTTTCAAACTGTGTGGGGGCTGGGCTGCCAGGGGCATGAGAGGTCTAACTGATCCCGAGAACAGCTAGCCGCGCGAATCACCGTTTATAGACGGCGCTTTGCGTTACGCTGCCACTCTGCAGCAGTAAATGTACGTGAGCCAGTCTTTGACCGGTTAAACTTATTGCCCATGGGAATATACTTTGCAGTGAGTTCACATACAGTCTTTTTGAAGAATTCCCATTCCTGTTCTGTGTTCATCAATGCCAATATTCCCTCCCAGTCTAAGTCCTGGAGAGCAGCTCTCATCCTTGGAAAATTTGCTCTCTAAGTTAGGTGTTTTTATCTTTCCCGTATGTGTTTGTTGCTTACAGCTAACATTCAATGAAATCATGTTATGGTCACTGCTATCCAGCTCTGCATAGCATATATACAATAAAGATAATGCAGGAGATTAGCTTGCGAGGATCACCTTTTCTGGGAAGAAGGCAGCTTGAAATCAAACTTTCTTAAAATCTGGCTGGTTGCCTTTTTTATTTGGTAAAAGGTTGCAAGGTAAAATAAACAAACTAGCCAAACAAAATCTTGCACTAAACTACTACAGAGCTGGATACCTTTCTATACGATGTTGGGCTTGTCCCTGACGCCTCCAAACAAAACAAGCGCAAACCTTTTCTCTTGCAGTCCTTAGAGCAACCAAATCTAAAGGTGTAGCTCTCTGTGTAGTTCTACTGAGTCCCAGGCCAGAGCCCAACTGAGATATCTTCCTGGTTATTTAAAGCAGCTGAAGAGGGATTTGGGTGGACCAGGAACTCTGGGCCGGAACCAGCTCTGCCACAGTGGCTGGCAAAACCCAGGTCGAACTTTCACTAGTCCACTCCAAGTGAACGCGTGCAATAGGGTTGCCACCTCATCCCTTTAAACCCAAACACATATTAATTACACAGGTTCTCTGGCTGATTAAGGTGGTAATTAAACTCACTTGATCCCTTATCTGCATTAAATTAGCCTCAGAACCCGTGTAATTCATATGTGTTCGGGTTTAAAGGGATGAGGTGGCAACCCTAGCGTGCGAAGCGACAGATATCACCGTCCACTATCTCGCTTCGCATAACGTCACAAGAGATAAGTATATACAGTTTATATAGATCATGTATATATGCAAACAATGTACACTACATTGTCAAAAGTATTGTGACACCTTCCATTACACCCACATGAACTTTAATGGCATCCCAGTCTTACTCTGTAGGGTTCAATATTGAGTTGGCCCACCCTTTACAGCTATAACAGCTTCAACTCTTCTGGGAAGGCTGTCCAACAAGGTTTAGGAGTGTGCCTATGGGAATGTTTGACCATTCTTCCAGAAGCACATTTGTGAGCTCAGGCACTGATGTTGGACGAGAAGGCCTGGCCCACAGTCTCCACTCTAATTCATCCCAAAGGTGTTCTATCGGGTTGAGGTGCAGGCCAGTCAAGTTCCTCCTCCCCAAACTCACTCATCCATGTCTTTATGGACCTTGCTTTATGCACTGGTGTGCAGTCATGATGGAACAGGACGGGGCCATCCCCAAACTCTTCCCACAAAGTTGGGAGCATGAAATTGTCCAAAATGTCTTGGTATGCTGACACCCTAAGAGTTCACTTCACTGGAACTAAGGGGCCAAGCCCAACCCTTGAAAAGCAATCCTACACCATAATCCCCCCTCCACCAAATGATTTGGACCAGTGCATAAAGTAAGGTCCATAAAGACATGACTGGTTCTCCTCCTACTTATCCAATCGCACCTTTAGCGTTACTTACAACTTTACTTTCTCCTCTCCTCTTCCTTTCTCTGTTAGGGTACCCCAAAGTTCTGTTCTTGGGCCTCTCCTATTTTCAATCTACACCTCCTCCCTGGGTCAGCTGATAGCCTCCCATGGCTTCCAATACAATATCTATGCTGATGACACCCAAATCTATCTCTCTGCCCCTCAGCTCAATCCCTCAGTCTCCTCACTTATCACTAATTTACTAACAGATATATCAGTCTGGATGTCACACCACTTCCTCAAACTCAAATCTATCCAAAACATCTTATATTTTTTTCCTCCACCATGTGCCCCTTCCCCTGATCCCTCTGTTATAATCAATAGCACAACTATCAGCCCATCACCGCATGCCAAGGTCCTAGTCATAGTCCTGGACTCTGAACTCTCCTTTAAGCCCCATGTCCAATTACTGTCCAAATCCTGCCACCTCAACCTCCGCAACATCTCAAAAACACCCCCTTTTCTAAGCATGACAAAACAAAGCTCTTAATTTACTCCCTGGTCCTCTCTCGCCTTGACTACTGCAACTCCCTTCTCACTGGCTTACCTCTATATAGGCTATCCCCCCTTCAATCCATCATGAATGCTACTGCCAGACTCATCCACCTTACCAATCGCTCTGTGTCTGCTACTCCTCTCTGTCAATCCCTTCACTGGCTCCCGCTTACCCAACAAATTCCGTTCAAAATACTCACAACAACTTACAAAGCCATCCACAATTTAGTCCCCAGTTACATCACCAGCCTAGTCTCAAAATACCAACCTAATTGTTCTCTTCATTCCTCTCAAGACCTCCTGCTCTCTAGCTCCCTCATCACCTCCTCTTTTGCTTGCCTCCAGGACTTTTCCAGAGCCTATCCAATCCTATGGAACTCCTTACCCCAACCTGTCCGATTATCTCCTACCCTATTTGCTTTTAGATGATCCCTGAAAACCCTTCCCCTTCAGAGAAGCTTATTCTACCCAAACCTAACAACTACATTTTCATTTTCTTTAACAGTTCATCCCCCAGAGTTATTACCTTTTGTTTCACTTGACCCTCTAGATTGTAAGCTCTAACGAGCAGGGCCCTCTGATTCCTCCTGTATTGAATTGCATTGTAAGTGTACTGTCTGACCTCACATTGTAAAGCTCTGCGCAAACTGTTGGTGCTATATAAATCTTGTATTACAATAATAATAATGGGTGAGTTTGGGGTGGAGGAAGTTGACTGGCCTGCACAGTCATGACCTCACCCCAATAGAACACCTTTGGAATGAATTAGAGCGGAGACTGCAAGCCAGGCCTTGTCCAACATCAGTGCCTGACCTCACAAATGAGCTTCTGGAAGAATGGTCAAACATTCCTATAGACACTCCTAAACCTTGTGGACAGCCTTCCCAGAAGAGTTGAAGCTGTTATAGCTGCAAAGGGTGGGCCAACTCAATATTGAACCCTACAGACTTAAGACTCATACACATGGGTGCAACGGTTGTACAACCAAACGTGCAACTTTGGACCAAGTTGGATGTTGGCTGTTGTGTCTCGCATACTGACATGAACTAAGCGATTGTACAACAGCCTAACGTAGTGACGTGTTACGAGCATATAAAGAGGAAGCTCAGGTGCATGTGATTTGTGAATTAGGAACGTGGGTTTCCCAGGACGGACACTTCTGGGCATTCCTGACTTCTGAGCATGCCTGTTTGACACGTACAACTTTGTTGGACCAACTTTTCTGTACAAACGGTACAACAACCGCTTGTTGTACAACTAAAGTTTTCTAGTCTGCTCATCCAACTTCTGTTGTACAATCGTTGTAATCACGCGTACTGAAGGTCGGATGGTTGTACGACCGTTGTTGTACAAACGTTGTTCGGTGTGTACGGGTCTTAAGACTGGGATGCCATTAAATTTCATATGCATGTAAAGGCAGGTGTCGCAATACTTTTGGTAATATAGTGTGTGTGTGTTTATCGTCATCTGTTGGAGATAGAATACATCACAGTGACTATGGAGGAAGAGGACGGACATGACCGGGGGGGGGGGGGGGGG
>BLSH010305477.1:196789-216435 GCA_018402905.1 Glandirana rugosa | reverse complement strand
CATCTCTATCCACCCCCCCCCCCCGGACTCACCTCTCACCTCTCCCCCCTCACCCGGAACTTCCTATCTCTACCTGACATCACTTCCTGTTGCTACCCTGACATCACTTCTTATCTCTGCCTGACATCACTTCCTGTTGCTACCTGACATCATTTCCTGTCTCTACCTGACATCACTTCCTGTCTACCTGACATCACTTCCTATCTGGGTAGACGTGAGATCAGCACCTTGTGAAGGAGAGAAACAATCTCAGCTTGATGGTGGAGCGTTTTGTGAACACATTTGGATTTGTTTTCATCCAGGTGAGAATGTTCACTGTTCCACAACATGGATCAATGAATGTACGGACTGGACATTAGGTCACAGTTTATATAATTTTGTACAAATATTTAGAGTATTGTTATGCAAAGGAATTATTGCATAAGAGACGGATTTGGAGATTACCTTAGCGTGGCGCAGCGGGTAATCGATTTATTTTAAGTTTGTGTTAACTTTGAGTGCCGCAGCTTTGTTTTGCACAGTGAGTGGGTGAGCATGGAGTTAATTTACACATAGTTCACGTCTTTTGTCATCCTGCTGTGTATACAGATATGTCTTGCAAGAGCAGATCGTGTCTGTTTTCCTCTTGCAAGTTCCGTAGTCTGTGTGCCGCCCCCCTTCATTGACCGAGGATTTCCCTACAGCCACTCCCCCACCGCCTCCATTGACCAAGGATTTCCCTGTAGTCGCTCCCCCCTGCCTCCATTGACCAAGGATTTCCCTGTAGCCGCTCCCCCCTGTCTCCATTGACCAAGGATTTCCTTGCAGCCGCTCCCCACCCCCTCCTGCCTTCATTGACGAAGGATTTCCCTGCAGCCCTCCCCCATCCTGCCTTCATTGACCAAGGATTTCCCTGCAGCCACCCCCCCAATGTAAACATTCCTTGTGATAGCAATAGGCAGTGACAGGTGCTCTTTACTGAGACATCTGGGGTTTATTGGACCCCAGATCTCTCCTCTGCCCTTGTTGGTTCGATCCACAGCTTTCCTTTGCAGGTAATGACCAGTAAACAAAACCCGAAGTGACTAAATACTCGTTGGTTCTGGTTTCCATAGAGATGATTGGGGACAGTGCTGGGCTCCCGGTGGGAGGCTTGGAAAGAGAGCGGCGAGAGGCAGGAGGGGTCGTCCTCAGATGGCTATTACGAAATAGAAAATTGCATGAAGAAAAAAAAAATACCGGGTTTGATATTTTGCTTTTTAGGCCTCATACACACGGGCGTATCTAAAAAAATAAACAAAACGTCGGGTCCGACGTCAAGGAAAAAAAGTCAACGTTTTTCGGCGTTATGCATTGGCGTTTTTGAGCGTTAGTGAGTGTCGGCGTCAATAGGCGTTTTTTTAAAAAAATCATCCCTCTGCTATTTTTCAACCTAAAAACGTCGGCGTCAAAAAACGCCAGAAAACGCCGGTACAATATTAGGTGGCGTTTGTTGGCGTTTGTTGGCATATTGTGGCGTCGGCGTCAAAAAACGTCAAAGCGTTACAGCCTCAGAACGCGATGGCCATGGGTTCTACTTTCTGCTCACGAACGCCGACGCCACCAACAGCTCAGAAACGCCGACGTTTTTATGGGGCCATTGACTAACATGGAGAGCTGCAAAAAACGCCAGAAAATGCCGGCGTCAAAAAACGTCCGTGTGTATGATGCCTAAAGGTAAAGAAGAGATTTGAGGTATTTTGACCCTAGATCTCTCCATAAAGAGGACCTGTCATCCTTATTTCTGTTACAAGGGATGCTTAAATTCATTGTAATAGGAATAAAAGTGATAAAAAAATAAAGGAACAGTGTAAGAATAAAAGATGTAAAAAAAATTAAAGCGCCCCATCCCTCTGTGCTTGCGTGCAGAAGCAAACATATACGTAAGCTGCGCACACATATGTAAGCGGTGTTCACACCACACATGTGAGGTATTGCCGCGGACGTTAGAGCGATAGAAATAATTCTAGTGCTAGACCTCCTCTGGTAACCTGTAAAGACATTTAAGATGTCGCCTTTTGAGATTTTTAAGTATTGTAGTTTGTTGCCATTCCATGAGCGTGTGCAATTTTTAAAGCGTGACATTTTAGGTATTTCTTTACTCGGCATAACATCATCTTTCATATTATCCAAAAACATTGGGGTATATATTGTGTGTTTTTTGTGTATTTTCTCCAAAAAAAATTTCCATTGAAAGACTGTTGCACAAATACCGTGTGACATAAAAAAAATTGCAACGATTACCTTTTTATTCTTTAGGGTGTTTGCTAAAAAAATATATATAATGTTTGGGGGTTATAAGTAATTTTCTAGCAAAAAATACTGATTTAACCAGTTCCCGACCGCGCGCCGCGTTTTCACGGCAGCAGTCGGGATGCTGAGCGCGAATCGCCGTAAATAGACGGCGATCTGCAATCAGCCACTAGGGGGCGCGCGCCGGCGGCGGCACCCGCCGCACTCCTGAGGAGTGTGCCCACGGCTCGGGCGGACCCGATGTCCGCCGGCGAGCCGTGATGAGCGGCCACAGGGAAAGAACGGGGAACCGCCGATGTAAACACGGCAGTTCCCCGCTCTGTTTGTAGGCGCATGGGTGATCTACTGATCCCTGTCACTGGGATCAGTTAGATCTCTCATGCCCATGTTAGCCCAACCTCCCCCCACAGTAAGAACACCCAGGAAACACAGTTAACCCCTAGCTCTTCCCCTGCAGGTTAACCCTTTCACTGCCAATGACATTTATACAGTAATCAGTGGACATTTAAATTTCTGATCGCTGAATAAATGTCATTGGTCCCAAAAAAGTGTCAAAAATGTCCGACATGTCTGCTGAAATATATCGCAGTACCACTAAAAATCGCAGATCGCCGCCATTACTAGTAAAAAATAAAAACCCCAGAAATGAATTCTCATCATCCGTAAACGCGGCCACTTTTGCGCAAACCAATCAATAAACATCGATTGCGATTTTTTTTATCACAAATATGAGGAATTATATAAATCGGCCAAAAACGGTGAAAAAAATGTTTTTTTATATTTTTTTTTTGGATTTGAATTTTAGCAAAAAGTAAGAAATTTTGGGTTTTTTTGCAAAATGGTCGCTCTTCTTTTGTTTATAGCGGCGATCAGAAATGACGCAGAGGCGATCAAATACCACCAAAAGAAAGCTCTTTTTGTGGGAAAAAAAGGACGCAAATTTTTTTTGGGTGCAACGTCGCACGACCGCGCAATTGTCATTTAAAGCGACGCAGTGCCGAATCGCAAAAAGTGCTCTGGTCCTAAAGCTGGAAAACCTTCCGGTTGGTAAGTGGTTAAGGTGAAAAACCTCCTGTAATTCATCAGCCCCCCCCCCCCAGAAAACCCCCCTTTAACGTACCTGAACCTGATCGTTCCAGCAGCTCCAGCCGCTGTCTCGGGTCCTCATTGGATAGATTGATAGCAGCAGGAACTATTGGCTCCCGCTGCTGTCAATTAAATCCAGCAAAGCAGGGGGCGGGGCCGAGTCCTTCTGTCTGTGTCAATGAACGTGTTCCCCAGGGAAAGTGCTTCTCCAAGGGGGCATTTGAGAACAGGAGGAGCCAGGAAAGCCTCCGGGGGACCCCAGAAAAGGAGGATTGGGGCTGCTCTGTGCAAAACTCTTGCACAGAGCAGGTAAGTATAACATGTTTTTTATTTAAAAAAAAAAAACAAACCTTTATTATCTCTTTAACCACTTGCCGATGGCTGATCGGCAAATGACGGCGACAGAGTGGCTCTGTAACGCGAAACGCTGTCATATGACGGCGGCCGCGAGACAGAGCCTAGTGAGCGCGCGCACTCACTGTGTTCGGGGGGGCCAGGGAGCGGCGGCTTCGATTGCCGCCGGCTACCCGCGATGCCCCCCCGGAGTGAAGGAACGGAGGTCCGTGTAAGTAAACACGGACCTCCGTTCTGTGAAGGGGGAAGGGCTGTGATCACAGCCTTCCTGTACATGAAGGCTGTGACCACTTCCCTTCTCCTGTTAGGGCAGTCCCCCCACAGTTAGAACACGCCCAGGGAACATAGTTAACCCTTAGAGCGCCCCCTGCAGGTTAACCCCTTCACTGCCAATGCCATTTACACAGTAATCAGTGCATTTTTATAGCACTGATCGCTGTATAAATGCCAATGGTCCCAAAAAAGTGTCAAAATGGTCCGACATGTCCGCCCCAATATCGCAGTACCGCTAAAAATCACAGATCGCCGCCATTACTAGTAAAAAAACCCCCCAAAAATGAATTCTCATCATCCGTAAACGCAACACTTTTGCGCAAACTAATCAATAAACGCCGATTGCGATTTTTTTTATCGCAAATATGAGGAAGAATATAAATTGGCCAAAAACGGTGAAAAAAAATGTTTTTTTTTATTTTTTTTTTTGGATTTGTATTTTAGCAAAAAGTAAGAAATTTGGGTTTTTTTGCAAAATTGTCGCTCTTCTTTTGTTTATAGTGGTGATCAGAAATGACGCAGAGGGGATCAAATACCACCAAAAGAAAGCTCTATTTGTGGGAAAAAAAGGACGCAAATTTAGTTTGGGTACAACGTCGCACGACCGCGCAATTTTCAGTTAAAGCGACGCAGCGCCGAATCGCAAAAAGGGCTCCGGTCCTAAAGCTGAAAATCCTTCCGGGGCTGAAGTGGTTAAACTTGTAAACAAAAAGTGGCAGAAAAGGCTTGGTCTTTAAATGGTGAATAAAAATGAATAGAAATAAATAAAAATGGAAAGTGTCCATATGCACCAAGAACAAAAAAATCTTCCACTCCTAGTGAAAATAATGTCCAAGCAAATGTCCAACTTCAACTCCGTGCATACAAGAGGCTCTTACCAGAATGATGTGACCATCAGATTATAAATGGTCAAATGCACATAAAGGATTATTGATCCAGGTCTTTGTTACATCTGCCAGCAATCACCATGGAAAAGTGCATCGCCTGTCACTTCCGAGGGGGGGGGTTGGGGTGTGTGCAGTCTGTCAGCCCATGTTCTACGACCCTGGCTTGGCTCTGCCTACCCATCTCCTTTCTCTCCAAAGATAAGGTGACCACAGAGAGGTAAGGGGAGAAGGCGCCCGCTGGTGGTGGGAGGGTGGCGGCACATGTTTTTCTTGCTCACTCTGACGCCTTCTGGCCTCCATCAGGAGGCCACAGATTGGCACCAGTCCCTGCCACAGAGAATACCCAGTTTTATTATTTGGATTGTCTATATGAAGATCAATATCCTACAACTGAGATTAATAAATGAATCATACTTTTTTTTTAAATAATAAAAAATAACAAAATTATCTGTATACATATATATATATATATATATATATATATATATATATATATATTTAATTTTTAGGATGCCAAACTGTTTCGTGCCAGGTTTCAGTTTTTCATGGCGAACACACATCCAGACAAAACATTACACACCTTCCCAAAGCAGGAAAGCCGGATAAAATCATGGCTCGATCAGCTTGGCTTCAAAGAAAAAGAAAAAAATCGTCCTTGTCCCTGCAATCTTGTCTTGCAAAAAAGGAAAATATCGTGTTTGTTCCTTGCATTTTGACGATCAAGACTTTGCAACCAGAGGTATTCAACGTCATGTGAAGAGCAATGCAGTTTCAAGTCAGCGTCTGCCCCTGTCAGGGTAACTTGATGAATTGTCAGAACATTCATAGTCAAAAAGACCAAAGCTGGACACCTATGAGGAACACGGTACAGGATTCACTGATGGACTTGAAGAAGCTTCTAATTCCCCAAGCAGACATGTCAGTCAGTTAGAAGAATTAGAGGAACCCACCACCCCAACCTCTGAATCACCTCCTTCTGAGAATATTATTCTGAAAGACATGGAAGTTGAAAACATTGCACAAGAGTCTAATTTACAAACGACGGAAGAAGAAATTATTGTGCCCTCTAATAAAAATTTAAAAGAAAAAAAAAAGGCATGCCCAAGAAATGTCTACCAAAGGAACAAACACGGAGTACTTTCCCGGACAAAAACATAAAAGTACACAAACACAAAAAAACATTGGTGTAAAACAAAAATGTATACAAGTCTCATTCCGAAATCCTCAATGTTCAATTGCCATACAGTGCGAAATGGTGAGCCTGCCTCCTCTTTCATTACGGTCAGCTTCTGAAGACACAGAAGATGAGCAACATCGACCTCTCAGACTTGAAGAACCTTTGCTACAGCCTCCTTTTTGTGAGGGATTCAGCAAGCAAAACCCACAAATTTCCACTGACCCGAGCTCACTGAAACCTTTAAAAGCATGTTTTGGGGGATACTTGCTTCTGTTGCCCACTTGTACTACTACTAAGAACCCTCCAACTCTTAAGGTGCCTTCCTCGGCTACTGAGAGCCCTCCAACTCTTGAGGCTCCTTCCTCAGCTACTAAGAGTCCTCCAACTCTTGAGGCTCCTTCCTCAGCTACTAAGAGTCCTCCAACTCTTGAGGCTCCTTCCTCAGCTACTAAGAGCCCTCCACCTCTTGAGGGTCCTTCCTCAGCTACTGAGAGCCCTCCAGCTTTTGAGGGTCCTTGCTGGGCTACTGAAAGCCCTCCAACTCTTGAGGCTCCTTCCTCGGCTACTGAACAAACCACAACGCCACAACAAACCATTATGGATAAAGATCACTGTCCAACAGTAAAGAAGGAAGAAGAGTATCAAAAAGAAAATTTAATAGATCCATCTGATCCAGTTTCCTCGTTTATTTGCATGCCATTCGAGCTGGGATAAAAAAAATGGCGACGGAGCGGAAGTTTATTGTTTTTGAGTCATGTTTGAATAAGTTATTATTAAATTGTCGATGCCAAGGAAGAAGCGATTGTACTGGATATATTGCCCATCTGAAAAAATATCATGTTGGGTCTGCTCTTGTTGTGACAAGATTCTGTTCGAAGAACCAGAAATTTCATCTGTGGTCCAGTCAACCTTTTATTGGCAAAATGTCGGCTGGGAATTTACTTATACCCTCCACCCTGCTATGTAGTAGGGGTGTTGAAATGAATTGATGCATCGGGATTCGGACGTCCCCGATGCGGCATCGATGCAATGATTGGCCATAATCGAAGTCGGGTGATGTCACCCGACATGCCCATAGGCGACTTGTCAGACGACTTGAGTCGCCTGGCAAGTCACCTCCATGCTGCGGCTCAAACCTGTGATCATTATGATCACAGGACCCGGCCGAGCATAGATTGGGATATGGGCGCTGTGATTGGCCCTCCTGATCACGTGATGGCTGTGTCCAATCACAGCCATCACAATCTTAACAGTTCTCTCCCTGCCGAGCTCAGTGAGCGCTCAGTGCGGGGAGGGGAAGGGGGAATCTGTACTGCAGCTCTGTGACAGCTCTCTGTATGAAGATGATTTTTATATAGAGAGCTATCACAGATTGTCCCACAAATAGTACACAAGCACCACTGATACCCCTGTCCCCATACACGTCAGTGTCCCCATAAAACATCTGTCACAGTGCACAACACATCTATATGTCCCCATCACATCTGTCACAGTCCCCAAAACATCTGTATGTCCCCCATCACATCTGTCCCAGTCCCCAAAACATCTGTATATCCCCATCACATCTGTCACAGTGCACAGCTCATATGTATGTCCCCATCACATCTGTCACAGTGCACAGCACATATGTATGTCTCCATCACATCTGTCACAGTCCCCAAAACATCTGTATGTCCCCCATCACACCTGTCACAGTGCACAACACATCTGTATGTCCCCCATCACATCTGTCACAGTGCACAACACATCTGTATGTCCCCCATCACATATGATTAAATAAAACCAAAAGAAAGCTTTAGAGAGGAGAGGCGGGCTGGGCAGTCACATGAGTGCCGAGAGGCACCGTGCAGTATGTTGCTACATATTAAGAAGCATGTTAACAGTACGCTACAGTGGGGCACTTTGCACAGTAACAGGGGATTCAAGTTATTTTAACACCGGGCCACCACCACCACCCACACTCAAAACTACCAACAAGCATCACCCACACCCCTTCTACACCCATCATCACCCAGATACCCATCTACACCCACACCCCTCTACACCCACCCACTGACATCCATCACCCAGCATCACCCACACCCCTCTATACCTATCATTCCCCACACTCCCCCATCCTTCTGTTCCTATCCATGGATTCCTCCATCCTCAGACTCTCCCATCCTTCTATTCCTGTCCATAGATTCCTCCATATCTATCCCCAGACTCCTCCATCCTTCCTTTCTTATTCATGGATTCTTCCATCCTTCAGTTCCAACCCTCCCCTGTATCCTAATCATGATGCATTGTGGAATCGAATCAAATCGTTGACCAGATAATCGTAATCGAATCGGGAGACCAGAGAAGATGCGCACCCCTACTATGTAGTGGCTGCAACTTCCATAAAATTACACGTTTTTTCAATGTGCTGTCCTTGACGGGAATATCCCATCAAACTCATTGCAATAATGAAAAAAAAATATTTACTCGATTATACATCACCACTGGCTCAAGGAAAGATCCAATGTCTTGGCAGAGATTAGAGGGAAAGGTGTTGCTTTGGCTGGAGATGGTCAGTGTGACTCACCGGGTTATTCTGCCAAGTACTGAAAGTACACGCTCCTGGATGCAGAGACTGAAAAAATATTAGATTTTCAAATAGAACAAATCAAAACTGGTACCCCTCAGTCTCACTCGAAAAAAAAGCATCTCAGTTAGCTGTGGACCATTTAATGCATGAACACGTAAATATTAAAATTATCGCTACCGATTGTCACGTTGGAATATGTAAAATTATGAAGGAACGATACAAAAACTTACGTCATGAATTTGACATCTGGCGCTTAGCAAAATCAATAGGCCACAAAATACACCATTCAAGTTTAGACAGCGATGCTAAGGAATTAGCATCTTGGGTTGCCCCAACCAAAAAACATCTATGGTGGAGCGCCAGTACGTGTCATTGGAATGTGGATCTTTTGAAGGAGACATGGATGTCAATAATATACCATGCAGCTAACATCCATGAATGGTCAGAGGGAAAACTTTACAAAGCCTGCAGTCATCCACCTGTGGTAGACCGAGACAGTGAGGAACATGCCTGGCTCATTGGCATGACATTCTACACCCATCATCACCCAGATACCCATCTACACCCACACCCCTCTACACCCACCCACTGACATCCATCACCCAGCATCACCCACACCCCTCTATACCTATCATTCCCCACACTCCCCCATCCTTCTGTTCCTATCCATGGATTCCTCCATCCTCAGACTCTCCCATCCTTCTATTCCTGTCCATAGATTCCTCCATATCTATCCCCAGACTCCTCCATCCTTCCTTTCTTATTCATGGATTCTTCCATCCTTCAGTTCCAACCCTCCCCTGTATCCTAATCATGATGCATTGTGGAATCGAATCAAATCGTTGACCAGATAATCGTAATCGAATCGGGAGACCAGAGAAGATGCGCACCCCTACTATGTAGTGGCTGCAACTTCCATAAAATTACACGTTTTTTCAATGTGCTGTCCTTGACGGGAATATCCCATCAAATTCATTGCAATAATGAAAAAAAAATATTTACTCGATTATACATCACCACTGGCTCAAGGAAAGATCCAATGTCTTGGCAGAGATTAGAGGGAAAGGTGTTGCTTTGGCTGGAGATGGTCAGTGTGACTCACCGGGTTATTCTGCCAAGTACTGAAAGTACACGCTCCTGGATGCAGAGACTGAAAAAATATTAGATTTTCAAATAGAACAAATCAAAACTGGTACCCCTCAGTCTCACTCGAAAAAAAAGCATCTCAGTTAGCTGTGGACCGTTTAATGCATGAACACGTAAATATTAAAATTATCGCTACCGATTGTCACGTTGGAATATGTAAAATTATGAAGGAACGATACAAAAACTTACGTCATGAATTTGACATCTGGCGCTTAGCAAAATCAATAGGCCACAAAATACACCATTCAAGTTTAGACAGCGATGCTAAGGAATTAGCATCTTGGGTTGCCCCAACCAAAAAACATCTATGGTGGAGCGCCAGTACGTGTCATTGGAATGTGGATCTTTTGAAGGAGACATGGATGTCAATAATATACCATGCAGCTAACATCCATGAATGGTCAGAGGGAAAACTTTACAAAGCCTGCAGTCATCCACCTGTGGTAGACCGAGACAGTGAGGAACATGCCTGGCTCATTGGTGGATCTGCAGCACACCAGCAACTTAAAAACATTGTTATGGACGTAAAGTTGTTGAAGGATTTGGATCATTTGTCAAACATCTGCCATGCAGAAAATCTTGATGTCTATCACAGTATAGCCCTCAAGTACAGATCCAAAAGGCACCACTTTGAAATAGATAGCGTGGTTGCCCGAACAGAGCTGGCGGCCTTGAATTATAACAGAAATGTAGGTCACAAGCAAGCTACTGTTCAACAACCAAGGTTGACCAATGGCCAGTTAGGAACCAAAAGATTCCCTTATTCATACAGCAAGGCCAAAAAGGACTGGAAAGACCCTAAAGTATATAAAGAAACAACGCAAGAATTAATGATTCAAATCTCAGGTGAATTAGAACTTAACTGAACACCCAGACACGCTGGAGAACCCAAGAATATCACACCTTTACCATGTCCAGAGAAATATCTCTCCCGTTTCCACAAGCAACCAACTTAGCATTTAGGTATTGTCCTTTCACAATATAGAACTTTTTTAACCGCTTAAGAACCAGCCGCCACAGTTATACCATGGCAATGTGGCTGGTTCCCGTGAATCGACGTTGTACGTCGGCTCGGTGATTCGCATTTGTGGGAGCCCAGCGGGGGAGCCAATCAGTGGGTTGGGTGGACTCGATGTCCGCGGCCACCCATGATCATTCCCCATAGTGACAGAACAGGGATCTGCCTGTGTAAGAGCAGATCTCCATTCAGACAGGGGAGATCACACAGATCCTGTCTTTCTGCAATGCAGGGAGACAGATCTGTGTTTCCCCAGTCACACCGTCCCCCATACAGTTAGAAACACCTCCCAGGGAACACATTTAACCCCTTAATCGCCCCTGATGTTAACCCCTTCCCTGTGCGAGCCATTAGTACAATGTCAGTGCATATTTTTAGCACTGGTTACTGTAGTAATGTCACTGGTTCCCAAAAAAGTATAAAAAATGTCAGTTAGGTGTCCAATCTGTCCGCTGCAATGTCGCAGTCCTGCTAAAGTTCACTGATCACCGCCATTACTGGTAAAAAATAAATAAATAATAAAAATGCCATAAACCTATCCCCTATTTTGTAGAAGCAAAACAGTCAATATACGCTTATTGCATTTTTTTGTATCAAAAATATGTAGAAGAATACATATTGGCCTAAACTGATGAATAAATTTGTTTTTTACATTTTTTTTGGAAATGTTTTATAGCAGAAAGTAAAAAAAAAATTTTTTTCAAAATTGTCCCTCTTTTTTTGATTATAGCACAAAAAATAAAAACCGCAGAGGTGATCAAATACCACCAAAAGATATCTCTATTTGTTTGAAAAATAAGACATCAATTTTGTTTGGGTACAACGTCGCACGACCGCGCAATTGTCAGTTAAATCAACGCAGTGCCGTATTGCAAAAAATGGCCTGGTCAAGGGGGAAATCCTTCCGGTCCTTAACCGCTTGCCGACCATGTTGCTTACATTTACAGTGACAGGTTGGCTCCGCTGCGCAGATCACCATCTATTAACGGTCGGGCGGACTCTATATGGCTGCCGGCGACCCCCGATCGCCTGTTAGAGAGGCAGAATGGGGAACCAGAGATTTAAACACGGCGGTTCCCCCGTTCTGTGAGGGGACAGATGACAGATCTACTGATCCCTATAATCGGGATCAGTTAGATCTGTCATGCCCCTGGCAGCCCAGCCCCCATACAGTTAGAACACATACAGGGAACACATTTAACCCCTTGATCGCCCCCTTAGTCTTAACTCCTTCACTGCCAGTCTGCCGACCTAAACTGATGAATAAATGTGTTTTTTGTTTTTTTCAAAATTGTCGCTCTTTTTTTTGTTTATAGCGGTGATCAGAAGTGAAGCTGAGGTGATCAAATACCACCAAAAGAAAGCTTTATTTGTGAGAAAAACTGCATCAATTTTGTTTGGGTACAACTTCGCACGACCACGCAATTGTCAGTTAAAGCGATGCAGTGCCGAATCGCAAAAAGCGCTCTAGTCAGGAAGGGGCTAAATCCTTCCAGGGCTAAAGTGGTTAACCACTTGCTGACCGCCCGCCGTCAATCAAATTGGCTCGATATCGCAAACCGCCATCACCTGACAGCGGCTGCGAGATCCCAGATCGTGAGCGTGCATGCGCCGCCGGAGGCATGCTCATGCACTCACTGTGTTCCAGGGGAGCCAGGGAGCACTCGATGTCCACCGGCTACCTGCGATCGATCCCCCGCAGTGACAGAACGTGTCTGTGTATGTAAACACACGGATATCGGTTCTGACAGGGAGAAGGAATGTGATCACAGGCTTCCTGTATATGGGAGCTGTGATCACTCACCTCCCCCTGCCAGCCCAGCCCCTATACAGTTAGTAACACACACAAAGTACACAGTTAACCCTTAGAGGGCCCCCCGCAGGTTAACCCCTTCCCTGCCAGTGACAGTTTTACAGTAATCAGTGCACTTTCATAGCACTGATCGCTGTATAAGTGTCATTGGTCCCAAAAAAGTGGCAAAATGGTCCAACATGTCCGCCGCAATATCGCAGATCGCCGCCATTACTAGTAAAAAAAATAAAAATAAAAACCCCATAAATTAATTCTCATCATTGGTAAACGTGGCAACTTTTGCGTAAACCAATCAATAAACGCCAATTGCAATATTATTTTTTTTTTATTTTTTTAACAAAAATATGAGGAAGGATATAAATCGGCCAAAACCGATGAATAAATTCATTTTTTTCTATCTATCTTTTTTTTTGGATTTGTATTTTAGCAAAAAGTAAGAAATATTTTTTTATTTTTTTTTGCAAAATTGTCGCTCTTTTTTTGTTTATAGCGGTGATCAGAAATGATGCAGAGGTGATCAAATACCACCAAAAGAAAGCTCTATTTGTGGGAAAAAAGGACGCAAATTTTGTTTGGGTGCAACGGCGCACGACTGCGCAACTGTCAGTTAAAGCGACGCAGTGCCGAATCGCAAAAATTGCTCTGGTCCTAAAGTGGGAAATCCTTCCGGGGCTGAAGTGGTTAATATTAAAAAATTGTTAATGAAGAATGTTCATTTTTTTTAAAGAATACATTTAATCCTCTAGAATAAATATATAAATAATAATATAAAAAGGGGGGGGGGATATATATATTTCACAACACTATTTATAGCGTACATACAATAGAGAGAGATAAGTATATACAGTATATATAGATCTTGTATTTATCCAAACCATGTACACTATATTGTCCAAAAAACGTAAACACACATGAACTTTAAAGTGGAGTTTCACCCAAAAGTGGAACTTTGGCTTTAATGGAAGGTCACCCATTTTTTTGGGGGGGGGCAGAGACCCTGTTTTCACAGGGTCCCAGGTCCACTTCCTCCCCTGAACCAGCTGCTCCGGAAGGAAGTTCACCTACCCCCCCCCCTCAGCGATCTTCTGGGACACACCACAGGTCCCAGAAGATGCACCGGCCATTCACAAGGTGCAGCACAACTTATGATGCTGTCGTCGCCGAGGGGGGCGAAGAGCGAGCCCTCAGGCGACCGCATTGCTGGAGCCTGGGACAGGTGAGTGCCCGATTGTTAAAAGTCAGCAGCTACACTTTTTGTAGCTACTGACTGTTACCTGGGTGAAACTCCGCTTTAATGGTATCCCAGGCTTAGTCTGCAGGGTTCAATATTGAGTTGGCCCAACCTTTACAGCTTCAACTCTTCTGGGAAGACTGTCCACAAGGTTTAGGAGTGTCTATGGGAATGTTTGACCATTCTTCCAGAAGCACATTTGTGAGGTCAGGCACTGATGTTGGACAAGAAGGCCGGGCTCCCAATCTCCACTCTAATTCATTGTAAAGGTGTTCTATCAGGTCAGGACTCTGTGCAGGCCAGTCAAGTTCCTCCACCCCAAACTTGCTCATCCATGTCTTTATGGACCTTGCTTTGTGCATTGGTCCAAATCTTTTGGTGGAGGGGGAATTATGGTGTGGGGTTGTTTTTTAGGGGTTGGGCTTGGCCCCTTAGTTCCAGTGAAGGGAACTCTTAAGGTGTCAGCATACAAAGACATTTTGGACAATTTCATTCCTCCAACTTTGTGGGAAGAGTTTGGGGATGGCCCTTCCTGTTCCAACATGACTGTGCCCAGTGCACAAAGCAAGGTCCATAAAGACGTGGATGAACGAGTCTCAGACGGCCCAATACTTTTGACAATATAGTGTATGTTTCTTCCGATTTTCAGTAGTTTATTGGACACTGTTAATGATCCACGTTTAATAAAAGACTTTGAACATTTGAACAATTTCCTGATGGAATTTCCAACTAGGGGTAACAAAAATGCATAAAAACATGTCAAAATTAAAAATTCATCTTCACGTGATCAGAATTTTCTTAATGACAAAATAAACTTTACTTTAAGGGCCGGTTTACACTAATGCAATGCCTGACATCGCACGTGCGCAGATCGCATGCAATGTCTGTGCGATGCAAATTCAGCCATATGAAGTGTATGGCTGGCTGAATTCGCATTGGACTTGGACCGAATTCGCGCAGGACCCTTTTTTTGTCCGCACCGGAATTGGTGAATACCCAATGCAATCTGATTTTGCAAACCGAGCTGCGTTTTGCAAACTGATTGCGGGTTGTCCTTAACGTAACATACACTCCGCAATCAGTTCACATGAACAGGTTGCAATTGTGAAGCAGAGTGGATTTGAAGCGAATTCACTGCGACTTCGCACCGCATCTAGCGTGAATCGGCCCTTCTAGAGTTGAAACAAATAATTGTTTTATTTTGATTTCTCATCAACAAAGTAAACAAAACACTTTTGTTATGGTGAAAGCTTTTGTCAAGAACAATAAAGAATTCTTATTTTTTATTTTTTATTTTTTTCAAATTTCCCAAAAATAAACACATCAACCACTTCCCGTCCGCACTATAGTCGAATAACGTGTATGGCGTCAATAGACGTCCTCCCATGCATGAGCTACCTGTGCGCTCAATGAGATTCGGTTGATCACAGATCAGTGTAAGGGGCCAATCCCGACCCCTTACCACATGAACAGCTGTCGGCCAATGACAACTGATCACATGATGTAAAAGAAAGATCGATAATCTGCTTTTTTTTTCGCTTCACGCTGACCGCATGATGGGGGGGGGAAAAAGCCAATCACCGGCTTCTGATAGAGGGACATTGGTCCCGCACACGGAGAGGCACTGCTGTTATGCAGTGCCCACCAGTGCCATCTACAGGTGCACATCAGTACCGCCTACCAGTGTCCACCAGTGCCACCTATTAGTGCTGCCAACCAGTGCCTCCTCAGTGCTGCCTATCAGTGCCCATCAGTGGCACCCATCCGTGCCACCTATCAGTGCCCACCAGTGCCACACATCCGTGCCACCTACCAGTGCCCACCAGTGTCACCTATCAGTGGCGCCCTATCAGTGCTTATTAGTGCAGCCTAACAGTGCCCATCCATGCAGCCTCATCAACGCACATCAATGAAGGAGAAAAATTACCTGTTTTCAAAATTTTATAACAAACTATGAAAGTTTTTTTTTTTTTCTCCAAATTTTTGGTCTTTTTTTAGTTTTTTTAGCAAAAAGCAGTGATTAAATACCACCAAAAGAAAGCTCTATTTGTGTGAAAAAAATGATACAAATTGCTTATGGGTGCAGTGTTGCGTGACCGCACAATTGTCATTCAAAGAGTGACAGTGCCGAAAGCTGAAAATTGACCTGGGCAGGAAGGGGGTGAAAGTGGCCAGTAAGCAAGTGGTTAAAAAACTTAAGGGCCGAGAAAAATCAAAGTAAACATTCATGCATTATTAAAAATATGCTTCATGGTTTTATAATACTGGTATATAGAACACTTAAATACAGAATGCTTTGTGTAGTTTTAATCCATAGCCAGCTGCCATATCACTAGCTATAAAATCAGTGGAATCCTGTATACCAGGGGTAATGAATTAACATTTATAGAGGTCCGGTCATTAAAATTTACACCCAGCAGAGGTCGGAATCTCATGTTTGTGCTATGACTCGGCTTTTTCTCTTCACAACCCTACCCCTTTCATTACAGTTTTCCCTTTACATCAGCATCATCAGTCTTCCCCTTTAGATCACAGCCCCATTTACATCACAGCCCCCCTCTTTACATCACAGCCCCCATTTACATCACAGCCCCCCTCTTTACATCACAGCCCTCCTCTTTACATTACAGCCCCCATTTGCATCACAGCCACCCTCTTTACATGACAGCCCCCCTCTTTATATTACAGCACCTCCTTAACATCACAGCCCCCCTTTGCAATCAAGTCCCCCCGTTTTACATCACAGTGCCTTCTTTACTTAAAGTGGAGTTCCACCCACAAATACATCTTTATATATTTCAAATCCTTTATGCACGATGAATCACCTTTGGGAAAAAAAAAAATTATACTCCCCCTAAGTGCCTGTTGCTATGTGGTCCCTGTAATCTTCCACTTCCTAATCTGCGGCTCTCCGCATCACTTCCTACCTCACCTGGGCTCATGGGAGATGTGAGTCATCATTTCCCATGAGTCAGTGGACATTCCTGAGCTGTAAAACCACAACTCCCCTTCTTTGCACCCCAGTCCACTTTACAGCCCCCTCTTACTTTCATCTCAGTCCCCCTCACAGCCCCCTTCCTTGCACCGCAGTCCCCTTCGCAACCCCCCCCCCCTTCCTGGCACCACAGGTCCCTTTACAGCCCCCCCTTACTTTGATCTCAGTCCCCTTCAAAGCCCCCCCCCGCCCCCATCATTATACAGCGGTGCATTGCCATTGAATCCCGTTGCTATGGTAGCAGATAGCTACCATTACCCCAATTTTTTTTGCACGGCGGGCAGTCCTCTTTCAGATACAAGTGGTGAGATCACTTTTATCGGGGGTGGAAGAGGGGCCCCCCACCACGCTTCGGGTCATTTTATTGCTTTTTTCTATTTTATTTCATTTTAGTGTAAATATGAGATCTGAAGTCTCATATTTAACCTCTTCAGCCCCGGAAGGATTTCCCACATTAGGACCAGAGCACTTTTTGCGATTCGGCACTGCGTTGTTTTAACTGACAATTGCACGGTCGTGAGACATTGTACCCAAAATAAATTGGCGTCCTTTTTTTTCCCCACAAATAGAGCTTTCTTTTGGTGGTATTTGATCCCCTCTGCGTCATTTCTGATCACCGCTATAAACAAAAAAAGAGCGACCATTTTGCAAAAGAAAAACTATATTTTCTACGTTTTGCTATAATAAATGTCCCAAAAAAATATAAAAAAACAAATGAATTCATCAGTTTTGGCCGATATATATTCTTCTACATATTTTTGGTAAAGAAAAGAATGGCAATTGACTTTTATTGATTGGTTTGCACAAAAGTTGCAGTGTTTACAAACCGTGAGAAATAATTTATGGTGTTTTTACTTTTTTTTTTTTTTTTTTTTACTAGTAATGTCGGCAATCTGCGATTTTTATCAGGACTGCGATATAGCGGCGGACATGTCGGACATTTTTGACACCTTTTTTGGGACCATTGACATTTATACAGCGATCAGAAATTTAAATAGCTATTGATTACTGTAGAAATGTCACTGGCAGGGAAGGGGTTAACTGTGTTCCCTAGACGTGTTCTAACTGTGTGGGGGCTGGGCTGGCATGGGCATAAGAGATCAAACCGATCCTGAGTACAGGGATCAGTAGATCTCTATCATGCCGCCTGACAGAGCGGGGAACTGCCGTGTTTACATCGGTGGTTCCCCGCTTTTCTTCTCTAACAGGCGATCGCAGGTCGCTGGCAGACATTGATTCTGCCCGACCCGCGGCCCCGTTCAGGGAGTGTGCGGCAGGCATGCAAGTGAACCGGTACATGCTTGCCCCCTAGCTGCGCGTGCGTGGATCGCCAATTATAGACGACGCTACGCTGCCACTCTGCGGCATTAAATCTACGCGATGCAGTCCAGAAGTGGTTAAGAGGTCCTGGCACGCTTTTTTTCTATTACAAGGAATGCCTATGATAAGGCTTACCTGTAGGTGCACTGCTGTACGGTTCAGGAGATATGCAGTATTGAAGCTGTGCCGACGTCATGTCGGCACATGCGCAGTGAAGGAACGGCCTGTGTGCCGTTCCTCCACTGCGACCTTGTCGTGACTGGAGGCGCGTGGGAGTGACGTCACACGACTCCAGCCAGTCACAGCGCCGGAGTCACGGCCCCGGAAGGAAGATGGGCAGAAGATGGATGCGGCCAGGAGTGGAGACATTGCTGGACGCCGCAGGCTTCGTTTGCAGGTAAGTGGCACATAATGGGCTACTATGCAATGCCCATTTTGCTTCTAATTTACAGGGGGACATAGAGGAAGTAAACCCCTTCTGGGTTTACTTCCTCTTTAACATGGGCATTACAAAAAAGAATGAATTTCGGACATATTGGTCCACTGACCCGATTCATCATATGCCAGTGTCCTCTGCTGCAATGGACAAACAGAAATATGAGGCAGTTATGCGTTTTATGCTTTTTAATGACAATATCCTTTGCGGGGGGGGCGCTGACTATGATCAGCTCCACAAAATTCTCAATAATTAGCTGTCCCAGAAATTTACAGATTTGTATACACTCCAACATCTGTATAGACAAGTCCCTCATACATTTTACTGGCAGGCTTGCAATTAACCACTTCAGCCTCGGAAGGATTTGCCCCCTTAATGATCAGAGCACTTTTTGTGATTCGGCACTGCGTCGCTTTAACTGACAATTGCGCAGTCGTGCGACGTTGTACCCAAACAAAATTGACGTCCTTTTTCCTCCCACAAATAGAGCTTTCTTTTGGTGGTATTTGATCACCTCTGCAGTTTTTATTTTTTGTGCTATAAACAAAAGAAGCGCA
This sequence comes from Glandirana rugosa, assembly GCA_018402905.1. NCBI lineage: Eukaryota > Metazoa > Chordata > Amphibia > Anura > Ranidae > Glandirana > Glandirana rugosa. The sequence continues at coordinate 197,302 of BLSH010305477.1, read as the reverse complement.
ACAATTTTGAAAAAAAAAAAACAATATGTTTTACTTTTTGCGATAATGAATGTCCAAAAAAAATATAAAAAAACAAATATATTCATCAGTTTGGGCCGATATATATTCTTCTACATATTTGTGGTAAAAAAATGGCAATAAGCATATATTGATTGGTTTGCACAAAAGTTGCTGCGTTTACAAACTATGAGAATTAATTTATGCCGTTTTTACTATTTTTTTTTTACTGGTAATGGCGGCGATCTGCGATTTTTATCGGGACTGCGATATTGCCGCAGACAGATTGGACAGTTTTGACACTTTTGTGGGACCACTGACATTTATACAGCGATCAGAGCTAAAAATAGCCACTAATTACTGTATAAATGTCACTGGCAGGGGAGGGGTTAACCTGCAGGGGGCAATCAAGGGGTTAACTGTGTTCCCTCACTGCAGGGCCGTAGATAATTTTTTGTCCTGGGGGGGGTTCAGCAGCAGGTATCAAGTGGTGAAGCGGGGGGGTCTAGCGGCGGT
>BLSH010305477.1:155342-185047 GCA_018402905.1 Glandirana rugosa | reverse complement strand
ACATAAATTGGTGAAGGGCTGGCGCGATATCTGTTTTCTGCAGGTGTCGCGCCAGCCCAATAAGACTGTCCTGCAGGTACCTGCAGGAGGTCTTAGAGCGAAGGGCGCGCGGGGGACCCCGCGCGTGTGCCCTTCTAGGCACTGGCATCCCAGGCCCCCTGGGCTGACTAGTGCCTAGCGCCACTTACCGGCGACACTCGCCGGAAAGTGGTGCACTAGCGCGGCAGGTTACTGCCGCGCTAGTGTACAGTTGTTCGGCCGCGAAGGCGGCCGAAAAGAGACGGCTTGTTGACATGTGATCGCGCCGTCATTGGACGGCGCGATCACGTGGTGAAAGGCCGCTCACAGCGGCCATTCACCGCGATCCGTGATCAGTCGGGTCCCCCGGACCCTACGGTCACGGATCTTCCCGTGTGCGCGCCCCAGGGGGCGCGCGGGAAGCGAGATTCTGGAGGACGTCCATGGACGTCCTGTCAGAATAACCCGACCGCGCTGTGGACGTCTTTTGTCTATAGCGCGGTCGGGAAGTGGTTAAATACAGGAGTTATGGCAGCAGCTAACTGCCATAACCACAGTATTTTTCTTTACTATGGCAGATTCTCTTTCCAATAAAAGTAACCCCAAAAGCATATTTGTCGTAGAGCACTTTTAAGCGGCTTCCCAGGCTTACATGACCCATCGGTGAATCGCGGGAACGATCCAATGCGATCGGTAGCTGGCCACCACTCGTCTCTATGCCCTTGGTGGACTGGAGCGATGCCTGACGCCACTTCTTGTTCCCAGGCCATAGTAAATAATGTATTTTTTTTTTTTTGCTTTTAAAGGTAAATGAGAGATTTGGGGTCTTTTTGACCTCAGATCTTTCAATAAGGAGGACCTGCCATCCTTATTTCTATTACAAGGGATGTTTACATTCCTAGTAATAGGAATAAAAGTGATCAAAAAAAATTTGACAAAAAAGGGACAGTGTAAAAATAAAAAGGAAAAAAAAAAATTTAAAATCGCCCCATCTCTCTGTGCTTGCGCGCAGAAGCAAACGCATACATAAGTTGCGCCCACATATGTAAACTGTGTTCAAACCACACATGTGAGATATCACTGCGAACATTAGAATGGGAGCAATAATTCTAGCACTAGACCTCCTCTGTAACTTTAAACAAGTAACCTGTAAAAGTTTCCCCTATGGAGATTTTTAACCACTTCAATACTGGGCACTTAAACCCCCTTCCTTCCCGGACCAATTTTCAGCGCTTTTGCAGTTTGAATGACAATTGCGCGGTCATGCAACACTGTACCCAAATTAAATTTTTATCATTTTTTTCACACAAATTGAGCTTTCTTTTGGTGGTATTTAATCACCTCTGGGTTTTTTATTTTTTGCGCTACAAATTAAAAAAGACTAAAACATTTTCAAAAACAATGCATTTTTCTTCGTTTCTGTTATAAAATTTTGCACATAAGTAATTTCTCTTCATAAATTTTGACCAAAAATTATACTGCTACATTTCTTTGGTAAAAATAAACCAAATCTGGGTTTATTGGGTGTTGGCGGACAGACAGATGTTTTGGGGACTGCGACAGATGTGATGGGGACAGACAGATGTTTTGGGGACTGTGACAGATGTGATGGGGGACATACAGATGTTTTGGGGACTGTTTTATGGGGACACTGACATGTATGGGGACAGGGGTATCAGTGGTGCTTGGTGCACTGTGTAGGGGGCGATCTGTGAGAGCTCTCTGTATGAAATAATTTTCATGCAGAGAGCTGTCACATAGCTGCAGCTTCCCCCTCCCCCCCCCCGGACTGAGCTCTCACTGAGCTCGGCAGGGGGAGAACTGACACAGACGTGCGTCTCTGTTTACAATGTGAGGGCTGTGATTGGACACAGCCGTCACATGATCGGGAGGGCCAATCACGGCGCCCATATCCCGATCTGTGCTCGGCTGGATCCTGTGATCATAATGATCACAGGATCGAGCCGCAGCATGCTGCGTGGCCGCGCTGCGGGCACCCGTCCTGCAGGACGTAAATGCACGTCCTGTCAGAACGGTGAAGCTCCCACCCGGCCGTATATATACAGTGGCCGGGTGGGAGGTGGTTAAGTACCGTAATTTGTCTCCATTCCATGAGCGGTCGCAATTTTAAAGCATGACATGTTAGGTATCCATTTACTTGGCTTAACATCATCTTTCACATTATACAAAAATTGGGGTAAATATAGCGTTTTAATTCATCAAAGGGTTTTTCCATAAAAATTGCGCTTAAAAGACCACTGCCTACATAAAATATTAAAGCGATTGCCATTTTATTCTCTAGGGTCTCTGCTAAAAAAATATGTATAATGTTTGGGGGTTCTAAGTAATTTTCTAGCAAAGAATACAAATTTAAACTTTTAAAAAAAAAGGCCTGGTCAGCTAGTGGTTAAGATCTATGATGTATAACAAAGTCTGAAGTCCATATATAACATTTTCACACGCAGGACAGGAATATGGCTTCTCCTCTGATGTATGTGAAGCCTGGACTTCTCTGATAAACATTGACTGCACTTAGGAAAGGGATACAACTTCTACCCTCTTTGAGATCTTTGATGTCTATCAAAGTCTGATATCTGTGAAAATGTCCACACTCGGAACAGGAATAGTTTCTTCCCTGTGTGAATCCTCTGATGTCTGTGAAGATGAGACACCTGTGAAAAACATTTGCCTCACTCACGGAAGGAATGTGGCTTCTCATATGTGTGAGTTCTTTGATGTCTAACAAGGTCCGATTTCTGTGAAAAACATTTCCCGCACTCTGGACAGGAACAGAGCTTCTCCTCTGTGTGAGACCGCTGATGTACGTAAAGATGGGATGACTGTGAAAAAGTTTTCCCACACTCAGCACAGGAATATGGCCTCTCCCCTGTGTGAATCCTCTGATGTTTGTAAAGACTGGACTTCTCCGGAAATCTTTTACCGCACTCGGTGCAGGAATACGGCTTCTCCCCAGTGTGAGATCTTTGATGTCTAACATAGTCTGATTTATGTCGATAACATTTCCTGCAGCTTGGGCAGGAATACGGCCTCTCCCCTGTGTGAGACCTTTGATGTTTAACAAGGTCTGATTTCTGTGAAAAACATTTCCCGCACTCAGAACAGGAATACGGCTTTTCCCCTGTGTGAATCCTCTGATGTCTGTAAAGTCTGGACTTCTCCGGAAAACTTTTTCCACACTCAAGACAGGAAAAAAGCTTCTCACCTGTGTGAGATCTCTGGTGTGTGACAAGTTTTGATTTCTGAGAAAAACATTTCCCACACTCAGAACAGGAATGCGGCTTCTCTCCTTTGTGAGTCCTTTGATGTGCATAAAGATTGGACGTCTCTGAAAAACATTTCCCACACTCAGGGCAGGAATACGGCTTCTCCCCAGTGTGAGATCTTTGATGTATAACAAAGTCTGATTTACGTATATAACATTTCCCACACATGGGGCAGGAATACGGCTTCTCTCCTGTGTGAGATTTCAGATGTCTAACAAGGTCTGATTTTTGTGAAAAACTTTTCTCACATTCAGGGCAGGAATACGGTTTCTCCCCTGTGTGAGACTTTTGATGTCTAACAAGTTCTGATTTATATAAAAAATATTTCCCACACTCAGAGCAGGAAAACTGCTTCTCTCCGGTGTGAGATCTTTGATGTCTAACAAGGTCTGATTTCTTTGAAAAACACTTCCCACACGCAGGGCAAGAATACGGCTTCTCCCCTGTGTTAGAACTTTGATGTAGAACAAGTCCTAATTTTCGTGTAAAACTTTTCCCATACTCAGGACAGGAATTTCGATTTTCCCTTTGATGCAGGTAAAGATGAGACAAAGAGCTAAAACTTTCTCCAAATTCAGGACCGGAAAATGTCTCCTCCCCCTGAATTCTGGCACCATCCCCCACAGTATGAGGTTGCTCAGCATTAGAGGAATTTGATGGTCTATCCACACTGTGAAGTCCACCATCCATAGCTGAGCTCATTGACTTTTGTCCTGCACAATCTCTTGTTATGTGCTCATTTTCCATTTTCCAACATAGAGATAAAGTGAGATGATCCATTGAGGCTTTTTTGATGGTGTGTCCTGGAAAAATATAAAACCATGATCAATAGATACAAGGTGGTTAGTTCACTGAAATCAAAATTCCACCTAGATTAGTTCGATTTTATTGAGCAGATGTGCTCTGTGGATGTCCCAACCAGCTGTGACTTCCCCTCTTCAGTAAAAGTCTTTGTTCCTCCTCCCAGATCACTTCTACATTTACACGGCCTTGTCAGAAGAGCAGGAACCAATGAGGACTGGGAGGTGCATGCTCTTCAAACAACCACAAGCCTAGGCACTGGGTCATGTGATCTCTGATAATGAAGAGGTTCAAATTCAGACTTGACCCTTTCGCATAGAACAAGTGGCCATAGGCCTAGGCTTCTGGTGACAAGCAGCACTGTAGGGTGTTTGGAGAAGTATTTTCTGTTGGAAATATAAGTGTTTCAGTTTTCTGTGTTCCTCCTTACTTTTCACCCCAATATGCCACTAAAAGAGTTTTAGGTTAATCTTTAGCTATAAGTCAGCTGAAAGAAGAGTTAGTAAGAGGAGTTCATATAAGATAGTGCTACTGTACACTTCAAAAAAGAATACTCTATAATTAGCTGAAGAAAAATTGGATTGGATTCAACTTCTGTAGGGTGGCCATACTTTCTGGACAGACTTGGCCTAAAGAGAAGGGGGTTTATCTGAGAGAAAAGAAGATCTAATGTGCAGGACGGGTATCAGTACAAGGAGATGACTATTGTCAACCTATGATGTCACCAATTTCCCACCCTACTCTGGACCAATCAGTGTGCAGTAGCAGAGCAGAGATAACAGAAGAATATATTATGGCTCACCTGTGCTGATCTCTGTAGGAGTGTCCTCCTCTTTGAATGTCCTCGTCATTCCAGCCTCCTCCATATATTGCTGATCATCCCTCACATACTTCTCTTCTACTTCACCCTCAACTTTCATGTTCATCAGATCTTCACCCTAAACCAATGGAGAATTTTAGCATTGTCTTTTTTTCGAACGAGTTTTCGACATGTCCATTACGGTGGAATACATACGTTTTATCTTTTCTTTTACCATGTTTTTATTAACCACTTGCCAACCAGCCGCTGTCATTTTACTGCGGCAGGTTGGCTCGTTCCCAGGAACTGCCGTAGCTGTACGTCGGTTGCGGGAACAGGTTTTGTGGAGGCAAGTGGCCAGCAGGGGAGCCAATTAGCGGGTTGGGCGGACTCGATATCCGCTGGCCACCCACAATCATTCCTTGCAGAGACAGAACGGGGATCTGCCTGTGTAAACAAGGCAGATCTCTGTTCTGACAGGGGAGATAACACAGATCCGGTCTTTCTGCTAAGCAGGAAGACAGGTCTGTGTGTTTTCCCAGGCAGCCCATCCCCCATACAGTTAGAACACACAGTGAGGGAACGCATTTAACCCCTTGATCACCCCTAGTGTTAATCCCTTTCCTGCCAGTGTCAGTACAATAACGGTGCATATTTTTAGCACCGATTACTGTAATGTCACTGGTTCCCAAAAAAAGTGTCAAAAATGTCAGTAAGGTGTCCAATCTGTCCGCCACAATGTCGCAGTCCTGCTAAAAAAAAAAAAAAAAAAAACGCTGGTCGCCGCCATTACTAGTAAAAAAAAAATATATAATAAAAATTTGATAAATCTATTCCCTATTTGTAGACGCTATAACTTTTGCGCAGAGCAATCAAAATACGTTTATTTAAAAAAAAATGTTACCAAAAATATGTAGAAGAATATATATGGGCCTAAACTGATGAATGAATTTGTTTTTTTTTTAATTATTTTTTTTGGATATGTATTATAGCAAAAAGTTAAAAAAAAGTTTTTTTTTTTAACCAAAATTCTTTCTTTTTCAAAAAATAAAAAACACAGAGGTGATCAAATACCACCAAAAGAAAGCTCTATTTGTGGGAAAGAAAGGACATTCATTTTGTTTGGGTACAGCATCGCATAACCGTGCAATTGTCAGTTAAAGCGATCGCAAAAAATGGCCTGGTCATTAAGGGAGAAATACTTCCGGTCCTTAAAGCGGTAGTAAACCCATCCATTTAACAGTTTAAAAACCAGTTACATTTCTGACACATGCCGGAAATTTAACACTCCCATTGGTTGTGCTCTAAACCAAAATGTCAAACCATCCATTGGCCGGTATCATAGCTGATCACATGTGCAGCATCACGGCAGTTTTAGATTAAACAGAGGCCAAGATGGCAGCTTCCTTGGCTGAAAATGATAGGAGGGTTTACTACCACTTTAAGTGGTTAAAGATTTTAGCTTTTTTTTCTGTTAAAAAAAAAAAAAAAAAGATTTTAGCTTTTAACTGAAGAAACAATTTCACAAAACAGAAAATACCTTAAAGAATTACTGCGCTACTGCCATAACATATAATAGCTGCTGACACTACAATCTGACAAATTGTGCAAGGAATACGTTCAAAAATGCAGCGCTATACATATACCATATTGTATGTGCAAAAAATAAACATTCAATGTTCAAATTTGCAAATATGGACAGAAACATTTAATGTGCAAATATGGACATAAATCATATTCAATGTGCTAAAATGTGTATATATAACAATATACTCCTTGTACTACACTTGGACTCCGTGTGCTTTCTGCCCACCGCATCCCATGGCACCTACCCACAAGACCACATCCAAATTATGAAGTGCCACTTTCTTAGGACGGGAGGGATTAGGACACAGAGAAGGCAAGACAATGTCCTCATTCAAGTGAAAGGCCAACACAACCTTCAGCAGGGAAGACAACTGAGGCCAAAGTACCACCTTATCCCTATGTAGCAATAAAAATTGTTGCTGTGAGTTCGCTTACCCTGCACGCCAAAGTGATAGCCACCAGGAGGGCCAGCTTTTGCAAGGGAGTCAGAAGAGGAATTTCCTGGATATTCTTAAAGGGAAGAATTTGAAGGACAGCATCAGTGGAAATCTTCTAGGTGAAAAGATTCACGTAACTCCCTGGCTGAAAGTATGAACGAGGGAAAGGCAAGCCCATAGGGAATGGAAAAGTATGGCCAAAGTGGAAACCTGACTCTTCACGGTACCCAGCACCATGGTTCAGTGCACACTGCATTGAAGGAAGGCCAAATTCTAAGCAAGAGAAAACCTGCAAGGGTGAAGACCCAGCGATTCGCAATAGGTGAAATAAGCCTTCTAGGTACGATAATAAAATTAAAATGTAGATGAATTTTCGAGCCAAACGCATTGTGAAGATGACAGCAGGAGACTCTTGTTCTTCAGCACCTGGCTTTCAACAATCATGCCATTAAAGCCAGCAATTGTAAAGCAGGGTGGAAGATCTGACCTTGGAAGAGAAGGTTCTGATGTAAAGGAAAACGCCATAGCACGTCTGCAACATTCACAACCAACGGACGCATCAGCACTTTTCTCTTTGGACTAGCAATCAGCCCTCCCGCTCTATCCTCTGTAACAACTGGGGTGAGAGCATCAGAGAAAGAAAGGCACAGATAAGGGGGTACCTGTCCCACAAAGCCACCAGTGCATTCAACACATTGGTCCAGAGACAATTTGCATTGACCACAAACCTGGGAACTTTCTGATTGAGTCTGGACCCAAGGAGATCTATAACTGGTGTGCCCCAGAGTTGACAAATCTGGCAAAAAACATCCAGCTGGAGAGATCACTCCCCTTGATCCAGACATTGACAACTGAGTCCACTTACCAATTGTCCACTCCCAAAATGTGAATGACTGACAAAGCTGGAAAGTGAAGTTCCACCCAAATCATGGATCTGAGCCACCTCCAGTTCAGCTGCCAAGCTTATTGTACTGGCCCCATGACTGATGTCAGCCACAGCCATGGTGTTGTCCAATTAGACCCTTTGTCAGGGAAGAATTCCAAGAAGAATTGGCAAATATTCCGTTGTCCAATATGGCCATGCTAATTCACACATGCACATTAGCGAACGGCACGCAATGGCGAATCTCCATGCGCGATGGCATACACAAAACGTGCTAATTGCCAGTGGCTCTCACAAATTGCTGGATTATCATCAGCCTTGTATCCTGTGTTCCTGTACCTTGTGCTTCTGCTTGATTACCCGTTATCAACCCGGTTTTACCTTTGACCTGCTCTGGCCTCTCTCCTTGCTTCACGGACCTGCTCCTGCCTATTCCAGATTGACATCCTGTGTTTGACCCCTACCTGATCTTGACTACGTTTTCTGCCTCTGTTCGTGACTGACTTCCTATGTTTGACCCTCGGCCTGGCTTCTGACCTTGCTCCTGCTTTACCCATCTGTCAAGATCTGCCAGCACCTCCAGAGAATCATTGGCTGTGACCACCTTCTCTGCTCCTGGGTGTCCTCGCATTTGGAATCATCAGGCAGCTTCACCTTCAGGCAAAGCGTGCACCCTCTGTCACCACCTTCAGGGGTACTCTGCAAGGGAAGCCCTCTCGTCACCTAAGCCTCCAGTCTGGTACGTGACAGTATAATCCAGCCTTAATGTCTGAGGCTGAAAGAGGTGCTTCCCCGTTAGAGACTCTGTGCCAGTAAGTTACCATCCATACCCAAGCGGTGAAGAATTTGCAAGGTGAGGAAGATAGTCTACAGAACCTTGCTGTGTTATTTGCACCTTTTAACCAGATTCCACCTGCTGCACCCTCCACTTGCCCAACAACATTCTGCCTCTGCTCTCACTGTGGTGATGCCATCTCCAGAACTCTGAGTACCAGTCCCCGAGCTCTTCTCGGGGGACCGACGAAAGTTCAGAGCATTTCAAAATGCTTATACACAACAGATACAATAAAAGTCCAGATGCCTTAAACTGGCAATAAGTATCCAAAGCAGCGTGTCTTCACATTTATTTAAATGTATTAGCAATAAGGAACAGTTCCAAATCAAGATAGAGCCCCCGTGTGGAAAGGAAATGGAATGGATATGTAGAGAAGTGTCCCTAGTCTTCTATGGTAGTTGTGCAATATCCACCTCCAAGATGCACCACGTGAAGCACTCCCCTTAGACTTGCACTTACCAGAGAATGGTAACAAATACGCCTTAAACACTCCAAAACTTTCCTCCTTACTATCACAATGTGAAGCTCATTCCCATGCAAATGGGCATGTAAGAAAACAAACCGCTATATAGTGTAATAAAATCACGGTTTATTTTAACACCCCCCCATTAACATGATGAACTTACAAGCTATAAGCAAAAACACGCTTGTAGAACACAATTCCTAATGTGTACATCACCGTCCCGGGAAGGTGGTCAAACTCCGGCTCCCTCACAGGCTGCAAGAGCATCCCTTCCCACTGGTGGAGCGCACACGTCACTTGGGTTACGCCTTGAAGTCGTGATGACAAAACGCGTCAGTGCGTAACCCAGCGGCAACAGGAAGTGACGTGTGCGCTCCACCAGTGGGAAGGGATGCTCTTGCAGCCTGTGAGGGAAGCCAGAGTTTGACCACCTTCCCGGGACGGTGATGTACACATTAGGAATTGTGTTCTACAAGCGTGTTTTTGCTTATATCTTGTAAGTTCATCATGTTAAGGGGGGTGTTGAAATAAACCGTGATTTTATTACACTATATAGCGGTTTGTTTTCTTACATGCCCACCTACATGGGAATGAGCTTCACAGTGTGATCGTAAGGAGGAATGTTTTGGAGTGTTTAAGGCGTATTTGTTACCATTCTCTGGTAAGTGCAAGTCTAAGGGGAGTGCTTCACATGGTGCATCTTGGAGGTGGATATTGCACAACTACCATAGAAGACTAGGGACACTTCTCTACGTATCCATTCCATTTCCTTTCCACACGGGGGCTCTATCTTGATTTGGAACTGTTCCTTATTGCTGTCCCATTTAAATAAATGTGAAGACGCGCTGCTTTGGATACTTATTGCCAGTTTAAGGCATCTGGACTTTTATTGTATCTGTTGTGTATATGTTTATTATGTTTTAAGCAGCAGCTCAGCCGGAACTTGAATATTAGAGTGTATTGGCGCTGAACTATCGTAGGAGGGCTATAGCTTATATTGATTATTCCAAAATGCTTGCCTTCTATATTTTGCACTCCAGCCAAGGACTTTCTCTGAAACCGTGAAAGCAGGGTTTAACATCTCACTCCTCTCAGATGAACCCCAGTCTTGGGCCCACCACCTACTGGAGCAGAAAAGTCCTGTGCTCAACTGTCTCCACGTTCATTGATGCCATGGCACAACTCTATGACGATCCTCAACATGTGGCAACTGCAGAGACTGCCCTTCATACCCTTAAACAAGGGCAATGCCCAGTTGTGGATTACACCTTTGACTTCTGTAAATGGTCCGCAAATACTGGATGGAATGAAGCCGCCCTTAAATACCAGTATCGGCTCAGTCTGTCCGAAGCCCTTAAAGACGAATTAGCCAGAGTTGAGGCTCCTGCTACTCTTGAAGGCCTCATCAAACTGGCCATTCAGCTTGACCACCGCTTGCAGAATCGACAATCAGAAAGGACTAATTCTTACAGACCCTCTTGGATGCTGCCCAGAGTTCCATCCTCACCTACACCTATGCCTATTCCCCTACCTGCTCCTATTACTGAAGGAGAACCAATGCAGATTGGACTGGTATGTAGCACTTTATCTCCAGATGAATAGATGCAGCGACGGCAAGCCAACCTCTGCCTCTACTGCAGAGGTACTGGACATTTTCTACGCAACTGTCCTGTGGGACCCAGTAAGTTCCTCCCTCCATGTCCTGTCTACTTCCAAGTTTCCGGATCTTCTCCAGCTCGCAGTTACTTCCTGGACATTACATTGGCAAGAAAACAACAAATTCTGCTTAAAAACAAAAAACAGACTTGAAGTCCATCTGACTGATGGGACCATTCCCAGATCAGGACCTGTGACACAAGAGACTATCCCTATCTTAACCCTGACAAACTCTGGTCACCAAGAATTCCTCTATTTTGACATACTATGTTCTTCCATGTTCCCCATCATTCTCGGGATTCAATGGCTTCGGGCGCATAACCCTCAGATTGATTGGCCCTTGGAGAAGATCTCTTTCCAATCTGAATACAGCACTATATATAAAGTAAACACAATAAATTGCAGCACTGTTTTGCCTCAGAATCTAGTAACCCTTCAAGTTGTCTGACAGTCCAGCCTGTAACCAATACCAGCCAAGTAGTGCTACCAGCCTACCATGGGTACTTGAACTTATTTGACAAGAAGAAGGCTGATCCTCTACCACAGGGATATGCAATTAGCGGACCTCCAGATGTTGCAGAACTACAAATCCCATGAGGCACAGCAAGACTCTGACAGCCACAAGCATGACACCCAGAGGCATGATGGGACTTATAGTTTTGCAACAGCTGGAGGTCCACTAATTCTTATCCCTGCTCTACCACCTCATCGGCCATATGACTGCCCTATCGAATTACTTCCAGGTGCAGAAATCCCTTTTGTGCAGATTTTTCCATTACGTAGATGAAAGTCTTGAGAAAGGATTCATTTGCCCAGCTTCTTCGCCTGCTGGTGCTGGTATTATCTTTGTCGAAAAAAAAGATCATTCACTTAGACCTTGTGTGGATTATCGGTAACTCAACAAAATCACAATCAAGAATCGTTACCCTCTCGTTCCTGAACTTTTTCAAAGATTTCGATCTGCTCCAGTCTTTACAAAACTTGATTTACGTGATCCCTACAATTTAGTTCAAATGCGTAAACGAGACGATTGGAAGACAGCATTTCAGACCAGCTTCGGGCACTTTGAATGACCTTGTCATGTCTTTCGGGCTATGCAACACTCCAGCCAATTTTCAATATTTGTGAACAACATTTTCAGAGAGTTTTTGGATCACTTTGTGATAGTGCACCTAGATGTTAGTCTCATTTTCTCTGCCACCCTAGATCTTCACAGGATACATGTAAAGAAAGTCTTGTCCACACTAAGCTAGCACGGACTGTATGCAAAGGCAGAAAAATGCGAATTCAAGAGACTATGAATCCAATTCTTGGGGCTAATCATATCCACAGATTGGATTTCCATGGACCCACAAAAAGGTGGCTGCCATCATTAATTGGCCTGCTCCCACTGATAAGAAAGGCAGCCAGAGGTTTGTGGGCTTTGCCAATTTTTATAGATTTGTCAAAAAGTTTGCCACCATCCCAGGCAGTCTCTCTCAGAATCAGATTTCAAACATGTACATCTAATCCAGTTAAAATTTTAGATGAACGTCGGCACCACCTATCGAAACGCTATATCTCCCCCCAAAAACGTACCTTCCCCGGACCTTACCTCTTTCCTCAATGAAACTGCCCTGCCATCTTTGAAGCCTGCCCACCGGGACGCCCTAGGGGCTGACATTACGGAAAGGGAAGTGTGACAGGTTATTAAGGAGCTGAAGTCAAACAAAACCAAAGAATTTCCAAGCTCAACTTACCGACCAGCTTGCAACCAACTGAATTAACCTGGCTAACAGTATGGGGTTTTGTTACACACATTAAGGAGCTCAAACTCCACAAACATCCAGCCCCAGGTGGATTCACAACCCTTTTCTACAGAAAATTATCAGACGTAGCAGTTCCATACCTTACTTTGCTCTTTAATAGTCTTAAACACGGTGAAAATCTATCCAAGGGTATGCTAAGGGCCTCTATTGTAATGCACCCTAAGCCAGATAAAGACACTCAAACCTGGGCCAACTTTTGCCCAATTTCACTCCTTAATGTTGATGTAAAAATTCTGGCCAAAGTGCTCGCCGCTCGACTGAACCATGTTCAACACCACCTAATCCATAAAGACCAGATGGGCTTTGTGCCCCTCCGACAAGCTGCGGACAACGTTTGTCACACATTCCTTCTTGCTCATACAGCACACCAATTAATGCTGCTTTCCTTAGATACCTGGAAAGTATTTGGTACCCTATCCTGAACCTAAGAGCAGCCCTGCCCATAGGAGCGTGGTCAATGCTTTCCTCCAATGGATAGCTGTCTTATATAGTGATCCCTCAGCCACTGTGAAGTATATGGGGCATGAATCACCCTACTTCCCTATAGCCCGTGGCAGCCGTCATGGATGTTCCCTCTCTTCACGTATATTACATCCCCACGCATTACACTTCCCAACTTAGTATCTGAATGGCTCCCCCTTCCCCCTGGCCTCTATGTTAACAAGGCCAAGTCCCTTGCGCTGAATGTTTCCCTGACTTACGACACTCTTCGGATGGTGCATGATCATTTTTCCTTTCAATGGTCACACTCCATTCCATACCTTGGGGTTATGCTTACCGCAACATATTCAGCTTTATATGGTGCCAACTACATCCCCCCCTATTAAAACTTTGACTTGTCTATTGGAGTCGTGGAACAAATCACACATTTCCTGGCTGGGTTGAATATATGCAGTAAAGATGACTCTTTTGCCAAAACTGCTCTACCCCTTCAGAGTTCTGCTTGTTCTGGTCCCACCCGCATATCTTGCACTCTCTGCAGCGCCTTCTCTTTAAGTTTATATGGGTCTAAGTCAAACCGAGATTGAACAGATATCTACTTTATAAAACCTAAAACTCAGGGAGGACTAGGGATGCCGAACATCAATTTATTATTACAAAGCAGTGCAGATAGCTCCTCTTGCTCAACTCTTTGCAGGTAAAGCTGCACCACTCTGGACCTTTATTGAGGTAGTAGCTTTTTACCAGGTCCCACTCTCTTCTTTACCTTGGCTCCCCCCAACTACGCCCTAAGCCTTTAAATCCTGTCCTGTCCCACACCCTCACGGTATGGGACTCTATAAAATACTCAGCCCAACTGATATCACTGCACCTCCCTCTTCTTGAAATATTTAACTGTCCTTTATTCCCTCCGGGCTTGGAGAGTCCTCGGAGCTACCACTGGTGGCACAGCAAGGGCTTAACGACAGTTCGGCCTTTGCTGTCCACTCGGGGCATTGTTGCCTTCGAATATCTCAAGGATACATATGACGTGCCAGACTCTGAGAAATTCCGCTATCACCAAATCCGTCATTTGTTCGAATCCCTGACAAAAATAATGTGATTGGCCAATGACTGCAACGGCATTTGAAACCAGATGTCGGACGTCCCCCATAACCCAGGGCCTTATCTCTTTATTATACTCCTCCATATTTAACGACTCTAACTTGTGTTCCCCATCTTACTGCTCCAATTGGGAAAGGGACTATGATACCATGCAAACCCCTGAGACTTGGAAAAAAATATGAAAGGCATTATTCCGTTCCTCCCATAATGTAACAACTTTGGAAACTCCTTTAAAGTTCTGTCCCAGTGGTACTTTACTATGGCCAGAAATGCGAAATGCTTTCCTACTTACCCTTCTACATGCTTTGGGAGCTGCTCAGATCTAGGAGGCATAAAACATGTATGGTGGACATGCCCTAGGGTCAAACGACTGTGGATAAGGGTCTATAGCCTGGTCAATTCGGTGTTACATAAAAGTTTAAGAAAAGACCACAGCCTTATGGAGCCCCTTCCCTTTCACATCCCCCCCCCTTTCCTCCCCCCCCCCTTTTTTTTTTTTCCCCCTCTCTTCTCTCCCTTTTCCTCTCTTTCTTATCAATACTCATGGCATCGACTTCTACATCCTACCCTGGATGTTTCCTGCACATAGTTCCACATTTCTGGTCTACAAGGTAGTTAGTCTGCGTCCATTTTCAATGTGATAGGCAGTCCACAACTTTGCCCTGTTATCAAGCTTCATGTCCACCTAGTTTTTTATTATAAGAATGTCAGCTCGACGTGGATAGACGTGGATGCTTTCTCCTTAGAATGACCAGCCAGACATACGACTCCTTACTCTTAACTTTATAAGTGCTTTTTCTACCTTTTTCTATTTTTTTCTTTTTTCATATAATACTGAGAAATGTAATTATCCTTCTTGCTATGGGTTTTGGCAAAAGCTCTGAATGACAGGATGCTTAGATTCTGTCTCTGGAACACCATTCCAGTCTTGGCTATCAACAACCCAGCTAATGCAAGATCTATGTTTTCGCATCAAAAATAACTCTTGCTTGTGCAGTTGCCTGTACCATGTTACCTTTTGTGATAAATAAAGGAATTACAAAAAAAAAAAGAAAAGACCACTGGGAGGCACTTCTACACAAACTGATAGAAGGTGCTACCAGGCAAGAGCGCACTCTTGTGTCCCATATTTTTTTTTGGCCAGACAATTACAAAAGCATGGAAGATGCCAATTCTGAATTTTGATGAAGTGAAAAATTAGGTGCACGGTACCCTGGTGAATGAAAAATTGACGGCTAGATTACTTCCCAACGACGCAACCGCCTACGCGCTTCCTGGAACTGTAATCTATACGATGTGTTGACATACCTATGATGAGCCTTTGGAGCAGAGATGCCCCCCCCCTTTTTTTTCCCCCTTTCTCATCTTATCCTCTTACCTTTTTTCTCCCCTCCTCTGATCCTCTCAGCTTTGGTACTATCTTTACACCCATAAGTAAGAGCATTAACCCCCCCTCCCCACATCCTTTTTTTTTGTCCCATGAATGACTATTGTTTTCGCTAACGCTAGGACCTTCAGTTTCTGGGCCTTCTTCAAAAATGAAGTGCATCACATTTTAAAGGAGGGCTCTGATACATGGGCGTCCGCAGGTAGGGGCAAGGGGGGGCAAGTGCCCCCCCTGGAATCAGGGATCGCAAGGTGTCTGCGCAGTTTGTGAGCAAGTGCTGGAACACTCCATGTACCAGCTCCCGGCACAGGAAGGAAGATTACACTGCGGACGGCAGCCGGCAGGGCTTTCCATCGTCCGGTGTTAAGACAGCACTGACCTGCAGAACCTGCAGAAGCCTGTGCCAGGAGCCTGACCTGCCAATGTGAGTTATAGACAATTAATTTCTGTGGGGGGAAGAGAGCTCTGTGCGGGGGATTGGATATGTATACTGGCATAGCACACTCCTGGAATCTGAACCCTGTACATAGCACATGCCTGGAATCTGCACCCTGTACATAGCACATGCCTGGAATCTGCACCATGTACATAGCACATGCCTGGAATCTGCACCCTGTACAAAGCACACGCCTGGAATCTGCACCCTGTACATAGCACACGCCTGGAATCTGCACCCTGTACAAAGCACGCGCCTGAAATCTGCACCCTGTACATAGCACACGCCTGGAATCTGCACCCTGTACATAGCACACGCCTGGAATCTGCACCCTGTACATAGCACACTCCTGGAATCTGCACCCCGTACATAGCACACGCCTAGAATCTGCACCCTGTACATAGCACACTCCTGGAATCTGTAACCTGTACATAGCACATGCCTGGAATCTGTAACCTGTACACAGCACATGCCTGGAATCTGCACTCTGTACATAGCACATGCCTGGAATCCGCACCCTGTAAAAAGCACACACCTGGAATCTGCACCCTGTACATAGCACATGCCTGGAATCTGCACCCTGTACATAGCACACGCCAGGGCCCCCCCCCCCCACTGAAAAAAGTTCTGCGGTTGCCCATGCTCTGATAACAAATTATTTAAGGATTCAATGTATTGATATGATCATTTTTCATGCCTTCATCATTGTTTAACCACTTAACAACTGCCCTATAGACAAAAGACGTCTACAGGGCGGTTGCTTAATTCTGGGAGGTCGTCTAAGGACTAGGGCGCGCACACAGGAACATCCGTGACCGCTGGGTCCAGGGGAACTGGTGCATCACGGATCACAGTGAATTTGAGCTGTGAGCGACCTTTTACCACGTGTTTGCTCTGTCAAATGACGGAGCGATCACATTTAAACAAGCCGGCGGAAGTGCCGGCTTTTCTCTCCCCTCTCCGCACTGATCAGTGCATTGTGAGAGGAGAGAGGACGTGCTGCAGTGCTGTGGGCAATGTGTAGTGCCCACAGCGCTGCTAAGTGACAGTAGGGGACAGGTTGCAACCCCCACCATCCCTCCCCACCACCCACCCAGCCATCCTCACCCCATCCAAACTCACCCACACAGCTATCCTCACCCCATCCATACTCACCCACCCAGCCATCCTCACCCCATCCATGCTCACCCATCCATCTATCCTTTCTCACCCATCCAGCCATGCATGCTCATCCAGCCATCCATGCTCACCCATCCAGCCATGCATGCTCATCCACCCATCCATGCTCACCCAGCCATCCATCCATGCTCACCCACCCAGCTGTGCTCACCCATCCATGCTCACCCACCCAGCCATGCTCACCCAGCTATCCATCCATGCTCACCAAGCCATCCATGCATGTTGACCCACCCAGCCGTGCTCACCTATCCATGCTCACCCACCCAGTAATCCATCCATGTTCACCCACCCAGCCATGCCCACCCATCCATCCATCCATGCTCACCCAGCCATCCATTCATGTTCACCCACCCAGCCATGTTCACCCATCCATCTATCCTTGCTCACCCACCCAGCCGTGCTCACATACCCATCCGTGCTCAGTCACCCCATCCATACCCATCCGTGCTCAGTCATCCTCATCCGTGCTCAGTCATCCTCATCCATCCCCATCCAGGCTTAGTCATCCCCATGCGTGCTCAGTCATCCTCTTGCGTGCTCCGCCATCCTCATTCGTGCTCAGTTATCCCATCCATGCTCATCCATCCCCATCCATGCTCAATCATCCCCATCCTTAGCTCATTTGTGCCTCATTCATGCTCATCCATACCACATCAGTTCTCATCCATGACTCATCCATGTCACTACAGTGCCCAGCCGTGCCACTAGAGTGCCCATCTGTGCCACTACACTGCCCATCCGTGCCACTACACTGCCCATCCATGCCACTACAGTGCCTCACAATAGTGTAAAAGGTACTCAAATTAGATTTGAAATGCATGCCCCTAAACACCTGATGGTGCTTCCTGCATGTTGGGCCTCTGTATGTGGCCAGGCTGTGTAAAAGTGTCACACGTGTGGTATCTCCATACTAGGGAAGAGTAGCAGAATATATTTTGGGGTGTAATTTTTGCTATGTACATGCTGTGTGTTAGAAATATTGTATAAATGGACAAAATGCGTTTTCATTTTCTTTCCAAAAAATTGTGGAAAAATTACATTTTCAAAAGACTCATTATGCCTCAAATTCCAAAATGGGGTCTTTTTTGGGCATTTCAATTGTCCTGGTGCTCCAGGACCTTCAAAAGTGCAAGAGGTAGTCAAGAAATGATATGTATAATTTATGCTCCTAGAGCGCCTGATGGTTTTCCCTGCATATTGGGCCTCTGTATGTGCCCAGGCTGTGTAAAAGACTGACATGTAGTATCGCCATACTCAGGAGGAGTAGTAAAATGTGTTTTGGGGTGTAATTTGTGGTATGCATATGCTGGGTGTGAGAAATAACCTGTTAACATATGACAAGTTTGTGGAAAAAAAAAAAGAAAACGAAAAATCTTCATTTTGCAAAGAATTGTGGGAAAAAATTACAACTTCAAAAAATTCACCATGCCTCTTACTAAATACCTTGGAATGTCTACTTTCCAAAAAGTGGTCATTTGGGGGGTATTTGTACTTTTCTGGCTTGTTAGGGTCTCAAGAAATGAGATAGGCCGTCAGTACATCAGGTGTGATCAATATTCAGTGATTGGCACCATAGCTTGTAGACTCTATAACCTTCATAAAGACCAAATAATATACACGAATTTGTTTCGTTTTTTTACCAAAGATATGTAGCAGTATAAATTTTGGCCAAAATGTATGAAGAAAAATTACTAATTTGCAAAATTTTATAACAGAAACGAAGAAAAATTAATTTTTTTACAAAATTTTCGGCCTTTTTTTAATTATAGCACAAAAAATAAAAAAAACAGCGGTGATTAAATACCGCCAAATCAAAAGCTCTATTTGTGTGAAAAAAAGGAAGCAAATTTCATATGGGTGCAGTGTTGCATGACTGAGTAACTGTCATTCAAAATGTGAGAGCACTGAAAGCTGAAAATTGGTCTGGTTGTTAAGGGGGTTTTAGTGCCAAGTGGTTAAAGTTCACTATCCGCAGGAGAAAACTTCCCTCATTCTTGTTTACACTTCCACATAGTATTTTTCTTATTATTTCTAATAAAATTCAAGTGAAAGAAAAAATTTGCTATCATCTCTCCCATCACCCAGCTGACCCGTCAGTATGTCTGGTTTCAATGGTCCCAGGAAACCCAGTTGGCATTTGATAAATGAAAGACTTTGTTTACATCCGCTCCAGCATTACAACACCCAGATCCAGCCTTGCCCTTCGTCCTCGAGGTCGATGCCTCAGAAGTTACCACAGGAGCCATTCTATCACAACATCAGGGACCCAAAGCTCTGCTTTACCCAGTAGCCTTCTTCTCCAGAAAAATGAGTCAGCCAGAGAAGAACTATGATGTGGGTGACCGAGAGCTGCTGGCCGTTAAATCAGCCCTGGAAGAATGGCAATACCTGCTGGAAGGTGCAGCTCACCCCATCTTGATATATACAGATCATAAGAATTTGGAATATCTCTAAACTACCAAATGATTAAGACCACGACAGACCCGATGAGTTTTATTCTTTTCAAGATTCAGTTTTCATCTTACCCATCTCCCAGGGTCCAAGAACGGGAAAACTGATGCCCTTTCTCGCATGTTCCCATAAACTCCCGAAATGGCTGCTCCCAGTACTATTACATAGTTACATAGTTAGTCAAGTTGAAAAAAGACACAAGTCCATCTAATTCAACCAAAAAAAAAAAAATAGAAAAATAATATATAACCATACAATCCCCTTATACAATTCTTCACCCACAGTTGATCCAGAGAAAGGCAAAAAACACCAGCAAAGCGTAATCCAATTTGCTATAACGATCCTGATCACCCGAGAGGCAATCGGATTCACCCTGGATCAACATTACCTAAAAATGTTAGTACCCAGTTATATTATTTACATTAAGGAAAGAATCCAGGCCTTTTTTAAAGCAATCAACCGTGCTGGCCAAAACCACCTCTGGAGGGAGTCTATTCCACATTTTCACAGCTCTTACTGTGAAGAAACCTTTCCGTATTTGGAGATAAAATCTTTTTTCCTCTAGACGTAAAGAGTGCCCCCTTGTCCTTTGTGATGACTTTAAAGTAAATAACTCAACACCAAGTTCACTATATGGACCACTTATGTATTTGTACATGTTGATCATATCCCCCCTTAATCTCCTCTTCTCAAGAGAGAATAAATTCAGTTCCTCTAATCTTTCCTCATAGCTAAGCTCCTCCATGCCTCTTATTAGTTTGGTTGCCCTTCTCTGCACTTTCTCCATTTCCCCGATATCCTTTTTGAGAATTGGTGCCCAAAACTGAACTGCATATTCCAGATGAGGTCTTACTAATGATTTGTACAGGGGAAAAATGATATCTCTCTCTGGAGTCCATACCTCTCTTAATGCAAGAAAGGATTTTGCTTGCTTTGGAAACCGCAGCTTGGCATTGCATGCCATTATTAAGCTTATGATCTACCAGAACCCCCAAATCCTTCTCCACTATGGATTCCCCCAGTTGTACTCCCCCTAGTATGTACGATGCATGAATATTCTTAGCCCCCAAGTGCATAACTTTACATTTATCAATATTAAACCTCATTTGCCACAAAGTCGCCCAATTCTGTCACCACATAACTTTTTACTGATCCAATCTGATCTACGTACATCAATCAAGCAAGCTTCTGCTTTGTGCTCTGAACCCGAAACCCTCACGCTGCGAAAATAGGAGGGACTCTTATGGCATGAGGACAAGATTTTCATCCCTCAAGAAGTGAGACCTCAAGTTTTTAAGGCCTGTCATGATCATCTGCTTGTAGGTCACTTTGGAGTTAAAAAAACATGTGAACTCATTCAAAGATCTTTCTGGTGGCCAAACCTACGACAAGATTGTAAAAACTATATAAAAATTCTTGTGTGACTTGTCTTTGCAATAAAGGCAGTAATACCAAGGCCTGGGGCCTCCTGAGACCCCTCCCCATTCCAGAACAACCCTGGAAAATGCTATCAATGGATTTCATTGTGGACTTAACCCCCTTAGATGGATTCACCACCATCCTGGTAGTAGTTGACAGATTGTCCAAGATGGCCCAATTCTTACCCATGATAAACACCTCAGCCACAGATACGGCACATCTATTTATCAAAGAAATTGTGCGGTTGCGTGGATTACCTAGCAGCATTGTCTCCGACAGAGGAGTGCAATTCACTTCCAGATTCTGGAAATCTCTGTGCAAAGTCCTGAAAATTGAAGTTTGTCTGTCCTCTGCATACCACTCACAAAGTAATGGACAGACAGGAAGAACTAATCAGACTTTGGAGCAGTACCTGAGATGTTTCTCTTCATTTGCCCAAGACAATTGGGCATCCCTTCTTCCATGTGCTGAATTTGCTTATAGCAATTCAGTCCATGCATCTACTAACCAATCACCATTCTGGGCAAACAACGTTTTCCACCCCACCTATCTGCCAGATGTCATCCCAGAGCTTCAGTACCTGCAGTCCAGTATAGGCTGTCCTTCATCCAAACCAACTACCAAGCACTTCAAGAAGCCATGCAGAAAGCACAAGATTACAAAAGACATTATGACAAAAAGAGAAGAAGTAATCCTGTGCTGAAGATAGGGGACAAGGTTTGGCTTTCAACAGCAAACCTCAAACTCACGTGTCCCTCTCGAAAAGTGGGCACAAAGTTTATTGGACCTTTCGAGATTAAGAGAGAAATTATCTCTGTAGCATTTGAACTGAACCTACCAAGCTCTTATAAAATCCATCCAGTCTTCCTGCTTTATTACTCACTACCGACCCGGCTTACTCCTGATCTGCTCTAGCTTCTCTCCTGGCTCTGAACTCGGCTTCCTTCATGGACCCTCTCCTGCCTATTCTAGATATACATCCTGTGTTTGACCCTGACTTGATCTCGACTACGCTTTCTGCCTCTGTTCCTGACTGACTTACTCTGTTTGACCCCCGGCCTGGCTTCTGACCTTGCTCCTGCTTTACCCATCTGTGAAGATCTGCCAGCACCTTCAGAGAATCATTGGCTGTGACCACCTTCTCTGCTCCTGGTTGTCCTCACATCTGGAATCATCAGGCATCTTCACCTTGAGGCAACCCGTGCATCTTTGGGCATAGAACCCTCTGTCACCACTTTCAGGGGTACTCTGGACTCAGCCACAAGGGGAGGCCTCTCGTAACCTCAGCCTCCAGTCTGGTAAGTCACACCCTGATTGGCTAACCCTTGAAAAGAGCCATTCAATGGAAGAGGGAAAGATGGGTCATTCTGAGTTCCAAAATGTTGATGCCTGTTTTCCTCCTGGGTCCACTGAACTTGAACCGACCAGCAACCCCCCCAAATGATTCTGCTGACGTTAACTGGATGTGGCCAATTCTTGTAAATTAAATAATAAAAGAAGGAACTATAAGGAAAACCTTTTGAGGTTCTTTTATGCTTATAAGTATTGAACAGGACTGTGGAGTACTCTGACATGGAAGGTAATTCCTCAATCCTCAAAATTCTTCCAAACATCCTTAAAAGCTAAATCCAGCTCTTTCTCACATGCCAGATTAGCTGCTGGAAACCTCTCCTTGCTGTTAGGAGTTGATGGGGCTTCCACCTCCATGGGGGGTCTCTGGACCTGCAGGAGAAGCGTGTTCATTGTCTGAGATTTCAGACACAGATGCCAGTGATGTTGGGTGATGTTTAGGAGGCTTCTGCAATAAGGCACAAAATCCTCCATGGTTGCTAACAAATTTTCAACAGTTAAGGAAGCTATGAAATTACCTGCCACGCATACTGAGTTTAAACAGGGGCCTCCAAGAATCAGCATTTGGCAGGGGATGCAGAAAGAGTCCAAGTGGGAAGCAGTCCCAGATACCCGTCAATTGGCACAGGAGGGGAGAAGATCTTTGTCCCAGAATACTTGATACGTAACTCGGTCATGAATATAAAGAAGTGAAGACATGCAGACAAAAAGTGACCCCCTATAGAAATTTCTCACTCCACCAGGTGCACACCTATGGGAAACGGCAGTGGTAACCCTGTATCAGAGAGGATCTTGGCTAGGTTTGCACTCAGGAAGAAGGACCACCCCGCCAGAAGAGATACCAGCCCCAGCAGGAAGACTTCAGTAGAACAGGTGCCCACAGTAAAAATGGAGACTGTGGGGCCACTGCAACAGCCTATCCATGGCTGCTATTAAAAGTAAAAAATTCCCTGTAGAAGGGATCTTGACCTGGCCTGGTGCATTTGCTCCAGCAGTGGCTCCCGAGCAGCGCTCTGTAACTACCTCATGCCCATGTTATCTGCGCTCAGCTGCTGGCAGAGCAAGACCAAGGTAGTCCCAGGCCAGCAGCACTGCCCCACATAGGTCAGCTCCACAAGCTATAATGCCACCAATCTGAATCTGGTGCTGTGATGAAACAACTAGGAATGATCATGGAGGAACAGAGCGATCCAGGCCACTCCACCATAGTGGAGTTGTTGCAGCTGAACCCACCTGGACAGGCAACTGCATACTCTTGCAGGCTAATAAATGACAAAAATCCAAAAAAGAAAACTCTAAGTCCTACCTTCTAAGCACTAGGCAAAGAGAAATATCTCGTAGAGTCCACACATTGTCTCCACATCTCAGATCATTTTATGTTTCAGACCCTCAAGTCCACCTACCTGATGATGGTGAGGGATGGTGCGATCTTCCTGTGTGGAATCCCAGAAATACAGAGGACAGGGACATCTTTCTGGTGGGTTTCCATTACTGGATCCAACTGTAGGAAACACACACACTGACTGAATACATTGTTTCTATGTGTTTATCAGATGATGGGGGATCTAGGTGGAGCCTCCGTACTGCTCTCTCCTTTACAATAAAATCTCCTCTTACCCGGTGATGTGAGGGGCGGCTTATTCTCCATCATGACATCTTTGTGTCCTTCTAAAAGGTCCTCCATCACACCATATGCCTCATCCTCCTCTTTATACTCTTCTTTAACCACAATATTATAATCCCCGAGGTTTCCACTCTAAATATATAATAAGATATTTCTTGTAACAAACATGCTGTGTATAAATCATAACTACCAATAATTGTTGATCATTTACCTGATCATGGTGAGGGATGGTGTGATCTTCCTGTGTGGAATCCCGGGAATACAGAGGACAGGGACATCTCTCTGGTGGGTTTCTGTAGTTGGATAATGTCACCATGGTGTCCTGGTACAAATTTTCATATACTTTTAGAGACTCCAACTCCTCCATCACCCCATCATCATCCTCCTCCTCTTTTGCCTCTTCTTTACCATCAACTTTAGAATCTTTCAGGTCTCCACTCTGAATATATAATAAAAATGACATCAGTTGTAACAATGCAGATAATGTACAGATCCTAATGATACTATCAGTGATTGTTCCTCATCTACCTGATGATGGTGAGGGATGGGGTGACCTTCCTGTGTTGAATTCCGGGAATACAGAGGATGGGGACATCTCTCTGGTGGGTTCCCATTACTGGATCCATCTGAAGGAAACACACACACTGACTGAATACATTGTTTCTATGTGTTTATCAGATGATGGAGGATCTAGGTGGACCCTCAGTACTGCTCTATCCTTTACAATAAAGTCTCTTCTTACCCGGTGATGTGAGGGGCGGCTGATTGTCCATCATGATGTCCTTGTAGAGATCCTTGTGTCCTTCTAAATACTCCCACTCCTCCATGGAGAAATAGACAGTGACATCCTGACACCTTATAGGAACCTGACACACACAATGATACAGTCACCATCCAGACACATCCCTTGTCTGTTACTGGATAATGCCCCAGAATTCCCAGCACCGCTCACCTCTCCTGTCAGCAGCCCAGTGATCTCTTTGGAGACTTCTAGAATCTTCTGCATGTTGTATCTCTCAGGTTTTAGGGAGTCACAAGGAGGTACTGTGATGGTCATATCATCACCTGACTTCATAGGAGGAAATCTCTGTATTGAAAAATCAATAATTTTAGAATCCCAGAATCCTCCTCATCTCTCCAGTCAGGTGTGTGATTTATTAAAGTGGAAGTAAACCCTCCTATTGTTTTCAGCCAAGGAATCTGCCTTGGCCTCTGTTTAATCTTCAACTGCCATGATGCTTCACATGTGATCAGCTATGACACCAGCCATTGGATGGTTTGACAATTTGGCTGAGAGCACAACCAATGTGACAGTTACATTCCCGGCATGTGCCGGACATGTAACTGTTTATTGAAACTGTTAAATCTATGGGTTTAGTTCTGCTTTATTAGAGAGAAGAGTGATGTCATGTGACCTCCCAGGATCTTCCTCACCTCTCCGGTCAGCAGGTAGATGATCTCCAGGGTGAGGTTTAGTATCCTCTCAGTTAGGTGACTCCGGTTTTCCTCCATTCTTATTGATGTGGTCATGTGAACTGTGCAAGTTTCTCTGTAGACAGAGAGTGGAGAATTATCTGGACAGTATTGGTTGTATAATATAAGGCTAGGGATATAAGGAGTTAATAGATGGGCTGCCCCCAGTGATACATGTAGATTGGATTACTTTGTTGTGTTTCCTGCACACATGTTATACTCTGTCCTACCTGCCTGATCAGAAAGTTCTCCTACCGGTGCCGATACCGTATATTGCTACTTGCAGGGATGGGGATTTACATTCCTCCTTAGCGGTTGCTTTAAAGGAAAACTGTAATTCCCCATTAATGCTTCACACATAGGTCTGCCCTACACACGACAACTGCAGTAAAGAAGCTCATGTAATACACAGCCCCCATTCCATTTGTCTGACAATCTGTTGCCTATTAGCTTAGAAAACGGCCATTACTTTTTTTCACATTCGGCTCCCATTATCTTCAATGGGGTTCAGATTTGGCATCTGAGCCTTAGTTCTGTTCTGTGGAGCCGTCTCACACTGAACCCAGGTATGTTCATCTCATCTCCAGTGAGACGGTGACACATCTCTAACATGAAGAGAATGTTCCGGCCCTGTAAGTGGGGAAATGTTGTGCCCCTGAAGGGGTTAATCTAGGTTCCCACACTATATATGTGTGTATCATCATCTGCTGGAGATAAAAGACATCACAGTGACTATGGAGGAAGAGGACGGACATGACGGGGGGGGTTACTGGGTGTAAATAGAAAATAAGATCTTATTACCTCCTCAGCAGCCACTTCCAGCAATGTCTTCTCTCTACTTCCTCCCGACTCACCTCTGACCAGGAACTTATTTATACCTGACATCACTTCCTGTCTGTACATGACATCACTTCCTGTATGTTTTCTATAGAGACTTTCCGTGTCATACGCAAGACTACCACCTTGTGGAGCTCAGAGGAACTGCAGCCTCAAGAAATGTCTCTGTGTGAACATGGTCTTTTCGTTGTTGCCAGGTGTCTTAGATTCTGCAGGACTTTCAGTTTAATTTTTATTGTGTCCTCATCCCGCAGGTACCAGGATTCTGTAGAGTGGCATGAGGTGATGACTGCTGGAACACTCTCCAGGCACTGCAATTATACCAGACTTATTGGTAGTAGTGATCTCCTTTCTGACAGTGAAAGTATAACTCCCACTAGGGTTGCCACCTCATCCCTTTAAACCCAAACACATATTAATTACACAGGTTCTGTGGCTGATAAAGGTGGTAATAAACTCACTTGATGTCTTACCTGCATTAAATTAGCCTTAGAAGCTGTGTAATGTATATGTCATCACTTTAATATTAAAGTGATGAGGTGGCAACCCTAAATCTGACATCAGCAGAGAGGCAATGGAAGTGTGTGATCAGGTAAGTATCATCACTGACCACCAATGCTGGGGCTGGGGTTAGGGTTGCCACATCATCCCTTTAATCCTGGACACCTATGAATTACACAGGTTCTGAGGCTAATTTAATGCAGATAAGCCACCGAGTTTAATTACCTCCTTAATCAGCCACAGAACCTGTGTAATGTGCGTCCTGGATTAAAGGGATGATGTGGCAACCCTAGCTGGGATAGAGTTGCCACCTCATCCCTTTAAACCCGAACACATATGATTTACACAGGTTCTGAGGCTAATTGAATGAAGATAAGGCACTGAGTAAGTTTAATTACCACCTTAATCAGCCACAGAACCTGTGTAATTAGTATGTGTTCGGGTTTAAAGGGATGAGGTGGCAACCCTAGGGTGGGGATACACTTTGTGGGATATACAAAACAATAAAAGTGTGATTTGGCACATCCACCATGATCAAGCCTCCATCCCTAAATTTGAATGCAAAGAAGGAAATAAATGGTCCTGGGACTTTAAATGAGGCTTGTCATGAGAGTAAACATGAATTCAATTCAATGAGTATTTATTTGTAATGAGAGTAAACTTTACATGATCATGGAAAACATAATATAGATCAAGGAAAATTCATAGAGAACCAACACACACAAGGCCACATGATTGAATAAATGAATACACCATTCATGGGTACATGCTAGTAATAATCCAATATTGCATGGCAAGTATAAAAACTGATGACCAATATCTCTTGACGTCTAATAAAACTCGACACGTTTCGTGGAGTTTGTCCACTTATCCGGAGTAGCGTACAAGAGGTGTCTATGAATAAAAAAATCATTGTAAAAAATAAACAATGAATAAGGTATAATGGTCAAAAAATTCCCAAAGAGGGAAAAAGAAGGGGGGTCTAGATGAAACATGCAGCCCTTTTCCTTACATGTCAGCTCAAAAGATCAACCCAGCGTCAAGGATGGGGGGTGTGTGAGCATCCAAAAATGTCTGAGGCGGGACAAACCACTCCAGTCCAGGGGAGCGACCAAGAAACCAGCCCGGCATCCCAAGCCAATCTGTGGTATGATGGATATTGTATCAAAATCAACTTAAATCTGTAATACGTATAAGTAATTACATGTGTGAATATGTGTAAGTGAAGTTGGATACACAGAAGGGGACAGTAAAAATGATCTGCCGAGGAAAGGGTGGCTATACCTGCACTGAAGAATAATCTGCACTGAGGATAAATAGGAATGAAAGAAAACACATCCTGTGAGTGCATTTCTAAATAACTTTTTATTGGATTTTACAAAAAGGTACGAAGACAGCGCCTCTGGGTATACCCCGGCTCGTGAAAACAAGGCAAAAGATCAAATAAGACAAAAAAAGACAAAGCATAGCAAACACGGTACAATTATCGGTCGAAAACCGTTGTATGTCAGCCTGTCGTGCGATAATCCGACCGTTGGTACGCTCCATTCGACAACCGATTTTCAATTATTGTCCAACAAAAGTTGTATGAGCAAACTAGAAAACTTTTGTCTGCCGACAAGGTTTCGTCCGATTTTCAGCTTGTCTGTACAGAAGTTGGACAAACAAAAGTAGTAAGTACAAAGACGCATGTTCAGAACCCAGGTATCACGTACCTGATCCGAGGCTGAAGTGCTGAGAGAGGCTTCCCTTGCGGCTGAACGCAGAGTACTCCCTGGGTGGGAACACGGAGTACTGAGCGCAAAGAAGCACGGGTCACCAGAAGCGTAGATGAAGCGTGCAGGTAGGTTAGAGCTGGAGCCACAGGGTGTGTCTGGAGCAGGGCTGGATGCAGGCTGCCAATCAGGAGTGGAGAGCGGAGAGGTAAGTCCGTAAGCCAGGCCAAAGGTCATTCACCGGGAATCAGGCAGGTAGAGAAGTCCAAATAACAGGCCGAGGGTCAAACACAGGAGAAACACAGGAGACAATCCGGGAAGCGAGCCAAGGGTCAACACTGGAGAGATCAGAGAAAGTCCAAGAGCCAAGCCGAGTCACAACAGAAGATCAGGAACACAGGAACACACAGGTCAGGAACTCAGGAGAGCTGAAGCCGATCCAGCAACTAAGGAGCATACTGAGCAGTCTTTTATAGTGCTCAAGGAAATCCTATTGGACGTTGCGTACCCGCCTATTGCGTCCGTACGTTCGTCGCTGTGTTCTGATGCGTGCGCGCATGCGCACTTGCGATCTTCTCCCGATCGTCCGTAATGGAGCGATCGTTCGTGCCGGAACGTGCTGACGTGTATGAGCTGATATGCGTCGCCCATGACAGGCACTAAATGTTGGAGGCGAGTCAAAGCCGGTGCCGGTAGATCTCGGGCGGGCAGCTCCGAATAGACGTGGCGGGGACGAAGGCTCAAACAAGAGTCAGGACCTCATGGGGATGAGAGGGCTAGGGAGCTGGCATGAGGCACAGATAGTCTACGCGTTTCGCTGGTATCCCCAGCTTCGTCAGGACTAGCGCCACCTGCTGGACGGGGGTGTATATATACACATCCTAACGTCCAATCAATCAGTAAAGATCAAATGATCACAGGTGCCGCTATTACTGTGCAAGGAGCTAAGGAGCAATCAAGTACCACATCATGATTACAATTAGGCAAAAACATATATATAAAGCAAAACAATGTATCAAGTAAATACTTACATTTAAAGTGCACGGCAAAACAAAGAAAAGTGAGTAGTCGTATACAATGATTGTACAATACCGAAGGCTAGTAGGACAAGAAGGAGTACATAAAAAGATATCTCAATTGTATGATCCACATAAGAGGAGATGATAACATCAATCACAGCGAGAAACGCCGGAGATGTGATCACCATCCCTGCAAAC
>BLSH010305477.1:123167-140984 GCA_018402905.1 Glandirana rugosa | reverse complement strand
CGACCGAAGATTTTTAAATCATTGTCTAGGACAGATATTGGGCGATAATTTTGGGGTTGGGAATGGTCTTTAGATGGTTTGGGGATAAGGGACATATTTGCTAAAAGCATTTCTTATGTCAAGGATTTTAATGAAATAAAAAACGCATTGCACTCACATGTACATTCAGGTAAAAGGCGCCTTAAGAGATATAGGGAAAGCAACCAGCACTTCCCTCACTCTAGATGACCGTGTCATCCTGGCTCGCTGTTCCGCCCGTATGAGTCGCTCCTCGCCTACTGGTTTCGTCACAAGATGACGTCGTCAGGGGTGCTCGAAGTTTTGTTACTGATAATAGAACGCGTCAGTCCACAGACTCCGTGGACTGTCTGACTTTTATCAAAATGAATCAGTCCTGGATTTCCAGCAGCTATGAAGCCCCTGATGCCGATGTCACCGATTAACCGTTTTTGGTATGTGGAATGTCTGCAGGACTTCTAGGCTGCCTAGCATTGTGGGTGTTGATTTCATCCGGAAGAATGTTTTTGGTGTAGGTTTCATGGGCACAATTAACACCCAAAGACCAATTTTTCCGCACCTGTTTGATATATGTCATATTATTTCAATGTTTTACAGCAAGGCCAATTCTTGCTTTCACCAAGAGTACCTCAATAGGATTATGGTGTGACGGCGCCACCAACACCCAAAGACCAATTTTTCCACACCTGTTTGACAGGTGCATATCATTGCAATTTTTGACAGCAAGGCCAATTCTTACTTTTATCAAGAGTAGCTCTATAGGGTTATGGTGTGACGGCATCACCGACACCCAAAGACCAATTTTTCCACAGCTGTTTGACAGGTGCATATCATTTCAATCTTATAAAGCAAGGTCAATTCTTGCTTTCATTAAGAGTACCTCAATAGGGGTGTGAAGGTGCCACGACACTTAACCACTTCCCGTCCGGCGTATAGACAAATGACATCCGGGCAGGTGTTCCGTTATCCTGTCTGGACGTCATATGACATCTTCAGGATAACCCGCGGTCACGGGGCCATGCATCATAGCGATCTGTAGTGTGGTGGGTCACATGATCAGCAGTGACCAATCACAGATGCCAGTAGTGGAGAGCCGATTGGTGGCTCTCTTGAGAGGGGGGGGGTTTATCAGCGCAGCCCCCCTAGGATCGCCACCCTAGACAACCAGGGAGCCCGCCCAGGGACCATCAGGGAGCGCCTGCCCAGGGAGCCAACCAGGACCACCAGGGACACCATCATGGAGCCCACCCTAGACCACCAGGTACGGGGTACAATGCCCAGCATGGATGTCACTCAGTAGCAATTACAGATGCCGCCCTAGACCACCAGTGCCACCTATCAGTGCCGCTTATTAGTGTGCATCAGTGCCGCATATGAGTGCCCATCAGTACTGTTATCACTGCCTGTCAGTGCTGCATATCAGTGCCACCTATCAGTGCCCGTCAGTGCTGCCTATCAGAAACATGGTCCATAAAGTCCTGGGTCATTACAAGCAGCAATATGGTCAGCACAGCCAAAGTATTGGTCCAGGCAGCAGGAAGGACCATCAAGCTTAGGGCCAGGGGGACAGGGGTAGAGGCTTCTCCCACCCAAATCTCTTTGAAGCCTCCAGGAAACCAGACCCTGTTCTGGGAACACAAAAAAAACAAAAACTGGTCTTCTCTACTCGGAACGCTTTTCTGGAGCCCTTCACATATGTGAGACCCCTGTGTACTAAAGCAAAAGGGCAAAAGATCAGTCCAAGTGGCAGGCAAAAAACATGGTCAATTAACAGGCCGAGGACGGTGCACGGGGGAATTCAGAAATGTGGTTTAAAATGGCACGCAAAGGCAACGTCTGTAAACAGGCCGTTGCACGGGGTAGTCAGAAACATGGTTTAATACAGCAGGCAAAGACATCGTCGGTAAACAGGCCAGGGTCAGTTAACGTGGAAGGTAGAAACGTGGTAGCAGGCAAATGATTGGCACAGGTTGAAACAGGGAAACGGCAGTCTTAAAAATAAGAGGAAATAATATCTGATGGAAGTGTGATAAATTCTGAAACAATCTCTGATGCACAGGCCAGGTTGAGAGGGACATTGGGGACAATAGTAACTGGTGTCTCTTCTAATTCCTCCTCTGCTGGATACACATTTCCTCTGTCGTCTTCTTCCGGATTCTGTGTGAGGGATGTTGTAGGGAAAATTTGCTCATGAAGCCGACTCACACTATCAGAGCGAATGTTTCCTGGGGCAGGTCCTTGTTGGTAAAGAGGGCAGTTATAATATCTTCAATATATTTGAGGTAGGTGATGGGTTGGTTTTGGGATGATTTTTTGGAAGCAGACAAAGTTAAACAGGGCCATGTGAAAAAGATGAAACGCCACCTTCTTTTACCAATAATGGGACTTTTGGATTGACATATAGGGCTGCATCATCTGGTCATTTAAACCCCCCCCAGAACAGATTATAGTTTTGGACGCATTCAGGCTATACAACGGGGCCGCGTCTTCTCTGAACTTCTAAGGTGTCATTATGGATGGTAGAGAGGATGTGAACATCTTTCTTCTCCCTTTTTTTTGAAGGTGCCGCAGGCCAGGGTTTCTTTACGATAAAGGTGACAAAATAGGGGCAAGCTCGTATAATAATTGTCCAGATATAAGTAGTATCCTTTTCCGAACAGGGGGTATGCCAGCTCCCAGACAATTTTACCACTGGTTCCAACATATGTGGGGCAATCATGGGGCTGGAGCCGGGAGTCTTTACCTTCATAGATACGGAAGGTGTACACGTATCCATGGGCTCGATCACACAATTTGTTAAATTTTAACCCATACCTGGCCCTCTTACTGGGAATATATTGCTTGAACTGCAGCTGGCAAGTGGATAAGGGATTCATCCGCACAAATGTTCTGGTCTGGGAACAGCGCACGTTACCATGTTCGCTGTGTCCTCAGCCTCCTGCGACAGCATAGATTGTATGCTAAGCCGAGAAATGCGCCTTTGAGAGTCCCAGCATTTCCTTTCTTGGGTTGATCCTGTCACCGGAATTACCATGGACCCTCAAAAGGTCTCAGCTATTTTGGACTGGCCAGCGCCTACAGACAAGAAAGGGGTCCAACGCTTTGTTGGCTTCACCAACTTTTATAGGAGGTTCATTAGGGAATTCTCGGCCATCATCGCTCCGATTACCCAGCTCACAAAACAGGGTCAGCGGTTCCTCTGGTCAGCTGTGGCCCAAGACGCCTTCCAAGCTTTAAAGAAGCTCTTCACCTTGGCACCCATTCTTAAGCATCCGGATGCCACGCTGCCCTATGTTCTGGAAGTGGATGCACCTGAGGCGGCGGTGGGAGCGGTCGTGTCTCAGCGGCAGGGAGCTAAGGCACTCCTCCATCCCATAGCCTTCTTCTCCCGCAAACTCTCTGCTCCGGAGAACAATTATGATGTCGGAGACAGGGAGCTGTTGGACATTAAGGCGACTTTGGAGGAATGGCACTATATGTTGGAGGGAGCCCAGCACCCTATCCTGATTTACACTGACCACAGAAATCTGGAGTATCTCCGAACAGCCAAAAGGCTCAAACCTCGTCAGGCTCTCCAGATTTCAGTTTCATTTGACTTATCGACCCGGAGTGAAGAATACCAAGCCCGATGCCCTTTCGTGCATGTTTTCGGAGCCAGGAACACTTGCTCCCCCCGACACCAGCCTACAACCCAGGAACTTCTTACTGACCAAGGATGATCTGCTGTCTCAGATTCGGAGAACCTCAACCCGCTCACCGGGATTATCTGGCCAAGGGCTAGCCTGGAAAGATGGTCTCTGGTGGCACCAAAATCAAATTTACATTCCCAAGGAATTCCAGGGTTCCTCCAGAGGTTACTAGGGGTTCCTTAAGCAATGTTCAATTTCTACCTCTCAGATAAATGTCCAATCACAGCCGGTCACATGGCTGTTTACCATGATCGAGGGGAAGCGCTGCCCACCCCCCCCATCGACGAGGTGCTTGCCTCCGGGGACACACTTCAGGTGCGCCTCCGAGCCTGTACACAAAAGTGATCAGCTGTGATTAGACACAGCCGATCACGTGGTAAACAGCCAATTTTTTGGGCTCTTTACCCTGATCGGGGATGGCCTGTGTCCGGGACATGGCCCACCCCCCTCCAGCGGGCGCGCGCCAGCTTGTTATCCTACTGGATGTCATATGACGCCCAGTAAGGATAACTGAACCTCTTCCCGGCCGTCATTCAGTATACGGCGGTAGGGAAGTGGTTAAGCATCAATAAATCACTGCTCATTTAAAAATGTCATTTTTTCAAATTTTTTCTCATTAATACATGTCCCCCGGGGCAGTACCCGGACCCCCATAACCATTTCATGCCCCATTACTTGCATATAAGCCTTCAAAATGGGCACTTATGATTTTTCACATTCGGGGACCATAGACTTCTGTCACGTACCTGGTGGTTGAGTCTGGCTTATGCGGGAGCAACCTCTCTTGCGGCCCTGGTTTGAGAACCCCTGGTAGTACAGACAGGGAGCTCAGGAGCACAGGGGGGCACGAGGGCTGGACAAGTCTCTGATGGCTGGTATAGGTCCACTGAAGCTCATGCAGGCTGAAGGTTAGTAATGCGATCCGGGTCGGCAACTGGAAGGCAGAGAGGTAGAGAGGGATCAGGCAAACGGGTGGTCGGGTACAGGCTGGGTCGGTAACGTGCAGGTGACTGAAGTACAAAGGGCACAGGCAGAAGAGTAGTCGTAAACAATCCGAGGTCAGGGCAGGCAGATAGCAACAAAGTCCAAAGGATAGCCGGGGTCACAGGAACAGGAAGTCTCTCAGAACAAACGCTGGGGGAATCACAGGTGCAGGAACGCTGTAGAATGGACAGCACTGAGTGCAGGGTGTCAGCTACTTAAATGGCCGTTTTTGGCACCATTGCTGGCGCACAGGCGCTCATAGACGCGCACAATCGCGTGCAAACGCGCACAGGCACGCACACGCTACGTGCGCCCGTGCATAGGTCTGCCAATGGCCCCGGATGGTTCCTTACATTGCCCCCCCCAAGGGGCAGCCTCCGGCTGCCCGAACGGGCTCTCTGCTCAGGGTGTCTCTTCCAAAAGGCTTCAATAAGCTCTTTAGCGTGGATGTTATCCTCGGGTTCCCAAGAGTTCTCCTCGGGGCCGTAACCTTTCCACTTGACTAGGAAGTGGGTTACGCCTCCCCTCTTCCTGCATGTCAGAATAGTTTCTAGCTCAAATTCTTCCTCACCGTCCACAAGAACTGGCCCTGGTGGAGCCGTCTTCTGCCCCGAAAAAGGGATCTTGGATTACTGGTTTCAGAAGCTTGATATGGATTACCAGGTGAACATGCATGGATGGAGGAAGGGTTAGCTCATAGGCTACCCTATTGATCTTTGTCTTTATCGGAAAGGGTCCGATGAATCTTGGCCCCAACTTCTTGGAGGGGCAGGAGAGTCTCAATTTTCTGGTTGTCAGCCAAACTCGGTCGCCTGGTTTTAGATTCAAATCCCCTCTTTTCTCCTTGTCAAAGGCCCTTTTGTTAAGCTCCTGAGTCCAGGACAGTGTTTCCTGAAAGAGTCGGTTATTCTTCTCCAGGAGTTCCGTGATGTTCAGTGCTGCAGGTACGGTACTTCCTGGAATTACACTGGGTAGGAATGTTGGATGGTAGCCGAAATTTGCCCAGAACAGGGATTATTTAGTAGCTGAATGTACCATATTGTTGTAGGCAAATTCAGCTACTGGCAGTAGAGCAACCCAATCGTCCTGGGAGAAGGAAGAATAACAGCGGAGGTACTGTTCCAGGGTTTGGTTGGTTCTTTCCGTCTGGCCATTTGTACCACCCTAAGGTGGTAGGCAGACGAAAATGACAGTTCAATCCCTAAGGCCGAACATACAGCCTTCCAGACTCGGGACATGAACTGTACTCCCCGATCGGAAACTATGTTAGCGGGGATTCAGTGGAGACGGGCTATTTCTTTTACAAAGGCCCTGGCCGTTTCCGTCGCAGACGGAGTGCCCTTCATGGGTATAAAATGTGCCATTTTCGTGAAGCGATCCACGACCACAAAGATGAAGTTGAATCTGGCAGAAGGAGGTAATTCAACTATGAAATCCATGGATATGTGAGACCATGGGCGCTCAGGAATGGGAAGTGGGTTTAACAGACCCCAGGCTTTGGCTCTGCTGGTTTTATTTCAGGCACAGACTGGACAGGGGCTGACATATCTTTTGCAATCCTCGTTAACTGAGGGCCACCAAAAAGAGCGTGACAGTGTTTCCAGTGTTTTGTGACTCCCAAAGTGCCTGGTCAGTTTGTGGTTGTGATGGTCAAGCGCAGTCCTTCAGGGACAAAGATTTTGTCGTGGTGCCACCACAGCCCATCCTTCAAAATCAGCCGAAGGTCGGGTGGCACTGTGGAGCTGGTTAGAGCTCGTCTGACACGAGACAGAAGATCTTGTGATAGCAAGAAGCTTTGGGAGGATAGGATGGTGTCTGGTGGAGTTGGATCTCCAGACTCACAACACATCCTGGACAGAGCATCCAGTTTGATGTTTTTTGACCCGGGCCTGTAGCTAATATGCAACTGGAGTCTTGAGAAAAAGAGTGCCCATCGTGCCTGACGGGGGTTTTAGTCTCTTTGCAGTCCGTAAGTACTCGAGATTCTTGTGGTCGGTAAAAACTAGGACAGGGTGTGCGGCTCCCTCCAGCAAGTATCGCCATTCCTCCAAGGCGGATTTAATCGCCAGTAGCTCTTGATCCCCTACATCATAGTTGACCTCTGGTGGCGAGAGCTTTCAGGAGAAAAAGGCAATGGGGTGCAAAGAAGCTTTGGGGCCTCGTCTCTGGGAAAGAACTGCGGTTTCCGAGGCATCCACCTCAAGGATATAAGGCAGGACTGGATCCGGGTGCTTCAGGACAGGGGCAGAGGTGAATAGTCCCTTGAGAGTCATGAAGGCCTCCTGAGCCTCAGGGGACCACTGAAAGCGGGAGTTCTGCTTCGTGAGCTGAGTGATGGGGGCAATCACAGCGGAGAACCCCTTAATAAACTTTCTATAAAAATTTGCAAAGCCCACGAAGCGCTGGACCCCTTTGTCTACTAGTGCGGGCCAATCCAGTCTGGCAGAGACTTTTTGTGGGTCCATAGTGACTCCGGTGACGGAGATGATGAGGCCCAGAAAGGGGATGCTAGGGCACTCAAACGCACATTTGTCAGCTTTTGCGTACGGTCCGTGCTGGCGCAAGCACTCAGACGCACTTGACGTGCTTGCGGTGCTCCTCGAGAGTGGACGAGAAGATAAGGATGTCGTTCATGTAAATTATAACGAACTGGTCCAGGTAGTCTCTGAACACGTCGTTGACCAGGTGCTGGAAGGTGGCCGGGGCATTGCAGAGCCCAAAGGGCTTAACCAAATATTCATAAATTGCCAAACCTGGATCTGAAGGCCATTTTCCATTTGTCACTCTCTCGGAATGCGAATGAGGTTGTATGCCCCACGGAGGTCCAGCTTGGTGAAGATGGTGGCAGTGCCCAGTCATTGGAACAGCTCAGGCACCAAAGGCAAGGGGTACCGTTTTTGATCGTAATTTTGTTGATCACGATAGTCTATACATGGACGGAGTGATTTTTCTTTTTCTCAACAAAAAATATTCCTGTCCCGGCAGGGGACGTGGAAGGCCAGATGAACCCCTTCTCCAAATTATCATCCAGGTAGGCCTTGAGGGCCTTTAGTTCTCCCTCAGAGAGCGGATAGATCCGACCAAATGGTACTTCAGTACCTGGCAATAACTCGATGGGGTAGTCATAGGCCCTGTGGGGTGGCAGTTTGTCTGCCCGCTTCTTGCTAAATACATCAAGAAAATCATGGTACACTGGAGGGATCAGGGTCTGAATCCAGACATAGGACGAAGGGATGAGCCTCCTGGGCCTGCTGTAGGCAATGTTGCTGACAGTAAGGGGAAGTGAACTGAATGTCTCCAGTAGACCAGTTGATGCAGTGTGCCCACAGCCAGGGTAGGCCGAGGATGATGGGAAAAAAGAGGGGATGCGATGACGTCCAGTATCAGATATTGGGAGTGGCCAGCGACAGTAGTGGCAAGGAGGGGAATGGACTCCTGAGTTCCCGACCTGATAATGGATCCGTTGGCCAGGCGGAGGCCATCTGGTGGGCTTTGGGCCGGAGAGGGATTTGGTGTTGCGTTGCAAAGGACAAATCCAAGAAACAGCTGCAGGCGCTGAGTCCAGAATGGCTGGGACTTGGATACTCCCTCTTGGGAGTTGTAGGCACACAGGGAGGACCAGATGCGTAGCCTTGTCAGGCAAGGACGGGACTGCTCCCTCTGGGGAGAAGGAATGTTTGGCTGGGCAAGAACTGACGCGATGTCCTGAACCTCCACAATACAGGCATAGGTTGTGCACCACGCGTCTGTGTCTCTCTTCAAGGGTGAGTGACGGGAGTAGATGCTCAACATGTGGGAGCTCCGGCTGGGCTCCCGCAGACTTTTCGGCTCTGCGTTCCAGCAGGCGCCGGTCTACCTGGATGGCCAAGTTAATCAGAGCCTCAAGGGACCGGGGAGTTCCCACCCGGGCCAGCTCATCCTTCAGCGGCTCAGACAAGCCCAATCGATATTGGTAGCGGAGGGTTGCGTCATTCCACGCTGTGTCGGCGCTCCAGCGCCGGAACTCCGCAGCGTAATTTTCCGCCGTGCGGGAACCTGCTGGAGCGCATGGAGAGCTGCTTTGGCCATTGAGGCCTGGTGGGGATCCTGGTAGAGGAGAGCCATGGCCCGGAAAAACAGATTCAGATCAGCCGTCTTAGTTTCCTAGGCTTAGGCTTTCTGTTCTGTTTCTGTTCATCCAACAAAAGGGATATCACTGTGACGAACGCGGGTATCTGATCGCTGCCCTCCTCACCGATCGGCGACCGAGGACCCACCTGATCTAATACTGCACTTGTCACGAACGTAACAATGCCACTCTCCGCTGCTTTCAGCACAAAGATTTCCCAGTTTGCGGGACCGCCGTCTAAGTGTCAGCCGCCTGAGAGCGATTGTTACCGGGCTAATTCCAACAATTAACCCTTTCTCTGCCACCACTTCTGGATTTCCGGCCAGAAGATCCGGATGTAACAATACCAGTATTTTAGAGCAACGCCTGTGCATACACTGTCACCTGCAGACAGATATATTCAGGTGCGTTATTCTAAAGACAGTAGCACTCTTCGAAGGAACAGATTCGTAATAGTTGCGTTAAGAGCTTTAGAGACAAAATTAACACTTTTCAAAATAAGGTTTAATAATGAAAAGGTCACGTTTTAGGTGCAGTAAAATATTTACAGAAAAATAAAAGTACAAAGTGAGACAAATGTACAGCGAAAGAGAACAGATTGAAAAAATACTTTGCCTTTGAAATGTCCTGGCTTAATCAGTGTTTTGAAGATGATTCCCTGGTCCTCTGATGTTTGATTTTAAGGGAGAACTCCTATCTGATGGTCACAGTCTCTTTTCTCTGAAACACCAGGGGTGGGGTCATACCTCTTCTGGCCATTCATATAAGAGAGGGAGTTTCCTTAGACAATGTCCAGGGCAGACTGTGGAGATACATGCTGCATAATCATGCATGGATCATAACTTGTTACTGGATCGTCTTACATATTTTACAGTATGAAATTTAATCTCAGCTTGCAATAAGCTTTCATATGACTCCAAACATGAGAATTTTTATACTTGAATTATCCGGACCGAAATTCTACATTCAAATATGTAATGTTCATCACTATGGCATACCTATAGCGGAAGTTATGACTGTATGTAAGTTTTCATGTAAGTTTAAGGCAGCAAGGGAGAGTCATCCCTATGTCAGACCTGCCAGGGTAATTTATGGGCCAACAGCAGTGTGTTGTATGTTTGTTCAAGATAAGTGGACAGGCCGCCTTCCTGGCCGCTATAAACCATAATCAAAGGCCTCCTTTTAAATTGGCCTGTACACACTCAGAGGGGGGGTGACAAGCCTTCCAAACTGCCATGTCCGAAGGAGAGAGAGAGAGAAAAAAAAAACTTAACTATTTACGTAACTTCCCTGCCAAGATGGAGTCAGTGTCGCTTTGGGCCTGGTATCATTACCTCGCGTGGATCAAACGCATGATACCATCACAATCACCAGCCCCACTTTCATGGTTTCAGAGGAGAAGGTGCGAGGCTGCAGTGCAAAATACAGTTCACAAGAACAGCAGAAGGCCCGAAACTTCCTACGCTCCCCAGAGAACCGCTCGGGTAGCGGCACTTCAGGTTCGGTGGGGAAAGTAATAACAGCACGCACCACACTCTGGTCAGAGCTAGGTGTATGTGACATGGACAGTTTTTGAATTCTACTCTCCATTTGGATGTACCCCTCCTGCAAGTCCTTCACTACTTGGGTTAATCCACTCAGATGAGCACATCGATCCTCTGTTGGAGAGGGCCCCGGCGCGAACTCAGACATGGCTGTCTGTTGCTGTCACGTACCTGGTGGTTGAGGCTGGCTTATGCGGGGGCAACCTCTCTTGCGGCCCTGGTTCGAGAATCCCTGGTAGTGCAGACAGGAAGCCCAGGAGCACAGGGGGGCACGAGGGCTGGACGAGCCTCTGATGGCTGGTATAGGTTCACTGAAGCTCGTGCAGGCTGAAGGTTAGTGATGAGGTCCAGGTCGACAACTGGCGGGCAGAGAGGTACAGAGGGATCAGGCAAACGGGTAGTCGGGTACAGGCTGGGTCGGTATGCAGGCAGCGGAAGTACAAAGGGCACAGGCAGGAGTTGTTGTAAACAATCCGAGGTCAGGGCAGGTGGATAGCAATAAAGTCCAAAGGATAGCCGGGGTCACATGAACAGGAAGTCTCTCAGAACAAATGCTGGGGGACCACAGGTGCAGGAACGCTGTAGAACGGACAGCACGAGCGCAGGTTGTCAGCTGCTTAAATGGCCATCTTTGGCGCCATTGCTGGTGCATACGTGCAAACGCTATGTGCGCCCGCACATAGGTCTGCCACTGGCCCCGGATGGTTCCTTACACTTCAATGGGGTTCGTTATTCGATTCCGAACTTTCCCAATGTTCGAAAGTTCTGGTGCGAACCAAACAGTGGGTCATTTGGCTCATCCCTAGTTATGTTAAGCACTTGTCGACCCGCCACAGTACATATACTGTGACAGGGCAGCTTGTACAGGCAGGATAATGTATCTGGATGGCGCAGCTTTCTTCCAGGTTCAGGGCGCGCCTCCGCCCATCGAATCTGCTGTGATAAAACACAGCAGGATTTAGTCAGCAGGTCCTGGCCAATGAATCATGGCCGGGACCTGCTGATCGGCTGTGTCCAATCACAGCCCAGAGCCCTGTGTTGACAATCAACACAGGGCTCTGTACAGAGGGAACAATCTCTCTGTTTCTTATCCCTGCAAAGAAAGGATAGGGAAAAAAAAAAAAAGAGACATTTAGTAAAAAAAAAAATCAGCACACATTACACATTGTTAGGCACACATTTAAACCTTTGATCGCCCCTAGATGTTATCCCCTTCCCAGCTGGTGTTGTTTGTACAGTGACAGTGTATAGTATTAGCACTGATCACTGTATAAGTGTCACTGGTGATGTCATTGTCAGTCAGTTCCCACAAAGTTTGCCCACAGCACAATCACAGTCCCATTATAAGTCGCTGATCATCGCCAATACTAGTATAAAAAAAATCCAAAATATATATACTATAGTTTGTAGACACTATAGTTTTCACACAAACAAATCAATATACACTTATTGGGATTTTTTTATTTTTACCAAAGACATGTAGCAAGATACACTTTGGCTCAAATTTATGATGAAATTTTATGTTTATTTTTTTTTTATTGGATATGTTTTATATCAGAAAGTAAAAAAATATTGTTTTTATA
Organism: Glandirana rugosa; assembly: GCA_018402905.1. Lineage (NCBI taxonomy): Eukaryota > Metazoa > Chordata > Amphibia > Anura > Ranidae > Glandirana > Glandirana rugosa. Next base: position 129,058 of record BLSH010305477.1, on the reverse strand, counting down.
TTTTTCAAAATGTTTGGTCTTTTTTCATGTATATCGCAAGAAATAAAAAAAAACCCAGTGGTGTTCAAATATAATCAAAAGAAAGCTCTATATGTGTGAAAAAAAATGATATGAAATTTTGTTTGGGTACAGAGTTGCATGACCGCACAATTGCTAGTTAAAATAGCGCAGTGCCGAATATTAGAAAATGGCCTGGTCATGAAGGGGGTAAAATCTGGAGCTGAAGTGGTTAAAGGCTAAGTTGGTCTTTAGGAACATGATTCACTGAGCACAGCCTTTCTCAACCTTTTCAGCATAGAGCAACCCTTGAAATAACTTTCCGGTCTCAGGGAACCCCTGCTCAAATTACTATATCATACTCCTGATTCATTAGTGTGATGGTCAGTGGAAAGAATGATACTAATGCCCCGTACACACGGGACGACGATCGCATTCAACACGTCGTACTCACGACCGTTGTATGCGAAATCGATCGTTTGTGTTTGTGCGCTTTCAACAGTCGAACATACGACGGTCGTACATGGGAGTTGTATGAGCAGACTACAAAACTTGGTCGTACCAACAAGCTCGCATACGACCGTTGTATCCTGTGTAGAGCAGTTGGGTACAACAAGTTGTATTGTGCTAAACACGCATGCACCAAGTCCACTTCAACTAACACGAAATTAGATGAAGGAGCCCAAAGGGTGACGCTACGATACCAGCACTTCCTCTTTATACGCTCGTTCGCGTCATCATGTTCGGCTGGCCGCAAGTTGTATGTACGACTGTCGGGTGCACGTCAGTATGCTATTTACAACGTATGCAACATACGATTTGCGACGATCGTACGTACGATCGTCGTCCCGTGTGTACGAGGCTTTACACTTGTGGTCATTGGGGAGAATTAACCCAATACAGAAAGCTAAAAAGAACAATGGTGTCAGTGAAAACTTATCTGAGAGGCAGAAGATGCTCATTGCTCAAGAAACCCCTAGCAACCTCTGAAGGAACCCTAGGGTTCAATGGAACCCTGGTTGAGAAACCCTGCTTTAAATATTGATTGTCTTAGCTTATAATAGGAATTGTCTTGTCAGTAAAAAAGCCATTGGGGTTGGCAACACTGGCACTACATACATATAATGGAAAATTTGATGGGGCAAATTCCACAAGACCTGGTTTTATTGGACCTCTTATTCACGTACAGAATAATTTTAACAAGATAATCCACTGGACATTAATCATGATCCGTGCGGCCTGCCCTCTAGCAGTTCTAATGGAAAGGGGGGCCCCCGGTTCTCCCCCAACTGTGTGCTTGATCCCCCCCCTTTTTTCTCCCCCTCTTCTCATACTTTTTTTCTTCTTTCTCCCTGCCTTACCATAGATTCTCCCTTAGGTTCCTGGTTACATTTCTCACTGCTGCTACCCTGTAACACGAAACTTCCCATTTCATATTTCTTAGAGGATTTAGTCACAAGGAGGAAAGATAATAAGCTGACAATGCCTATATACAATTTGCACAAGGTCTAGATTTCACCCGTGAAAAGGTCAGGTGTCATGCTATGTTGTCTCTATTCTTTTATGATGGACACGTGTCTCTTTTATATTATTATGCAGAATTGGCCCAATGGGAGAAATGTATATACATGACTTACTTTGTTTTGATAGTTATGCCTTATCCTTCCTCATTTTGTTGTAACCATTTGGATGAAAACTATTTAAATAAAGAATGCATGCAAAAAAAAAACAAAAAACAAATTGAACAGCATTTGCCCCAAGACAGAACCCTGGGGCCCACCATTCAGAAAATGAGTCATTATCACTACTCTCTGGACCCGGTCAGGTAACCAGTTTCATATCCATGTACATACAATTTCTTCAACTCCAACAGACTTTATTTTATAGATTAAACATTTATGAGGGACGAAAACTAGATAAATCTCTGTCCACTGGAGTTCCACTATCCAATTTCTACTTTCTTCCTCATAGAGTAATAACAGGTTGGTCTGACAAGAATGGTCTTTCATAAATCCATGCTGGATGTCACTTATTACAGACACATTTCTGTATAGAGTTCTCTACCATTTCTCTCAAATCCCTTACATACTATTGATGTTAGGCTGACCTGTAGATTCCTGGTATACATCTCAATATCCCCCAGAACAGTGCCCAGCTCCCCATGCCCTTTGACAATCTCTTGCCCATTAGCCTTAAAAATGGACGGAATTGATTTGAAAGATTCTGCTCCCATCGACTTTAATGGGTATGGATTATCATTCAGAACTTAGAAGCAGTTCAGTGAACCTCCTGTGAACTGAACCCAGAAATGTTTGACTCATCCCTACACCCTATGTGAGATCTTTGATGTCTAATAAGCTTTGATTTCCATGTAAAACAGTTCCCACACTCAGGACAGGAATACGGCTTCTCCCCTTTGTGAATCTTCTGATGATAGTAAAGTGAGGAAAAACGTGAAAAACATTTCCGGCACTCAGGGCAAGAATACGGCTTTTCCCCAGTGTGAGATCTCAGATGTCTAACAAGGACTGATTTATCTGAAAAACATATTCCACATTCGGGGCAGGAATATGGCTTCTCCCCTGTGTGACATCTTTGATGTCTAACAAGGTCTGATTTCCGTGTAAAACATTTTCCGCACTCAGGGCAGCTATACTGCTTCTCCCCAGTGTGAGATCTCCGATGTCTAACAAAGGCTGATCTATCTGAAAAACGTATTCCACATTCAGGGCAGCAATACGGCTTCTCCTCTGTGTGAGTTCTCAGATGTCTAGCAAGATTTGATTTCCAAGTGAAACATTTCCCACACTCAGGGCAGGAATCTGGCTTGATGCCCGTGTGAGCTCTGCAATGTATTATGAGTTCTGATTTAAGAAGGAAACTTTTCCCACATACAGGACAGGAAAATTTCTCCTCCCCATGAATTATGGCACCATTCCCCACGATACGAGGTTGCTCAGAGTCAGAGGGATTTGATGGTCCATCCACACTGTGAAGTCCTCCATCCATAGCAAAGCTCATTGTCTTTTCTCCTGCACATTCTTCTATCTTACATCCTAGAGATAAAGTGAGAGGATCCTTCCAGGGTTTTTCGATGACATGTCCTGGAAAATTATAAAAAGATGATCAATAGATACGAGAGGGAAAGTTCACTTAAATCAAGATTACATTTGGATCTGGTAGATTTTAGTGAGCAGATGTTCTCTGTGGATGTCTCAACCAGCTGTGACTTCCCCTCTTCAGTAAAAGGGCCTTTGTTCCTCTTCCCAGATCACTTCTACATTTACACAGCCTTGTCAGGAACCAAGGGGGACTGGGAGGTGCATGCTCTTCACACTGCAAGCCTAGTCACTGGGTCATGTGATCTCTAAAAATAAAGAGGTTCAGCCTCAAAGAACCTATAGCATAGAACAAGTAGCAGGTTTTGACCACAGCACAGTATGCTGGTGTTCCTGGCAGACAGGCAGTGGCTATTACTAGTGTGGGCATCTGAAGCCTGCTCCTACTTGCTTCCGGGATTCCATGCAACTGGCTACCCAGCATGCACCTCCGATCTCACGCCTGTGCAGTAGGGACACACTGTGTTGCTTACAGGTTGCCAGAACAAGGACAATGGGGCACTCTTTATGTCTAGAGGAAAAAAGATTTAATCTCCAAATATGGAAAGGTTTCTTTACAGTTAGAGCTGTGAAAATGTGGAATATACATATGGTGAAAGTTACGGTGCTTACTCTTTAAAGCATATCAATAATGTGCTCATAAAGTGCGTACAAAATTCATAAAGTGCATATAGTTCCAAAAAATTCATAAAGTGCATAAAAATTACATAAAACTACATCATATCGGTATACAAAAGAAGCCTCCTTTTAAAAGGGGGAACAACAATAAAGTCCAATATAAGTGGCATCAAAATTATCTCTTTCTTCAATAACGATGAAAGTATAGACTGCCCATCCACCAAGTGAAAGAAGGCGTCCGTATTATAATCAGACATTCGCTCTCACGAAAAACAAAGAAATATTTTCATAGCGCAACTCTGTTTATTAAATTGTTCTATACATAACATCAAACGAATGGCAACTCACACTTAAAAGTGCTGTATGCCAGCACCAGCACGATCAGCCTTCAGCGATGGGAATGAACGGCGTGCGTTCCAAACACCGGAACCGGAAGTGACGTCAAAGGAAGCAGATGTGACCTCTATGCATTTCGTGATCTAAGCACGTCATCAGGAAGTACTTCCGGTGTTCATTCCCGTGACATTCCGTGAGAGCGAATGTCTGATTATAATCTGGAAGGAAATAGTGGAATACTTGCACTAACTGAGCCACCTAGTGTTGAATAGTGGAGGAGAACTGGTCCTGCTTGTGGTTTAAAGATAAAGACGAGTCTATCTAATACATCTGGTGAGTGTATAGAGTACACACACATGTGGTGGTGGAGCACCAGATTGTATAGGAAGATAAGCCATAAAGAGGACACCTTCTTTCACTTGATGGATGGGCAGTCTATACTTTCATCGTTATTGAAGAAAGAGATAACTTTGATGCCAGTTATATTGGACTTTATTGTTGTTCACCCTTTTAAAAAGGAGGCTTCTTTTGTATACCGATATGATGTAGTTTTATGTAATTTTTATGCACTTAATCAATTTTTATGGAACTATATGCACTTTATGAATTTTGTACGCACTTTATGAATTTACTGATCACTTTATGAGCACATTATTGATATGCTTAAAGAGTAAGCGCCGTAACTTTCACCATATGTATATTTAGTCAAATGATGGAGATTTCATCTCCATATTGATAGTGGGCAGCAGAACTCTTTAATTTAATTTATGCCGTTTTGTCACACATAAACACTTGCACATACATTCAGTGGCGCCATCCTTGTACACTGTTACAATTCGAAAATGTGGAATAGACTCCCTCCAGAGGTGGTTCTGGCCAGCACGGTATATTGCTTTAAAAAAGGCCTGGATTCTTTCCTTAATGTACATCATATAACTGGCTACTAACATTTTTAGGTAAAATTGAGCCAGGGAAAATCCAATTGCCTCTCGGGGGATCAGGAAGGAATTTTTTCCCCCCGCTATAGCGAATTGGATCATGCTTTGCTGGGTTTTTTTTTGCCTCCCTCTGGATCAACTGTGGGTGAAGGATTGTGTGTATGGGATTGTATGGTTATATATATATATTTTTTTTTCTTTTTGTTTTTGGTTGAACTAGATGGACTTGGGTCTTTTTTCAACCAGACTAACTATGTAACTATGATGGTGGTGGCCGAATTTTCCGCCCCATTGTTATGGCAACCTGTCAATCCACACAGAACCTGGAAGGAAGGCAAGTGCAGTCTGAAGATTCCTGGGGCAGATGATGCAGATATCCCAGGAGTCTTAGCAAAATCACCTAAAGATGAAATCGCCTAGGCGGCCGGGACTGGATGTGCAGACTACATATATAAAAGTAAGGTATTTGGAAATAAATAAACAATTGTCATTACAGACTGCTCTGCAGGTGGGCATTGTGGAACATGAAGAAATGGGTGGAACTCTACTTTAAGATTTTGATTAGTGCTGCACCCATTACATACTAGGGCGTACGTAGAACATTTGGCACCTGGGGCGGATCCTATAAATTGCACCCCCCCTCCATCTGACACCCCCCCCTTCACTGATCACACCTGTACGCACTAAGCCCCCTTCATCACACCTTTATGTACTCAGCCCCCACATACCTGTACACATTCAGCCCCCCTCACGCCTGTACGCACTAAGCCCCCACACACCTGGTTTATGGAATGAAAATATATACATCAGACGTGTAGGTCAGGGCCGGCGGATCCGCTAAAGTAGAAATCCACTAAAACGATTCTGAGGACCCTATAGACGT
>BLSH010305477.1:101439-111944 GCA_018402905.1 Glandirana rugosa | reverse complement strand
ACTCACCCCTCTCTCTTACACTCACCCCTCTCTCTCTTACACTCACCCCTCTCTCTCTTACACTCACCCCTCTCTCTCTTACACTCACCTCCCTCTCTCTTACACTCACCCCTCTCTCTCTTACACTCACCCCTCTCTCTCTTACACTCACCCCCTCTCTCTCTTACACTCACCCTTCTCTCTCTTACACTCACCGCCTCTCTCTTAGGTCCCATTCACACGATCAGACCGCTCGGATCTGCCTGTCGGTTTTTCAGGCGGATTCAAGCGGGCCACCCATAGACCATAGTCAGAGGAGATGTGTCCGCTGACACCAGTCTTACATCCGATCCGTTAAGATCCGCCAAAATAGACGTATGGGTGATACGTTCACCATCCGTCTAGCGGATGAGATTGGATGAGATCAGATGAAAATGGACAGGCGGATCCATTTTCATACGATCTGCCCATAGAAGACAGCAGGGAGCTGACAGGTCCGTCTCTGCACAATGTGAGCTGTCATCCGCCAACTTAGCGGACATCATCGGAGAGATCTCTCATTGAGCTGGCGGACCCCGCTGAGCAGATCTGCTCAGTGTGAAAGGAGCCTAATACTCACCCCCCCTCACTTCCACCTCTCTCTCTCACCATCTCATGATATACAATAATGGATTAGGGGGCCTTTTGTTGGGCTTCATTTTTTTGGGGGGGGGGTGGGGGCAGCATTTTAATCAATTAAAGTGGGCCGGTCTGCATTAAGTCCAGGGCCAAATTTTTGTCCCAGTCCAGCCCTGACTCTGGGCAAATGGGATTCCCAATCAGGACTGTGGATGACCATATCATGCAAGTAGGTGGCTGCATAGGGGTGATATGGCCTCAACATCTTGTCCATCATCCTCTGGAATGATGCAGGAGCTCCATGCAGACCAAACTGCATTAGTTTGTACTGGAAAGAGCCCTCTGGAGTAGAAAAGGCTGCTTTCTCCTTGGCTGACTCTGTTAGGGACATCTGCCAGTAGCCCTTAGTTAGGTTCAGGGTTGTTATGTACCGGGCCACTCCCAAACGATCCACAAGTTTGTCGACCCGAGGCATCGGGTGCGCATCAAATTTGGACAAGCTATTCAGTCTTCTTAAGTTGTTACAGAACCAGATAATGCCATCGGGCTTGGGACCAGCACTATGGGGCTCCTCTATCACATCCAACTCTAACATGTTCTGTATCTCCTTTGCTACTGCCTCACGCCTAGCCTCAGGTATTCTATAAGGCTTCATGTTTACGCAAACACCTGGCTCTGTGAATCACTGTGGTCAGTCCAGGCAAAGGGGAGAAAAAGTCTCTATTCTGTCAGGAGGATGTCCGGTGTTATTGGTACCCTATCTTTTTGAGGAGGTGGTACGGCCAACAAAGCCTCTCTGTTCTTCCATGGTTTTAAGAGGTTAACACGATAGATTTGTTTAGGCTTCCTTTTCCCCGGCTGGTAAACTTTGTAGTTTACTTCCCCTGCTCTTTCCTTAATCTCAAAGGAACCCTGCCACTTTGCGAGGAATTTACCAGCACCAGCACCAGTACTCTATCCCCGGGTTTGAAAAGTTCGGGTATTAGCACCCCAATTATAAACCTTTCTCTGAGCCTCCTGGTCTCACTCCATATGCTCTCATACCAGGGGCAGGACCGCTGCGATTCGATCCTGCATCAATGAAATATGCTCGATGATGCTCCTATGAGGGGTGACCTCTCCTTCCCACAACATCTAACAATCCCCGGGGATGTCTAACATACAAGAGTTCAAATCGGGAGTACCCCGTAGACACCTGCGGAACCTCTCGTATGGCAAACATGAGATACGGCAGCAACATATCCCAATCTCTCCCATCTTTTTCCACTACCTTTTTCAACATGCTTTTGAGCATTTTATTAAACCTCTCCACAAGTCCATCTGTTTGGGGGTGGTAGATCGAGGATCAGAAATGGGAGATTTTATACAACTTGCACAATTCCTTGGTTACACGGGACATAACGGAGTGCCCTGATCCGTTTAGACTTCTTTAGGGATACCCACCCAACTAAATACCCGGACCAACTCCTTGGCGATAGTCTTAACGGAGGTTTTCCACAAGGGTATGGCTTCAGGATAGCGGGTTGCGTAATCTTGTATTACTAGGATGTGCTGGTGTCTCCGGGCAGATTTTACTATAGGTCCCATGAGATCCATGCCAATTCTTTCGACTGGCACTTTAATTATGGGCAGTGGAATAAGTGGACTACGAAAATGAGCGAGGGTGCAGAGAGTTGACACTCAGGGCAGGATTCACGATACTCTCTGACATCTACATGCAACCCAGGCCAGAAGAACCTCTGGGTTATTCTCTCCCTGGTCTTCTCTACACCCAGATGTCCCCCATTATATGCCCATGGGCTAAGTCTAACACCATCCTGCGGTAGGGTTTGAGAACCACTAGTTGCTCTACCTCCTCCTCCCGGTGTTTCACCACCTGATACAACAACTGTTTTTTCAGAGCCATATAGGGAAAAGACGCCACCCAGTTAGGTTCCATGGGTTCCCCATCTATCAGATTAACATTTTCTCTGGCTCTAGTGAGGGTGACATCGCGTAGTTGTCCTGTACAGAAGTCCTCTCTCTGGACCCCAAGTCAGGTACCACATTCTGTTCACTCTCACGGTCAGGCTCAAAGACATTTTCTGGGTCATTAGCCACCAGCTGGGAGCTATCTTCCGGCTCCCCAGCCATTACAAGAAAAGGAAGAGAGTCTCCTTCTTCCTCGGTCCTGCCACCAGTCTCCCCTTCCATTTGGCAAAAAGGGTCTGGTGAGAGGTCCCGTGCTTCCTCAGCAGGGGGAGCTCTATCCTCCAGACTCTCTCCACATTCCTATAACCTCTAAAAATGGGGAAAATCTCTCCCCACTAGAGCTTCATGAAGCAGTGAAGGTACCACCCCCACTGAATGTGTCATACTGCCCCAAGGGGTGTCAATCTCAACCACCGCCGTCTGGCAGTCAAGAGTGTTCTCATGGATGCAAATGACACCAACAGTGCAGGATTCACACAATTGCTTTTGACCAACATTACCACAACAGTGCAGAGACTGGTTTCTCATCAATAGAAATCACACACATTTACTTCTCCATGCAACCTGAACATAATGCTGTACATGCGACCTGTGCAAAATGGGAAAGGCGTCTATTCACATAAGTATAATCGCATTGCATGGGTTCACCATTCAGGGGACAATTGGCAGTAATATGGCCCAATGCATAACATCGGTAGCACTGTATGTGCTCTATACCCAGTCCTTTCCAGGGTCCCCAAGACCTTGCTGGCTTCTTTGGCCAGTCTCCAGGTCTAGAACCCAAAGTCTTATTAGTCATTACAGCAGTCTTATTAATCTTCCTGACGCCCTTGAGCGTTGGGACAGTCTTACCGGATCCGCTGTGCGATTTTTCACCCCTAGATACATTGGAGTGGGGCGCAGATGGGTACCACAAGTCCTTAGCCACACTATATCTCTCCACGAGGTCCACCAGTTGGGTTTGCCATTTTTGGGTCTCCATGGCTGACCCACTTCCTCAAAGCCGCAGGGAGAGCATGCAGATACCGGTCCATGACCACACGCTCTACGACCTGAGGGCCTGGCAAAGTCTCCGGCTGTAACTACTTCTTGGTGAGATGGATTAAGTCAAACATTTGGGAGCGGGGTGGCTGATCCATGCGGTAGGTCCATTGATGCACTCGTTGAGCCCGGACTGCCATGGTGACACCCAGACGTGCGAGTATCTCCGTTTTAGCGACTCAAACTCCTGGGCCTTATCGGGTTCCAAATCAAAATAGGCCTTTTGGGGCAGTTTTATTTGGTAAAGGTTGCAGGTCATAAAACAAATAAAAGTAGCAAAAACAAAACCTTGCCGTCCGGTGCTAAACTAATACAGTACAGGATACCTCTCTATACGATGTCAGGCTTGTCCCTGACTACTCCAAACAAAAGCAAACCTTTTTCTTTTGAAGTCCTTAGAGCAACCAACAACTCAAGGTTTAGCTCTCTCAGTGTAAGCATACCGAGTCCCAGGATGAGCTCCACTGAGATCTCTTCCTGGTTATTTCAAGCAGCTGGAGAGGGATTTGGGTGGACCAGCAACTCCGGACCGGAACCAGCTCTGCTGGCTGGCAAAACCCGGGTCAGCCTCTAACTAGTCCACTCCAAGTGAACACATGCGAGGCGACAAATATCGCCCGTCCACTATCGCACCTCGCATAATGTCACAGCTACAGGCTTTACTTCCTCTTGCAGTCAAAGGTTCAACCCATTGGGCAGGAGAACACCCCATTTATTTCACCCATTGACAGAACACCGTACAAGGAAACTTGGACTGAGTTATGATAAAGCACTGTGTTGAGTGAAATGCATCAACATCTTCTGTATCTTGTGTTACATAAGCTGTCATCATAGGAATAAAAGTATCGCATAGCATTCTCTTTTGCTTTGTGGCCATCCTTTTGTCTTACCTTCATTACCGCAGTGGCGGCCATGCAGGCACCTGCAAATGTGAACTCTGATGGGGTTAGCTCCGAGATATTGCACTTTTCTGTTGTGATGTGGTATTTCTTTGATAACAAAAAAAAGTTTTGACTCTGTCTGAAGATCCATGGTGTGCTGGCAAATATTTACACTGCTTTGGGCATACAGCTGGGTTACAGGGTAGCAATATGGCACAGCAGAGGGCAACAGTACAACATCCAGCCCAATGGTACAAGAGGCAGCAAGAGGTGCTGAAAGGCAAACAGCAGGGACAGTCCAGGGTCACAGGGGCAAAGACACAGCAGAAAGCACAGGATAACACCCACAGGGCAGATAAGGATAAGGATAATGGTTAAAGGGCAGCATTCGGAGGGTAGCAGAAGGGACTACTCACACTGGCGGCTTCTGACGATTGTGGAGCCTTCAGCTCTAACAGTACAACTGGGGGAATCCATAATGGAGAAGGATCTGGGGGTTTTGGTAGATCATAAGCTTAATAATGGCATGCAATGCCAAGCTGTGGTTTCCAAAGCAAGCAAAATCCTTTCTTGTATTAAGAGAGGTATGGGCTCCAGAGATATAGACACCATTTTGCCCCCCTGTACAAATCATTAGTAAGACCTCATCTGGAATATGCAGTTCAGTTTTGGGCACCAATTCTGAAAAAGGATATCGGGGAACTGGAGAAAGTGCAGAGAAGGGCAGCCAAACTAATAAGAGGCATGGAGGAGCTCAGCTATGGGGAAAGATTAGAGGAACTGAATTTATTCTCTCTTGAGAAGGGGAGATTAAGGGGGGATATGATCAACATGTACAAGTATATAAGTGGTCCATATAGTGAACTTGGTGTTGAGTTATTCACTTTAAGGTCATCACAAAGGACAAGGAGGCACTCTTTACATCTAGAGGAAAAAAGATTTCATCTCCAAATACGGAAAGGTTTCTTCACAGTTAGTTCTGGGCACCAGTCCTCAGGAAGGATGTCCTGGTATTGGAAAGGGTACAGAGAATGGCCACAAAACTTATTAAGGGATTGGAGGACCTTAGGAAAGATTACAAGCACTGAACTTATTCTCTCTGGAGAAGAGACGCTTGAGAGGGGATATGATTTCAATGTACAAATACTGTATTGGTGACCCCACAATAGGGACAAAACTATTCCGTGCAAGGGAGCACACAAAGACACGTGGCCATTCACTAAAAATAGAAAGGCGGTTTAACTTTAAAAAGCGTAGAGGGTTCTTTAACGTAAGAGCAGTGAGGATGTGCAATTCTCTTCCATAAGTAGTAGTCTCTGCTGGGAGTTTAGATAATTTCAAAACACTATTAGATGCACACCTAAGGGACCGCAACATTGTTTTGGCTAGCACAGTAGATTGCTTTTAAAAAGGCCTGGATTCTTTCCTTAACCACTTGCCGACTGCCAACCGCAGGTTGACGGCGACAAAGTGGCTCGATATCGCAAACCACCGTCGTACGACAGCGGCTGCGAGATCGCGCACTGTGAGTGGGAGGGCCAGGGAGCGGGTGCGGCGGACCCCCCCCCCCGCACTTACTTGTAAGTAAACACGGACCTCCGTTCTGTGAGAGGGGGAATGGCTGTGATCACAGCCTTCCTCTACATGGAAGCTTTGATCACTTCCCTTCCCCTGCTAGGGCAGCCCCCATACAGTTAGAACACGCCCAGGGAACACAGTTAACCCTTAGAGCGCCCCCTGCAGGTTATCCCCTTCACTGCCAATGGCATTTACACAGTAATCAGTGCATTTTTATAGCACTGATCGCTGTATAAATGCCAGTGGTCCCAAAAAAGTGTCAAAATGGTCCGACATGTCTGGCCCAATATCGCAGTACCGCTAAAAATCGCAGATCGCCGACATTACTAGTAAAAAAAAAAAAAAAAACCCCCAAAAATGAATTCTCATCATCCGTAAACGCGGCCACTTTTGCGCAAACCAATCAATAAACGCCGATTGCGATTTTTTTTTATCACAAATATGAGGAAGAATATAAATCGGCCAAAACTGATGAAAAAAAATGTTTTTTTGTATTTTTTTTTTTGGATTTGTATTTTAGCAAAAAGTAAGAAATTTGTTTTTTTTTTTGCAAAATTGTCGCTCTTCTTTTGTTTATAGCAGCGATCAGAAATGACGCAGTGGTGATCAAATACCAGCAAAAGAAAGCTCTGTTTGTGGGGAAAAAAAGGACGCAAATTTTGTTTGGGTACAACGTCGCACGACCGCGCAATTGTCAGTTAAAGCGATCGCAAAAAGGGCTCTGGTCCTAAAGTGTGAAATCCTTCCGGGGCTGAAGTGGTTAATGTAAATAATATAACTGGCTACTAACATTTTTAGGTAAAGTTGATCCAGGGTGAATCCGATTGCCTCTCAGGCGATCAGGAAGCAATTTTTCCCCATGCTATATCAAATTGGATCATGCTTTGCTGGGGTTTTTTGCCTTCCTCTGTATCCATTGTGGATTGTGTATGGGATTGTATGGTTATATATCATTTTTCAATTTTCTTTCTTTTTTTTTTTTGGTTGAACTAAATGGACTTGTGTCTTTTTTCAACCTGACTAACTATATGTAGCAGCAGGTGGAGGGTCAGAGTGGGCCCAGGAGACTCCTGGATCCAGGTAAGCAGAGAGAAAGCAGGTCCTGGGCTTCCACAGTTTGCAGTGCACACAGGCAGCAGCAGCACAAGGGTCAGAGGACAAAGGGCAGGAGGCCAGTTTGATTTGGTCCCAGGAAGAGGGATTTTCTATGTACTGCACATTGGGTGTGGGGAAAACGGGAGACTGAGCAGGTTGTATTGTATAGCAATTGATAAAAATGAACTTTATTCTCTTTCATATGTATAGGATATGACTGTGTATATGTGTAGTACATCCCCGAAAGAGCTGCAGATGAATTAAGTCCTATTTCGCCCTTAGAGCACACACAGTCAGGCACACTGCATTTTCGGCTTTCTTCCTTTGGCTCAAGAATAAGCCTAGGGGTTTCTTTTTACTGGTTTGGTGAACAACTTGAGGACTGCCTAACTTCTGGATGCTCTGTACAACTCCCGGCTGTATTGCACAACTGCTGTCTGCACTTTCCCATAGGATCTCTATGCTGTCTGTGACCTGTACTCTTACCCGAGTCTCACACTGTCGCACCTACAGCACTGGGGTCTTGTTCTCACTTAGCCACAGGATCATCGGTTGCCTCCTGCTGATATCCACCAGGCTTATCCTAGTGAGGGAGAAGTAATCTCACAGTGCCTCTGGACAACTTGGGCTTTCTCCCACAGCTTTCTCCTGGCTTTATTCTGTGAGTTTCTCCTGACCCATCTGGATCCTTGGACTGGAGTTTGCAAATAGGCCCCCCAGCTAAACCTAGCTGGGACCTTGGTGTCTTCCTCCTAGTGTTCTGCTCATGGGGGCAGAACCCCTCAACAGGGGTCTCCTCCTTCAGAACTGGACCCAGGAACACTGTCCCTGCTGATTAGGCTTCAAACTATTTATGGGCTCACCTTCTGGGCACACCTCCCCAGGAATTGGCTACAGTCCCATAAGTTTTCAGGCTGTAGACTCCCACTATGCTCTATAAATCTCTAGAAGACCGGGGGAAGCAAAAGAGCAGCAGCCTGTGAAACACTGAGCAGCCCCAAACAATCAATCCCTGGTCCTCTGATTACAGTGGAGCTAAACTTAATTTGCCTAGCAGCCTACTCTAAACTAGGAGGATATTGTGGAACAATCTACAGTATATAGAAAATATATGGTTTAAGCTTGAAGAGAAAGCAGCCTGTCATCAATAGTGGGAATTTCGGGGCAAGGTTGGGGAGGTATATACAATAGGTTGGGGGTAATGGGATTGATAGATAAGATGAGGTCAGACATTAGCAGAGGGTGACAATAGAGAAGATGTGTTAAGATTAACCACTTACCTACCGGGCTACCTTTTTACACTTTTTTTCTGCTAGAGAATTACTTAGAACCCCCAAACATTATATTTTTTTTTCAAACACCCTAGAGAATAAAATAGCGATTGTTTCAATACTTTTTGTCACACGGTATTTGCGCAGCGGTCTTTCAAGCGTGATTTTTTTGGAACAATTTTACTTTTTTGAGTTAAAAAATAAGACAACAGTAAAGTTAGCCCAAGTTGTTTGCATATTGTCAAAGAGGATGTTACGCTGAGTAAATAGATACCATACATGACACGGTTGAAAATTGCGCGCACTCGCGGAATGGCGACAAAGTCCGGTATTTAAAAAGTTCCATAGGCGACGCTTTAAAATTTTTTAACGGTTACCAGGTTAGAGTTACAGAAGAGGTCTTTTGCTAGAATTACTGCTCACACTCTGGCGATCGCGGCGATACGTCACATGTGTGGTTTGAACACCGTTTCCATATGTGGGCGCGACTTACGTATGCGTTTTCTTTGCTGCGCGAGCTCGCGGGGACGGTGGCGATTTAAATCTTTTTTTTTTTTTTTTTTTTTTTATTTATTTTTAGCACTGTTCCTTTAAAAAAAAATCTGATCACTTTTATTGCTATCACAAGGAATGTAAACATCCCTTGTGATAGTAATATATGGTGACAGGTACTCTTTTTGGAGGGCCGGGGGGGTCTAAAAGACCCCCCATCCCTCCTTTGCACTTCACAGTATTCCGATTGCCAAAAGCTGCGATTTTGAATACTGTCACTTTTTTAAAATTGGCGCCGTTAGCCGCCGTGTATCACGCCGGATCATCGCTCCGGTCTCCCGGTGGGACGGGAGGCCGGAGAAGAGCGGCGGAAGGCGGCGGGAGGGGGGTGTCCCCTCCCGCCCCCTGGGGTAACAACCGAGCAGCTCCCGAAGCCGGATCGGTCGCTACCCCTGGATAGCCGACCGCCAGCTCTAAAAAATGATACCGGGATATAGCCTGTAGGTGCAGGCTATGTCCCGGGAGAGCCGCTCATATCTGACCGCTGCCTATTTACGGCGCTGGTCGGGAAGTGGTTAAGGCACTAAATAATGAGATCCTTTAATTCCATGTAAACATAGTATTACAGCAAAAATGTTGAACATATGACTAGCAGCAGAGGACTAGAAGCTCCTCCTGCTTATGTTTCCTTACAGACAGGCTGGGAAGAGCTGGGTCGTGTGACAGCTGTATATCAATTAGGAAAAAGGTACTTAGATGTTTTTAAATTAAAATAATTACAGTGCCATCATCTGTATACAGAAATAGAAGGGACAATGTAAATTAAACGGTGCGTGTTCAGTATCACGTTAATGCTATCAGTGCTTGAGAATGTAGTTGGTGTTCCAGAAACACTGCTTGAGTTTTAACAAGACTGGGCTCTTTGTATTCATGCTGATACTCTTGTTTAGAGGGACACGGTCCATAGAAAAGGTGGAGGGGTGTTTCTCTATGTTAGATGTGATCTGAAAGTGAGTAAGAATGATGATCATGTGGTTGGAGATTGTGATGGTGTGGAGGAGGAAATACAGATGGAATGATATATGGGTCTATGAACTGATGAACTTACCATTGGAGTATACTACAGACCAGGGCTGGACTGGGACAAAAATTTGGCCCTGGACTTCATCCAGACCGGCCCAGGGCACATCAGGGTACAGTGCACAGCGCACATCGGGGTACAGCGCACATCAGGGCACAGCACACATCACATCAGATTACAGGGCACAGAACATCAGGGCACAGCACATTAGGGTACAGTACATCAGGGCACATGGAGCACATCAGGCACATTAGGGCACATCGTGGCACATCAGGCCACATTATGGCACATTAAGGCACATCATGGCACATCAGGGCACATGGGGGCACATCAGGGCACATGGAGCACATCAGGGCACATGGAGCACATCAGGGCACATGGGGGTACATCAGGGCACATGGGACAAATCAGGGCACATGGGGGCACATCAGGGTACATCAGGGCACATCAGCACATGGGGCCACATCAGGGCACATGGGGGTATATCAGGGCGGGACT
>BLSH010305477.1:74946-100314 GCA_018402905.1 Glandirana rugosa | reverse complement strand
CACATCAGGGCACATGGGGGCACATCAGGGCACATGGAGCACATCAGGGCGCATGGGGGTACATCAGGGCACATGGGACACATCAGGGCACATGGGGTCACATCAGGGCACATCAGGGCACATGGGGGTACATCAGGGCACATGGGGTCACATCAGGGCACATGGGGGCATATCAGGGCACATGGGGGCACATGGGGGTACATCAGGGCACATCGGGGTACATCAGGGCACATGGGGGCACATCAGTTAAGTTACCACAGTCTTTTCTTTTTCTTGCAGAGAAGCGGCTGTGTATGAAGTTCTCATTGATGTCATGCTGCTCCCTGGCGGGCCCGCCCCCTCCTCTCTCCTCATCCATCCCAGGTGATGTTACAAGCCAATTGGAATGGATGAGGAGAGAGGAGGGGTCGGGGCCGCCAGGGAGCAGCGTGACCTCAATGAGAACTTCGTACACAGGCGCTCCCTGCGCTTCTCTGCAGTTGAATCCGCGATCTACCCGTCAGGCGTCAGCTGACTGGCGGTGATTGACGGGTAGATCGCGGGGACCCTGTGAGGACGAGGCCGGCCCACTGAGCCATCGGCCCACAGGGAAACTCCCGGTAGTCCCGATGGCCAGTACAGGCCTGCTACAGACACCCTAAGATTTAAGAGAAGGGAGAGAGTCGGCTGTTTCAACAAGTACAAGCTGGGGATAACAAAAGAATAAAACCTACAGTATGTGCCTTACTAATAGTGTTAGAAAAATGAATACGAGAAAAGAACCTTCAATAGTACAAATCTGAAGGTATATTTTCATCAACCAACTTACAAAGAATATGACGATTTTAAGAATAGGTCCATTTCTGGCCCTTATTCCCCAGTTTTCTTTTGCACTAGGAAGATTTATATATATATATATATATATATATATATATATATATATATATATATATATACACACTGTATATGATTATATATTTATTTTCCCCATAGTCTGACGATAGGAAAAGGGTATAATGTGTCAGGGCGAAATTACCTGTAGGTAGAAAGTGAATCTGAGCGTCTGGGGAGCAGGAATGCTGTCCCACCTTGTCCAGTAGATGCATTTATGTATTGCTGGGCCAATTAAGAGATCCCAATCATGTGGGGGCATGAGGGTGTAAGACACATACTCCACTGAAGGACACCCCGGCAGTAAAAATAGGCACTTAGCCAGTTAAAATACCTCAAAATCAGCTGTAATTTAGGCAGTGGCAGCCTGTCCATAAGGGGCACCGCCCCCCCCCCCCAGTCCATGCACCCGGCCCCTAATCTACATGCAGGGCGCTGGATGCATGGATTTCAATGGGGGTTTTTTTTCTGAAGCACATATAGCCTGGAGCTCTAATTGGCTATAAAAAAGGGTGAGCTTGGGTGCAGAGCACTGCACCCTGAGTCCAGTTGTGTGACAATAGCGAATTAAAGGAGTTGCAAAGGCAGAAGATTTTTTTATCTTAATGCATTAAGATAAAAAACCTTATGTGTGTAGCAGCAGGGCTGTCTTTAACACAGGGCAAAAGGGACAGCTGCCCCAGGCCCAGTCATTGTTGTGGGGCCCAAAACAGCTGCCTCTTGAGCCCTGCACTGTGCCCAAGTAGTAGATAAGTGGATTTTGGAGGGCCCAAGAATATATTTGCCCAGGGTCCAATCAATATTAAAGACGGCCCTGTGTAGCGGCCCCCCTAATTACTTACCTGATCCCCTGTCTCCTGCGATGTCCATGACATGGCAGGGGAGTGGTCCTGGGAGGTCGAGGGCTGTACGGAGAATGTGGTTGCACAGTTCAGAACTCTTTGTATGGAATGGAATGGGGAGATGTGTACAGCTCTGGGCTGTGTGAGCAAAGCTGGTGATGGGGGGGGGGGCTTTCCTGTTTGCACCCCCCCCCCAAAATTTTTTAGCACCAACCGCCACTGAAATCAAGAGACCCCTTTAGAGGTCCATTATCAAATCTTTGCACAGCTTAATAAAGTTGGCTCATTTGAAATATAGTGTTCCTTAATACCTCAAAATCAGCTGTAATTCAGGAGATCCCTTTAGAGGCCATTCACCAAATCTTTGCACCTCAGATTTACTGAGTTAGGTAAATCTTCAATCCGGAGACAGGAGGATTAGAAAAGAAATATCTCTGAGGGGGGGGATTCAATTTAATATTTATTTATAATGTCCTGCGGAAGTTGAAAAGAGAGCAGTCAATCAATGTATTGTGCTTTGTTTATTATATCCCTCCTTTTCCTTTATAAAAACTGAGGAGAGGAATGTATATAACAGTTGCCTTCTCCCTGTCTCTTGATCATCTTTTTGGGTCCAATATGTTCTGACCTTGCCTTTTTTTATTATTAACACATTTGAAAAAAACGTGTACTTATTTTTTACTCTCATCAGCAATGAGTCTAATGTGATCTATTTTAGCTACCCTGATCACGCTCTTGCATTTTTTATTGCACTCTTTGTAGTTTTGGATTCCGATGGTGACTCTTAAGCCTTTTGTTTATTAATTGTTTTAACTTTTTCTCAATAATACACCTTTTTACCTTATTATTTAGTCACTCATGTGTAACTTTTGGTCTTTTATACACTATATGGCCAAAAGAATTGGGACAGCCTATACACACACATGAACTTTAATGGTATCCCAGTCTTAGTCCTGTGGCATGTGCCTTGGGTGTTCTGCCCCATGCCCAGGTCTAGAAAGATCTCTGACAGAGCAAATGTCCCGGAATTACTTGCTCTGATGTTTGCTGGCAGTACCGGATGGAGGGATACACTATATTACCAAAAGTATTGGGACACCTGTGTTTACACTCACATGAACTTTAACGGCATCCCAGTCTTAGTATATAGGGTTCAATATTGAGTTGGCCCACCCTTTGCAGCTATAACAGCTTCAACTCTTCTGGGAAGGCTGTCCACAAGGTTTAGGAGTGTGTCTATGGGAATGTTTGACCATTCTTCCAGAAGAGCATTTGTGAGGTCAGGCACTGATGTTGGATGAGAAGGCCTAGCTCGCAGTATCCGCTCTAATTCATCCCAAAGGTGTTCTGTGCAGGCCAATCAAGTTCCTACACCTCAAACTTGCTCATCCATGTCTTTATGGACCTTGCTTTGTGCAGTGGTGCGCAGTCAAGTTGGAACAGGAAGGGACCATCCCTAAACTGT
The DNA here is from genome assembly GCA_018402905.1 of Glandirana rugosa. NCBI lineage: Eukaryota > Metazoa > Chordata > Amphibia > Anura > Ranidae > Glandirana > Glandirana rugosa. The sequence goes on along the minus strand of BLSH010305477.1, from coordinate 97,137 downwards.
TCCCACAAAGTAGGGAGCATGAAATTGTCCAAAATATCTTGGTATGCTGACGCCTTAAGTGTTCCCTTCACTGGAATTAAAGGGGGTAAGCCCAACTCCTGAAAAACAACCCCACACCATAATCCTCCCTCCACCAAACTTTACACTTGGCACAATGCAGTCAGGCAAATACTGTTCTCCTGCCAACCACCAAACCAAGACACGTGACCGCTCTAAAGTCCAGTGGCGGCGCGCTTTACACCACTGCATCCGATACTTTGCATTGCACTTGGTGATGTAAGGCTTGGATGTAGGGTTGCCACTTCATCCCTTTAATCCAGGACACATATGAATTACACAGGTTCTGAGGCTATTTTAATACAGATAAGGTACCAAGTGAGTTTAATTACTACCTTAATCAGCCACAGAATCTGTGTAATTAATATGTGTCCTGGATTAAAGGGATGATGTGGCAACCCTACTTGGATGCAGCTGCTGGGCCGTGGAAACCCATTCCAGGAAGCTCTCTATGCACTGTTGTTGTGCTAAGCCATATGAAGTTTGGAGGTTTGTAGCTATTGATTCTGTACACAGTTGGCGACTTCTTCGCACTGTGAGCTTCAGCTCTGTCATTTTACGTGGCCTATCACTTTGTGGCTGAGTTGCTGTTGTTCCCAATTGCTTCCATTTTGTCATAATGGCACCAACAGTTGACCGTGGAATATTTAGTAGCAAAGAAATTTCATGGATGGACCTATTGCACAGGTGGCAACCTATCACAGTACCACACTTTAATTTACTGAGCTCCTGAGAGTGACCCATTCTTTCACAAATGGTTGTAGAAGCAGTCTGCATGCATAGGTGTGAGATTTTATAAACCTGTGGCCATGGAGGTCATTGGAACACCTGAATCCAATGATTTGGAGGGGTGTCCCAATACTTTTGGCAATATAGTGTACTTTTTGACCAGTGGAATGCACTGACAATGCCATTGTTTAATATGTTCTTCGGCACCATTCACATTAGTGTGTTTTTTTATGCATTTTGCAGTTTGCAGAAATGCAGGGAATTTTTTTAACATGGGTTCCTATGGAATATGTTCACATCAATGCTTTTTTGTGCCTCTGCGTTTTTGGAAAGGGTCAGGGACTTTTTTCATGCAAAAAGCAGCGTTTTGCATGTAGTAGACTTCAATAGGCATGCAAGAAAAACGCAAGTGCTGCGTTTTACCGCAATTTGCTTTTTAAATCTGCCTAGCAACAACATTTCCCCCCCCAAAAAAAATATTAAATATAAAAAATTGTAAAAATCGCGGTTAAATCTTGGCAAAATTGCAGTAAAAAAAAACCACAGAAAGCACAGCAAAAAACATTGAAAACCCGCTGAAAAGCAAAATGCATTGATGTGAATTGAGCCTTGTGCTAGTTCACACCAGATGCAGTTCCGTGTGCTTTTTTCTGCACTAAAATGCATGCAGTGTTTTCCATGTATTGAAATGGCTCTAGTTTACACCAGTGCAGTCAATTTCAGATCAGTTTTCGTTGCAGAAAAAACGTAGAGCATGCTGCATTTTTTCTGCACAGAACTGTACTGGAACATAGCAAATTGTGTTCACACCACACGCAGTTTCAGTGCGTTTTTGATACAATTTGCTATGTTCCAATACAGTTCTGTGCAGAAAAAATGCAGCATGCTCTACATTTTTTATGCACTGGAAACTGACTGCACTCGTGTGAACTAGAGCCATTGGAATAGGGTTGCCACATCATCCCTTTAATCCAGGACACATATGAATTACACAGGTTGTTCTGAGGCTAATTTAATGCATGTAAGGCACCAAGTGAGTTTAATTACCACCTTAATCAGCCACAGAACCTGTGTAATTCATATGTGTTCAGGATTAAAGGGATGATGTGGCAACCCTATATTGGAACAAATGGAAAACACAGTACTTACATTTTTAGTGCAGAAAAAAAGTACACGGAACTGCATCTGGTGTAAACTAGCACTTAAAGTGGGAGTATACCCTCCTATCATTTTCAACCATGGAAGCTGATATCTTAGCCTCTGTTTAATCTGCAACGGCCATGATGCTGCACATGTGATCCATTATGACACCACCCATTGGATGGTTTGACAGTTTGGTTGAGAGCACAACGAAGGAGACAGCTAGCATTTCCAGCATGCCGGAAATATTAAAGCCTCGTACACACGGTTTGATTGTCTTACAACCACGCTTCTGATTTTTGTCAAACGCGCGTGTCCATGATTTTGTAAAGCATTATACCAGGGCTTGACAAATTTGCCTTGAATCTAGGAGCCGGCTAAAAAAGTTAGGAGCCAGTTTTTTATAACGTAGTGTGGGGTTGTCAGCGTCAGGGGTAAGACAAGTAATTTGCGCCCCTAACCCTAACTTACTCACAGCAGAGCAGCCAGTCAATAACTCCACCATTACATCAGGGTTATAGGCTGGCCAGAAAGAGTGACGCTAAAAAATCTGTTATGGGGGAAACTCCTTATTATGCTGAATGTAAAACGCCCTCATCTCCTGCCTAATGGAGCTTAAGGGTGGCAAAAACATGTCTCTACTGCACATTATTACCACCCAACTTGCACATCTAAACAAAGCCTTAGTGACATTGTAAATAAAATACAAAAAAAAAAAAGGTGAAAAGTATTCCAGCGCTGCTGATCTTCTGCTGCCTCTTTGCAGCCACTTCCTGCCTACATGTGTGTCCCCCACAGTGACTTTTCATTGCTCTGGTGGGTTTCTGGTCACCATGAAATACTGGAGCCCAGCTGCACATAGAGTGGTATTTGTTGATGGCACACAGGGCTTTATCACAATTTTGTTGCTTAGAATAAAGGTCACGTTTCTCGCGGTGTAACATTATTTTTCATATTATACAAAAAAATAATGGGCTAACTTTACTGTTTAGTTTTTTTTTATTCATTAAAAGTGTATTTTTTTCCAAAAAATTGCGCTTGAAAGACCGCTGCGCAAATACCATGTGACATAAAATATTGCAGCAACCGCCATTTTATTCTCTAGGGTCTCTGCTAAAAAATAATATATAATGTTTGGGGGTTCCAAGTCATTTTCTAGCAGAAAACACTGGCTATTTAATTGTAAGCCACTAATGTGAGAAAGGGTTTAGTCTATAAATGGTTAAACTTTCCTGATAGCCCGGAGATCATTGCTTTGAAAGAACCATAAGATACATTGTTGTTCCTTTATTCTTCTAACTCTCAACAAACATTCCAGGCAGCCTGTTTGTTACTTTTCTTCAGTCTAAGTGGAAACAAATATCCCGGGCAGCGGCCAAGTTTAACAGCTGTTAACAGATGAAGCAGAGAACTCTCGCTCTCGCTGAATCTGACAGCTGTTTTTCCATGGGGAGAGAAGAAACGGCAGTCACTCGCCAGGACGCGATTTCTGGTCGCCATGGCGACCTGGCGCCTGGGGTTTGTCGAGGCCTGCATTATACTATCCAAAAATTTTCGTTTAACCGAACTCAACGTCAGAAGTGATGTAATGTTTTGAATATTTTTTGCATCTTTTTTTCCTTTCTGAGCATGCGTGATCTCGGCTGTACGATTTTTTCAGGCTGTTGAATGACAATTCCTGTATGAATTTTGCATTGTGTGTACGTTGTTAACTCTTTTTTGACACTATCAAATTGATGGGTTTACTTCTACTTTAAAACAGTCCCACCTCTCTTCAGTGTCCTTTTGTGGAAGAATTTGATCCTATGTAGAATCATGTACTATGGAGCGCAGATTAATAGAGTTGCCTCATTTGGAATTTAAGGCCCATACACACGGTTCGACAGTCGTATGAAAATGGCCGTAGGACCGCTTGGTGTACGATCGTCCGACCGTTAGTACGTGCGATTAGAACAGCCGACGTACTACGGTCGTACAACAGAAGTTGGATGAGAAAACTTTGGTAGTACCAACAAGCGGTCGTACTACCGTTGTACTGTGTGTACAGAGAAGTTGGTCCAACAAGTTGTACTGTGCAAAACACGCATGCTCAGAAGTCAGGAATGGCCGGAAATGTCAGTTCGTGTAAACCTACGTTCCTAATTCACAAATCACATTCACCTGAACATCCTCTTTATACGCTCGTAACACGTCACTACGTTCGGCTTGGTCGTACGATCGCTTAGTGCATGTCAGTACGCAAGACACAACAGCTAACATACGATTTGGGCCGTTCGGTCCGTGTGTACGAGGCTTTAGTGTCCCTTAATGCCTTAGGGTCCTTTCACACACACGGACCGTTCATTTCATCCGTTCAGTCACGTCAAAACGGATGAAGTATCCATCAGTTTTTCATCCGTTTTTTTATCTGTGGTCATCAGTTTTTCATCAGTTTTTTTTTACATTCACTACCAATGCAAAAACGGATGAAAAACTGACCGTTCGTCAGTTTACATCCGTTTTTCGTCCGATCCGTTTTTTTGACGGATGAAAAATAGGACTTTCATCCGTTCAAAAAAACGGATGCTGACTGAAGCGGATGAAAACTGATGCAAATACATGATCATCAGTTGTCATCAGTTTTTCCATAGAGATGCATTGATGTCCGTTTTTCATCCATCAACGGATGGATGAAAAACGGACAAACGGTCCGTGTGTGTGAAAGGGGCCTTAAAGTCAGCTGTAATTTAAGGAGACCCCATCACCAAATCTTTGCACTCAGATTTACTGAGCTAGGTAAGTCTTCAATCCGGAGAAAGGAGGATTAGAAAAGAAACATCTCTGATAGGGTGGGACTCAATTTTAGGACAGAAATATGGCTTCTCACCTGTGTAAGATCTTTGATGTATAACAAAGTCTGATTTCCATGTGTAGCATTTCCACACTCAGGACAGGAATACAGCTTCCCCTGTGTGTATTTTCTTATGTAGATTAGACACCTTTAAAAAACATTTTCCTCACTCTGAGAAGGAATAAAGTTTCTCCCCTCTGTGAGACTTTGATGCCTAACAAGGCCAGATTTCTGTAAAAAACTTTTCCCACACTGAGGACAAGGATTCGGTTTCTCATCCTTGTGAGATCTTTGATGACTATCAAGGTCTGATTTCTGCGAAAAACACTTTCTGCATTCAGAACAGGAATACGGCTTCTTCCCCGTGTGAATCGACTGATGTCTGTGAAGACTCCACTTCTCTAAAAAACATTTCCCACACTCAGGGCAGCAATACGGCTTTTCCCCCATGTGAATCCGCTGATGTGTGTGAAGATGGGACACCTGTGAAAAACATTTCCCACACTCAGAACAAGAATACGGCTTCTCCCCTGTGTGAATCCTCTGATATCTGTAAAGACTGGACTTTACAGAAAAACTTTTACTGCATTCAGGACAGGAATGCAGCTTTTTCCCCTTATGAGACCTCTGATGTACATAAAGATGGGATACCTGTGAAAAAGATTTTCCGCACTCAGAACAGAAATACGGCCTCTCTCCTGTGTGACTTCTCTGGTGTCTGTAAAGTATACACTTCTCTGAAAAACGTTTCCCGCACTCAGAGCAGGAATAAGAGTTCACCCCTGTGTGAATCCTCTGATGTCTGTGAAGTCTTGATTTCTCTGAAAAGCATTTCCCGCACTCAGAGCAGAAACAAGACTTCTCCCCAGTGTGAATCCTCTGATGTCTGTAAAGTGTGGACTTCTGTGAAAAACATTTCCCGCACTCAGCGCAGGAATAAGGCTTCTCCCCAGTGTGAGATATTTGATGTAGAACAAGTCCCGATTTCCATGCATAGTATTTCCCACACTCAGAACAGGAATATAGCTTTTTCCCAGTGTGAGATCTCTGATGTAAAGTAAGATCTGATTCAGAACTAAAACTTTCCCCACATTCAGGACAGGAAATTTTCTCCTCCCCCTGAATTCCGGCACCATCCTTCACAGTAGGAGGTTGCTCAGAGTCAGAGGGATTTGATGGTCTATCCACACTGTGAAGTCCACCATCCATAGCTGAGCTCATTGTCTTTTCTCCTGCACAATCTCTTGTGATGTCCTCATCCTCCATTTTACAACCTGGCAATAAAGTGAGACAGTCCTTTGAGGGTTCCTCGATGGCGTGTCCTGGAAAAAAATAAAAAACATGATCAATAGATACAAGATGAATATCATTCCATCTGGATCAGGTAGGTTTTATTGAGCAGATGTGCTCTGTGGATGTCCCAACCAGCTGTGACTTCCCCTCTTCAGTAAAAGTATTTGGTCCTCCTCCCAGTTCACTTCTACACAGCCTTGTCAGAGCTGGAATCAATGGGGACTGGGAGGTGCTCTTCATACAACTATAAGCCTAGGCACTAGGTCATGTGATCTCCGATAATGAAGAGGTTCAAAGTTCAGATTTGTAGAGCTATTAACATAGATCAAGTGGCCATAAGCCTAGGTGATAAGTAGCACTGGAGATTGTTTGGAGAAGTATTGAAACACAACCTCATACTGCCAGCTGAACCCACAAATCAACATAAATAATAATGAGAATAAGAATTAGTAGGTGTCTTTCCTACCTAACTGTATTTTTCGGCATTGAGTTACTATTGTTTGATGTATGCTGATAACTATTGATGGATTTGGGCAACTGCAACTTATTTACTATGTGATTTTAGGTTTTCCTGTATTCCCTTCCTGTTTGGTGCTAATTAGTTCAGTCCTAGCTGAACCCTCACAGTTTCTTCAAAGTTATATAGTTACATAGTTGGTAGGGTTGAATCCATCCAGTTCAACCTGAGAGAGTATCTGTGAGTGTGTGAATATGTGTGACTACTGTTTTCCATATCTCTGCACATTATGTTCACTATGAAACAAATCAACACTCTCCACTGACACCGCCAACTGTGGAAGGGAGCTCCACATCCTCACTACCCTAACAGTAGAGCTCCCTATGCAGTTTAAGATTGAATTGCTTCTTGTAAAAGTAAAACATTTGTAAAAAAAAAAAAGTTATATATTTTTATTTTACATCCCGTCACCAGACAGTGACCCTAATCACCACCACCCAGTCACAGTGTCCCTAATCTCCACTACCCAGCCACAGTGTCCCTAATCACCGCCGTACCAGTCACAGTATCCCTGATAACCACCACACCACTTACAGTGTCCCTGATAACTGCCACACCAGTTACAGTGTCCCTGATCACCGCCACACCAGTTACAGTGTCCCTGATCACCGCCACACCAGTTACTGTGTCCCTGATCACCACCTCACCAGTTACAGTGTCCCTGGCCACTGCCACACCAGTTACTGTGTCCCTGATTACTGCCACACCAGTTACTGTGTCCCTGACCACCGCCACACCAGTTACTGTGTCCCTGATCACCACCTCACCAGTTACTGTATCCCTGATCACCGTCACACCAGTTACTGTGTCCCTGACCACCACCACACCAGTTACTGTGTCCCTGATCATCACCTCACCAGTTACGGTATCCCTGATCACTGCCACACCAGTTACGGTATCTCTGATCACTGCCACACCAGTTACTGTGTCCCTGATCACCGCCACACCAGTTACTGTATCCCTGATCACCGCCACACCAGTTATAGTGTCCCTGATCACTGTCACACCAGTCATATTGTCCCTATTCACTGCCACACCAGTTACAGTGTCCCTGATCACTGCCACACCAGTTACAGTGTCCCTGATCACTGCCACACCAGTCACAATGTCCCTGATCACTGCCACACCAGTTACAGTGTCCCTGATCACTGCCACACCAGTCACAATGTCCCTGATCACTGCCACACCAGTCAGTGTCACCATAAGAACTTGCTCACAGGTGTGATGCTCTCTGAACAGCCACTCTTCAGAGAGCAGGCAGCGAGGAGGCATTGTACTGCCTCCTCACAACATTTTATAGAGCCTGTGTGAGGTAAGGTGAGATTGGTGGAAGACCTTAATTTGAATAACTCTCGTCTCTAGAGGAGATGACCGATGATTTGAAGGTTTCGGTGAATTCCGACCAATCCTCTTCAGTAATCTGTATGTCCATATCCGACCATTTAGCTTGGGCAATCTGAAATCTAGGGTTGGTGTCTGTAACCAGGGACATATAGTAAGTTGAAATAAATTTGGTAGTGGCAGGGTCCCTTAGTAGTTTTTATAGTGGGGCCATATGGAGTGGTTTATCTAAAGTACCAAATTGGGCTCTGACTGCATGCCTCAGTTGGTAGTAATAAAATATATAGGAATTCGGAAGGTATTAACTCTTGTTGTAGTTGTCGAAAGGGTATAAAGCCCTGTGCATCAAAAAAGATGACATAAGTATTTAACTCCCCTAGAGGACCACCTTACTGGGTCTGGGATAGATTCCAGTTCTCTAAGAGTGCCATTAAACCATAGGGGCATGTTCGGTGAGGCCCCCCAAGACTCTCGAGCATGTCTATTTTTGATTGACCGAAAGAGAGAGAGGGAAATATGTATTATTGTTACCCCAGGTCGGTCAGGGACTCAGTCTCTATAGATCACAATATGTAGTGTCTCCATAGAGGAGACAATGGCCCCTCTGTGCTAGTACAGGCATTAGTGTCATTAGGATATAACCAGTCATGTATGGATACCAGTTGGGAAGCTAGGTAATATAAGTAAATATTTGGAAAGGCTAGATCGGCTAAGTGGGGAGTCGAAGCGTCTCGAGGGCTATCCTTGGTGGCCCACCCTGCCATAGGAATGTAGTGCATATAGAATCAATACGGTTAAAGATAGATTTTGGTATACTACATGGGGCATTGGCCAGGACATAGAGCAGTTTGGGGAGATAGATCAATTTGATGATGTTAGCTCTGCCCATAAGATCCAATGGGAGATCCATCCATTGCTTAGTGTGTTCCTGCAGTTGCGTTAATAAAAGGCATAGGTTATTCGTAATATACTTAGAGAGTGGTAATTGTACCAGCACGCCCAAGTATCTAAAGGAGGAGACAACCTGCAGTTCCAATCCTGCATAAATCAATGATATGGCTGCTTGATCCAAGGGGAAGATGGTGGATTTTTCTCAGTTCACCCTGAATCCCGAGTAGTCCCAGAAGGTGTTAATGAGAGATAATAGATTTTTAAGGGAATCTTGTGGGTCAGCTAGGTACACTAGGGTATCGTCAGCATACAGAGATATACGGTCTTCTATAGTCCCAATAGGCCTTTTATCTGTGGGGTTCTACGAATCTGAATGGCTAGGGACTCCATAGCCAGGGCGAACAGGAGGGGGGACAAAAGACACTCCTGTCTGGTTCCCCTTGTGATCCTGAACGCCTCTGTCACCCTGGAGTTAACCCTGATATGGGCCATTAGGGAACAATAGAGGAGTTTAATCCAGGCTTTCATGTGTGGACCAAATTCATAGCTCTCCAGAACTTTAAACAGGTAGGGCCACTCCACACTGTCTAAAGCTTTTTTAGTGTTGAGTGACACTATTACCCTAGTAGGTGTGCAACTATGTGGGTATTGTAAGTTATGGAACAGTCTACGTATGTTCATTCTAGTGGATCTTCCCTGTATAAACACTCCCAGGTTAAGACGATTGACCAGCACTTTAGCGAGAATGTTAACATCCACATTTATAAGAGATATGGGGCGGTAGGAATCACAAAGTAGTGGGTCTTTTCTAGGCTTTAATAGTAGTACAATTAGTGCTTCCCTCATGGATGGTGGGAGGGTTCCCCTTTTCAAAGCTTCATTATATGTATTAAAGAGGAGGGGGCTAAGTAGTGAGTTAAACTTTTTGTACCATCTATGCCTGGGGATTTATGATTTGGAAGTTGTGAGATTGCCATTTTTATTTTCCTGCACCGTAATGGGGGCCTCTAAGTCCTCTGTCTCCTGATCAGTTAAATGCGGGATAGGGATTTGTGCGAGATATTCAGTCAGGTGCGTATCTAAATAGTGGGCTCTTGTGGCACACAGGTCTTTGTAGAAGGACAAAAATGTGTCCATAATTGGGACGTCACTAATCCCTCCTTGTAAGGTGAAAATTCGGGGGATAGAAATAGGGATACGGTCTGGTCTGACTAGATAAGCTAAAAGCCGTCCGGCCTTATTACCATGTTCGAATATTTTCTTGGTCACATGCATCATACCTTTTTGAGTCAAGTCTAGCAATTTGAGTTCATATTCCTTACTCCTGGACAACCACAAATCGCGCCTAGAGGGGTCAGGGTGTGCCACATAATCCGCCTGAGCAACTACCAATGCCTCTTCCAATGCTTTGGGGCACTGTATAGCGTTTTTATGTAGGACACCCATCACAGACATAAAGGCAACTCTCAGTACAGCTTTGGATGCCTCCCAAACATTTGAGGAGTCAGTAGACCCTCGATTAAGCCTCCAATAGTCCACAATGTCCCCCCCCGCAGGATCTCTGTATGATCTCGTCCTCCAGCCATTGCGAGCTCATGCGCCACATAGTAGGCCATTGTGCAGGCAGAAGGTGGAGATCCACTGCCAGTGGTATGTAGTCAGACACCCCCCTGGGCAGGGAAGACACCGATGATACCAGTGGGAGAGCATCGGGTGTAGCAAACGCAAGGTCAATACGAGACATTGTGTGAAAGGAATCAGAATGACATGAGAATTGGCGTTCGGCAGGGTGTTTCCACCGCCACAACTCAGTAAGATTATAGACTCTGGCCCAGTCTACAAAAGAGGATTTTCCACTACCTCCCAAGCGGGGTCCAGTGAGGGGTCTAAAACAGCGTTAAAATCCCCTACATACAGCACAGGCCCAGGGGTTCTAGCAACAAGGAGGAGAGACAACCTGGAAAGGAGATCCGGGGCAAATGGGGAAGGTACATAAACATTGACCAGAGTAAAGGTCGTTCTAGCAAGTTGCATAGTGATTATGGCAAATCTGCCATCTGGGTCGGTCTTAAGGGATATAATTTCAGCTGGTAGGGATTTGGCCAACAAAATGGAAATACCCCTGGAATATGTAGTGTGGGTGGCATGGAATGAGGAGGCCAATCATGCTTGTTTAAATGATCTCAGCCTTTCCTTAACCAGATGTGTCTCCTGAAGACAAATAATGTGTGGTTGGTGTCGTTTAAGGAATGAAAAAAGCAAGGACCGCTTGCGAGGGAAATTCGCCCCTCTTAAATTCCAGGAAATAATTTTAAGTGGTTTAGCCATCTATAATATACAGAGCATATTCTATACTATAAGGATCATTGTGAGAATCAACATTATAGAAATCAAGCCAAATAAGAAAGTTTTGGTGGGAAAACAAAAAGTCCTGCTTGTATAAAAGGAAGAAAAAATAGTAATTTGTCAAAGAACTCAACAAATCACAAAGGGTCCATAGTAGAGCAACCATACCCCCACCCCGCTCAGCCATCCCCAACTTAGCGAGCTTGGATCCCGAACCAACTAGAAGTTAAAAAAAAACACAAAAAGAAAAAAACAGACAAAAAGCAACTCCAGTGGCTTCGCCATTCAGTGGGATAAGGTTAGTGATATGGACAATGGGCTCCTTCAAAACATAGCCAATGCCCATGGATAAGAAGTACAGTGCATTAGAGCAGTGGGGTGGCCACTGGTATATCTGTGCTTATTTGTAATGAACCCATGAAGGGAACTAGCATGGTGTGGACAGCCTTGGCTGTGGTCCAGTTGGCCACAGTTCGGATACAGGATCAAGTAAGAGAGTGTTCACGCTGTCCGACACACATTCCAGAGCCTGCATGAGGCCCATGCATTCCAGCTGAAAATATACAGCTGCAGCAAGGAGACCACATCATAGGAGAGTTATAACACACGTGAAAACATGTTTCAGGTCAGCTCACCGCAATCATTGATTGTGATTCAATGCATAATGACAGGTGTCCACCGGCAGCTCCTCCCAGGGATCATAAACAGGGGATCAGGTATAGCTTGAGAACCAGCAAGATACCAGTCCATATGGGGAAAGAAACAGAATGCCCTCTTTCATTGTCTCATGCGTCCCCACCTTTGTTGTCGGCTGAAGCGATCGTCAAGCCAGGCCATGGCTCCCTTAGGAGTATTGTAGAAGTGAGCTTTGCCATCACAGGTGACTCTTAATTTGGCAGGAAAGAGCATGGCGTATTGCAGACCCTCTTGTCTAAGGCAATTTTTTAACGCAGAGAAGGAGACACGTTGACGCTGGACATCCGCAGAGAAGTCAGGATATATAGATATGGTGTTGCCGTTGTATTTGAGTGGGCCCTTCTCTCTGGCCAAGCGCAGAATCGTCACCTTATCTTGGAAATTAAGGATTTGTGCAATCAAGGAGCGTGGAGGAGTCCCAGGATTTGGCGCACGCGGTGGAGTGCAATACGCCCTCTCAATGAGGAAGGCATGGGACTGTGTCACTAGACCAATGAAAATCAGCAGAAGTGTTCCTGATTGCCGCTACACAAGTCTCACTGTCACCAGGCCAATGCAGGAAGCGACAGTTTTCCTGACCACTGCCACACCAGTTGCAGTGTCACAAGACCACTGTATGCCAGCAACAGTGTTCCTCATCACCACTACACCAATCGCAGTGTCACCACACCAATGTAAGCCAGCAATGGTGTCTCTGATTGTTGCCAAACTAGCACCCCCAGGGTCACCAGACCAATGTAACAGTGCTCCTGATCAGCACTAAACAAGTCCCACTGTCGCCAGACCAGTGCAGCCAGCAACAGTGTTCCTGATCATCGCCACACCAGTGCAGTGTTGCTTCTGCCTGAACTAAACCTAGCCTGTTTATTGACCATGTTCATGCAATTTATGCCTCTAGAAAGCCTGAAGGTGCTCCTTGGATTTTGAGCCCCCTGTGTGGTTAGGCTGTGAAAAAGATCCACACATGTGGTTAGCACCATACTTAGGGGAAAAGCAGAATGTGTTTTGGGGTGTAATTCTAAGTGTGGCTATGATTTGTTAGAAATATCTTAATTGACAACATTTTCATTTTCTTTCCTGCACTTTCTGAAAACTTGTGGTAAAAAAATGGCATTTTGAAAAGACTCTATTATGTCTTTCAAAAAATACCTTGCAATGTTTGCTTTCAAAAATTGGGTCATTTTGTGGGTGTTTCCACTGTCCTGGTGCTCCAGAGCCTCCAAATATATAATAGGTAGTCAGGAAACTAAATGGACATTTTATGCTCCTTTAAAGCCCAAAGGTGCTCCTTGGATTTTGGGCATCTCTATGCATCTATGCAGTAAAAATGTCTCACACATGTGGTATCCTCATACTCAGGAGGAGAATTAGAATGTGTTTTGGGGTGTAATTGTAAGTATGCCCATGCTATGTGTGTGAGACATAACTTGTTAAAATGACAACTTTCAGAAATGAAAACATTTAATTTAGTTTCTTCATTTTCCAAAATATTGTGACAAAAATTACAACTTCAAAAAACTCACCATGCCTCTTACTAAATACCTTGGACTGTCTACTTTCCACCACTGGATTTTTAGCACAAAATAAAAAATCCAGTGGTGAGTAAATGCCACCAAAAGAAAGCTTTGTGACAAAAAAAATTGAAAAACATTTTATTAGGATAGTGTTTATGTGAGGTATGTGTTGTATTTTATTGTGAGGGGGCAGCATCTACATTTCATTTTATAATTTTTATTGTAAAATGGTTAATACCTTTTATACCCAGCTGTTTGCTTTCAAACAGAAGCAAAAGGGCATGAAAAATAAATTGTGTCTGCAGCACAGAGAGAGGTTTATCTGAGAAAAAAGAAGATCTAATGTGCAGGACAGGTATCAGTAAAGAGAGTTGACTATTATCAACCTATGACATTACTAATCTCCCTCCCTACACTGGACCAATCAGTGTGCAGTAACAGAGCAGAGATAACAGACGAATATATTATGGCTCACCTGTGCTGATCTCTGTAGGAGTGTCCTCTTTGAATGTCCTCGTTATTTCAGCCTCCTCCGTACATTGCTGATCATCCCTCACATACGTCTCTTCTACTTCACCCTCAACTTTCATGTTCATCAGATCTTCACCCTAAACCAACAGAATGACAGAAATTAACATCTGTAAAATGGAAGTATTTATGATGTGAGATCACATAGAAAATATCATCTTGTAGAGTCCACACATCGTCTCCACATGTCAGAGTGTTCAATCACTTTATGTTCCCGACCCTCAACTCCACCTACCTGATGATGGTGAGGGATGGTGTGACCTTCCTGTGAGGAATCCCAGGAATACAGAGGACGGGGACATCTCTCTGGAGGGTTTCTGTAGCTGGATGACTCCACCATGGTGTCCTGGTACAGATCTTTGTGTACTTTTAGAGACTCTGACTCCTCCATCGCCCCATCCTCATCATCCTCCTCTTTTATCTCTTCTTTAATATCAACTTTATAACCTCTCAGGTTTTCAATCTGAATATAAGAAATAAAAAAGACATCAATTGTAACAATACAGATAATGTACAGATCCTAATGATATCATCAGTGGTTGTTCCTTATCTACCTGATGATGGTGAGGGATGGTGTGACCTTCCTGTGTGGAATCCCAGGAATACAGAGGACGGGGACATCTTTCTGGTGGGTTCCCATTACTGGATCCATCTGTAGGAAACACACACACTGACTGAATACATTGTTTCTATGTGTTTATCAGATGATGGGGATCTAGGTGGACCCTCTGTACTGCTCTCTCCTTTACAATAAAGTCTCCTCTTACCCGGTGATGTGAGGGGTGGCTGATTGTCCATCATGACATCCTTGTAGAGATCCTTGTGTCCTTCTAAATACTCCCACTCCTCCATGGAGAGATAGACAGTGACATCCTGACACCTTATAGGAACCTGACACATACAATGATACAGTCACCATCCAGACACATCCCTTGTCTGTTACTGGATAATGTCCCAGAATTCCTAGCACCGCTCACCTCTCCTGTCAGCAGCTCCATCATCTTCTTGGTGACTTCTAGCATCTTCTGCATGTTGTGTCTCTCAGATTTTAGGGAGTCACATGGAGGCACTGTGATGGTCATATGATCTACAGACTTCAGAAGAGGAAATCTCTGTATTGGAAAACCAATATGATTATCATGTTAGAATCACAGAATCCTCCTCACCTCTCTGGTCAGCTCTGTGTTTTATTAAAAGAGATAAGAAAGATGTAATATGACCTCCCAGAATGCTCCTCACCTCTCCGGTCAGCAGGTAGATGATCTCCAGGGTGAGGTTTAGTATCCTCTTAGTCATGTGACTCCAATCCAACTCCATCCTCATTGAGGTGGTCAGGTGATCTATGTGGGTTTCTCTGTAAACGGATAGAGGAGAATAATCTGGACAGTATTGGTTGTACAATATTAAGACAGGAATGTAAGGTTAATAGGGGGACCCTTTGTTACCAATTTTTTGCTTCACCTACACAAGGAGCTGATTTTAATATGTACAACTCTGGCCTCTATTTCTCTTTTGTAGTGTTCAGTGGTGAGGTCAGCGGGGGAGGGAAGTATTTACATTCTCCTTTAGAGGTTGCTTTAAAGGGAAAACTATTAGGACAACGCACACTCCTGACCCCTGCACTCTGTGTATTACGGACTGCTAACCTGAGTAGGCTTCGATGCTATTTAGCCATACCCCTTTAATTCCCTCCAAGTTCAATCACAGCAACCATTTGGCTTGGCACTATATGCCCCTCCACATCCTCCACCCACCCCGTCTGATCCACCTGCATTCCCAGGGCTAACAATTTTCCAGCTATGTGTATTGTTTTTTCAATTGGAATTTTAGGTAGAGAACATCGCTGCATAATGGAAGATGTTCTAACAAATTATTGATTGTTGCACCACTGGATGTTGTTGGATGTGGGATATTCATAATTATTTACTGGTTATTAAAACTGATCACGTCTTTGATTGATTTCATGGATATATTGGTGATATATATATATTATTGTATATTGTCGTTATTATAACACCACACTAATTAAAATCTTTAGGTTTTTTTTTTTTTTTGAGCCAATGAGTTATATTACCACTCATCTCTAAAATGAAGAGAATGTTCCGGCCCCGTAAGTGGGGAATGTTCTACCCTGAAGGGGTTAATCTAGGTTCCCACACTATATATGTGAGTATCATCATCTGCTGGAGATAAAAGACGTCACAGTGACTATGGAGGAAGAGGACGGACATGACGGGGGGGGGGGTTACTGGGTGTAAATAGAAAATAAGATCTTATTACCTCCTCTGCTGTCACTTCCAGCAATGTCTCCTCTCTACTTCCTCCTGACTCACCTCTCACCCAGAACTTCCTGTCTGTACCTGACATCACTTCCTATCTGTACCTGACATCACTTCCTGTCTGTATTCCATAGAGACTTTCTGTCTCGGTAGAAGTGAGATGACTACCTTGTGGAGCTCAGAAGAACTGCAGCCCCCAGAAATGTTTCATAGTTTGAACAAAGCCTTGTAGTCGTGTCCATGTGTCCCTGATGCTGCAGGACAGTCTCAAAATTTTGGCTACTGTCCTAGTCTAGTGTGTCCTCATCTCACAGGATCCAGGACTCTGCGCAGGGTGGTAGTGAGGTGATGACTGCTGGAACACTCTCTGGGTTCCATCACCAAGCACTGCAATTATACCAGACTGTAAGCGTTTTAGGGGCTGCTTGCATACATTTCCATTTTGTATTATATGCTTTGTATGTGTTTCAGTTATCTTCCATCTTAGGTTCATCTTTGCACACGCTACTTTTCTTTTTATCAAAGCTTATTGTTATCAGTCCTGGGACATGTAACCGCAGGGTAGCCGTTTCCCCGGAGTGACCACAATACAGTTTGAAACTTGCATTAGCCTATCAAAGAATGACAACAGATTTCTCCTTCCCCTTTTTTACTGTATATAATCAGCCTCCCTCAAATAAACATTTGAAGACTGATTTCACCTATACTGAGCATCTGTCATTTATTTCATGGGTGAAGTTGGTCTCCCTGGCACCTGTACCCCAAACAGACTGACCACTAATAGATAGCCGGGGGCTAATCGATACGTTTCAAGTGGGGGTAGTCAACCCTTCGACCCCGGTAAGATAAACCTAACATTTGTCTGTCTGTCCAGGTGTCCGAGGCTATGACTTGGATTCCGATCCCTGAACCTAAGTGCATTCCGGGAACGTACTGTCGAGCAAGAGTCTCAGGGAGACTTCCTTATAATTTAGAAGAATAAGAATTGTTTATTTATATCTCAGTCTGTTTTGTGTTAAAACCTCTAAATGCTTTACCTCCCTATCGCTTAAAGTATAAGATAATTTGTTTGTATGAATAATAGACCCGGTTGGTAAGTGTACGGGTTGAAATTCATTGATTGAAATCTTCTAAAAAAAACCCTATCCCTTTATTGAGGGTGGCAAGTAGTCACGTGCCATTCGACTCGCTCCGTACAGTCAGCACAGCTGAAGTACTCGGTGACTAGCTCACGTTTATGAAAGGTGCGCTCAAAGGAAACTGAGAGCAGCAGCTGAGCACTGTGAGCGTTCCATAAGAGACCTTATGAACTGTAATAACTGTATATGTGGTATTCTAGTCGAACATATTGGTCCTGATAGTGATTTACATATCATAAGACACATTAGTAATAGACCATATAAATTTCATTGCCTGTCCCCTTCGGAGGACCGCCCTAAATGTTATTGTAAGAACCGACATTTATATAAGATAAATTGTCATTTTCCCGTCCCAGAGGCTTATATAGGACAGAACTTAGGTAGGCTGCAATTGTTCATTGACAGTTTGACCAGTTTTATATCTTCGTAATGGGCGCTAAAAAATCCAAGATCAGCCCACCCCAGCCAGGTTAAGACTGTAAGAATTATGTTGCCCGTGTCCGTGGGACCGATTATTATCTGGTCGATCCGTTTGTGGACAGTCTCAGTGGGTGGACAAAAAGCATGGGTAGTTGTAATCCTTTTCCCCGGGAGGGTGCTAATGATGAGTTTCATATGGATATGGTAAAGGGTCTCTGCTAGAAAGATGCGGCGGCATGGCCATACTATGGTCCCGACCCACAGTGGGACGCCGACTATATGGAACAGGGAGGACTAAATTGGTTGGAATTCGCCCCTCTTTGGTACAAGAAAAATAATGACAAGGATAAAAAGAATCAGGAACAACTCATAAATCCACTAAAACTGCACAATTTAGAAAAATCTCGACCCCATACCTTGATGCCACGTGACAACCCACCCCCCTATAAACAAATGTACCCCAGTATGAACCAAAAGGATTTGGAGAAATTTATGACCGTCAGCGCCGCGTTAACGCCCGTGACACCCACCGCTCCTCCACGAGCGCCCGCTCAGCCCCCGCCCCGTGCCTGTCCTGATGATCGTCCTGCTGACTCTCCTGTCTCCGCTACCACAGTTGGTGGCCGGGGATGCGGAGTCTCCTCTGAATCTGAGTTGGAGGAGGACGAGGATGGGGCGCACAGATCGGGAGCAGACTCAAATACACAGCGATCCACGGCTGACTCTGCATCACCTAGCAGCCATGACAGCTCTCGTACTCCCATGCAGGACCGACTCCGGTCATCAAAGAAAACAGTAGTGACAGCTGTGGGAAACGTCCTCTCCCGTGCAGGAAGAGCTCTAGCGGGGGACACAACTCCCTGCTCCCTTTATGACAGTATGAGAACAACTTCTTAAAAGACCCATAGAGATAGAAGACATAAATAAAATAGTAAAACATTGCCCTAAACCAAATGTCACGCCCCAAGGCACCCTAAATTATTTCAAAAAGGCATGTGTGGGTAGGAATTATACACAAGAAGATATGCGTCTCATAATTGCCGGCATTGTAAGGACACACTCAGGATGGAACTGGACTAAGGTCCCATCGATACGTATTATCCAAGTTGCAGATCCTAATGCAGCCCAGCCCGTCCCCTATCCCACCGCGTCCACATATGCCCTTAATACTCCAGAGGGTCAAACTACCATGTGGACTGAGCTCACCCAACACATGTTGGAAGTATTCAAGACCTGATCCTCCCTGTCCACAGCTATTGCCTGCAGACAAAAGAATTCAGAAACATTGGTGGCATTTTGGAAAAGGTTTGAGGCTTGCTGGACACAGGAGACGGGTCTGGATAAGAACAACAATGATAGCATGTTCATCTCCACATGGATTAATAATACCCTCCCATACTTGACCACTACAATCAAACAGATGATCCCATCGTGGACGTCTGATCCCATTGATACATTCCAGAAACAGTTATATGACAGAGATGCGGCAGGCTGTTTTGACATTAAAAAACCTACATCTACACCCACACATAGTTACAATCATGAAGGGAGAACGGGATACACGGGTGCCCGTCCCAATAGAGGAAGAGGTAGAAGAAAGGGAGGTCCCTCCAGAGGTCCATCACAACCAATTATCATCAGAGCAGGCGTAAAGGCCCCTTTTCCTGAAAACAACAGATCATCCGATCAAGACACATGTTACAATTGCGGGGGCACTGGTCACTGGGCTCGTGATTGCCCCTATCCTAATAAACGGCAAGGGAATAATGACTCAGGAGACTCCCGGCCACAGGCCCTGCCTAGATTCCCTGTAGACTGGAACAACTGCCAGCCCCAGCAGTAGTGACGAGGCCCGGAGGCTGGTTTCCCGACTTTTCCACAGATCACCGACACATGGAGAGAGGTCCCCTTGGTCATTCTAATGATCAATGGGATTGCTCTTCCCTTAATCATTGATTCTGGGGCAACCACTAGTGTTATAGCCGAAGGTTACTATGAGGGACCAAAGGAAAAGTCAGAGCCTTCCATGGGTATCAATGGGATATCAACCAAAACCTACTGTACCAAACCCCTGTACATCATGGACGCTAAAGACACTGTCTTGGCAACCCATGTGTTTAGGATAATACCTGGATGTCCAGTCTATCTGTTGGGGAGGGACTTATTTGGGAAATTGGGATTAACGTTGTCAGTGAAAGACAAGGGAGGATTCATTGCTGAATCCACTGTCTTACCCCTTGAAGCCTTCACAGAGTCACATATAGTGACACTGTGCAATTTGCAGGCATACCTGGATCTTCCAGATCTACCCGAAGAGGTGTGGGCTACGGGAGAATATGACACTGGTTTGATCTCCTGTACTCCTTACCGGGCTACTCTGAAACCAGGCTCCTCCCCAGTCTAACACAAACAATATCCCCTCTCCAAGGAAAAAATAGAGGGAATTAAGCCTATGGTTGAGAGGTTCGTCTTCCTGGAGGAAATTGTCTCTCCATATAACACACCTATCAATCCTGTGAGGAAATCCAATGGTACCTATCGGATTGTGCAGGACCTGAGGGCAGTGAAAGACCTAATCATACCAATTACACCCATGGTACACGACCTTCACACCCTACTCACCAACATACCGCATGAAGCAACACATTTCACTGTTATAGACCTAAAAAATGCTTTCTTATGCATCCCTGTTGACAAAGAGACAAGGCCAACTTTTGCTTTTTCCTTTGATGGCAGCAGACAGTTAACCTGGTGCAGAATGCCACAAGGATTTGTGGACTCCCCCGTGGTATACAGTATTGTTCTCCAGTCCACTCTGAAGCCATAGCACCCCCCCAGGGTTCCAGTAGTGCTGCAGTATGTTGATGATTTGATGATCTGTAGCAAGTCATGGGACGCCTGCCAGCAAGATAGTCAGTCACTGATGTTATGGTTATGCAAGTGTGGTCATAAAGTGTCTAAAGAAAAGTTGCAATGGTGCAGAGAGATGGTTGAATACCTAGGCTTTGTCTTTTCACGAGGACAAAGGAGCCTCAGCTCAGCCCGGATCCATGCCATAGTGGGCCTGGTCACCCCACACACCAAGAAGGAAATGCTATCCTTTCTTGGTATGATGAATTATTGTAGGCAATGGATCCCTGATTGTTCCTACTATGATAACATCCTCAGACAAGCCACTCTGAAAGAATCTCCTGACAAGGTTGAATGGTCTAATGAAATGATTCATGCTTTTAAGGCATTAAAGAAGGCAATGGTTATGAGTCCTGGTCTAGGCCTCCCTGACTTTAATTTGATGTTTCATTTGTATGCCAGAGACAATTGTAAAACCATGGCGGGCGTGCTGGCCCAAGAACACGGGGTAAGCTACGGCCTGTGGCTTATTTTTCAAAGGTCATGCCTCTACAAGTCCAGGGCCTCCCATCCTGTCTTAGGGCCCTTGCAACATGCGCTATGGTGGTGGAAATGGCATCCACCTTTACCCTAGGACATGCCACACAATTGCACACCTCTCATGATGTGGTGGCACTGCTTAAGGGTGTACATACACAACATATGTCAGCCCAAAGGCTGAGTGGGTATGAGGTCATTCTTTTAAGTAACCCACAGTTACAAATCAAATACAGCGCTAACAACTCTGGCCCGCCATGATTCTGAATGCCCTTTTAGGGATGAAATCCTCTGAGGATGCAGGGCCAAGAGCCCACGATTGCCTAGAATCTATCGAGGTCGTCACATCCCCCAA
Organism: Glandirana rugosa; assembly: GCA_018402905.1. Classification (NCBI taxonomy): domain Eukaryota; kingdom Metazoa; phylum Chordata; class Amphibia; order Anura; family Ranidae; genus Glandirana; species Glandirana rugosa. The sequence continues at coordinate 75,675 of BLSH010305477.1, read as the reverse complement.
GTTGGATATGCTGAAAACGCCTATCCCGGCAGCAGACGTCGTCTTCGTGGACGGCTCATGCACCAGGCCCAACGACAACACCTACCATGCCGGGAACTCTGTGGTAAAATTCCCAGATGTTATTATAGAGGCTAAATCCATCCCCTATCAGTCAGCCCAAGCAGCTGAACTAATTGCCCTTACCAGAGCATGTGAAATATATGCTGGCCAATCTGTGACCATCTACACGGACTCCCGATACGCACATGGCGTGGTCTATGACCACGGGGTACTATGGTCTTTGAGAGGATACATAGGGGCTGATGGAAAGAAAATCTCACACTCACAACTCATCGACAACCTCCTCAGAGCCATCACCCTTCCTCGAGAGCTTGCTATCATACACTGTAGACCACATACCAAGGGTAGATGACATAGCTAAAGGTAATGCTCTAGCAGATCAGGAAGCTAAAAGGGCTGCTCAAACTCAGCCACAGGAAACTTTGTTGCAGATGCCCACCCTCATCCCAATTCTACCAGATGAAGCCCAATTAATCACTGACTTACATCCCACGAGGAGCTGAAGGATTGGTGCTACCCAGTTTTGCAGAAAAATCCAAAGACTGGATTGATCTGCAAAGAGGGGAGACCATGCATGCCGCGGTGTAGCGCCTCAATATACATTGCACATTACCCCACTACCGAGACTCCTCCAACAGCTACTCAACACTCACACTCTAAAAGAAAGGT